>CM060247.1:52572276-52969776 GCA_030684275.1 Acipenser oxyrinchus oxyrinchus
ATGTGAAATCAGCATGCTATATGAAACTTTCCTTTCACAAAAATGTATGTTTTTCACTTGGTTAAGTCTAATGAGATGAAAGTGCATATGCATGCCCTTTTTTTTAAAAAAAAAAGATGCCCAGCAATTGTTACCAAAGTTCAATTAGAGGTTAAACCTGAATACCAAGGTCACTGGTTCAAATTAAGTTTCAGAACCAACCCTTCCTTCTTCCTGTAGATTTTAAGGTGCACAAAAAATAACAAATAAAAATAACAGTAACCTTATTTTTTCACTTACATTTTACAGTTTTTAAGCTGATTCAATTCTATTTTTATCACACTGAGGCCTAGGGTTTTGCTGTTCTTTGCTGACTTATCCTTTGATTTTACCACTGCAAAAAACAGATAGTTTAGAATACATGTACCTCAGGTTGAATTCCTGAGGGCAAACAGTACATTTTAAAAGTACAATAAACATGTATAATTTCAACAGGGTGTTTTTACCCTGCTCTTGAATCAAAGTATAGAACAATTGTTCACAGATTTAAAAAAAAACAAAAAAAAACCCCAGTAAACCCCAGTAAATCACAGTTGATTAATTGTAAGTACTTTTGGAAAAGCATACAATTTCTAAATTACAATGCAAATGTATCCCGGCAAACATATTGATAGGGTATCCTTGAGACTTACACAAGGAATATGGTCAATACAGGCAAAATGCACAGATGAAGAATGTAATATTTTTACTGTGGATTTTTACCTACAGTATAGTGTATGGTTGAATATCCCTGCAATTTTGTCATAACATATTTATTCATGACATATTCCATGAGTAGCACTTAAGCCTCTTCACTTTCAATGTCTTTTTTTTTTCAACAGAATATTTTTTAGTGATAAAAATATACGCTAACCTTAATATACAGTACAGTAATTGAATGTCATTGTGATCTCAACTCACCACCTTGGAGTAAGAGACCTTGGAGTTAACAGACACATTCATGAACAAGATTCTGAAAAAGGTTCATTTAAAATGTCTCAAAATGCATGCTGATTTGGCAGTAAGACACAGCAATAAAAATGAAAACCTCAAACATAACAAACTAAATTTCAGTCTGTGTTACAGAACATTATTTTGTTTTATTAGGTTATCAATTTTATGATATTGCAGCAGGTAATAAATGTGAGTTTCTCAGTGGTACCAGAAGGTTGTAGAATCATATTTGTTCATTTAATACCTTAAGCCACCTTAATGTTAAGCGTTAACATTACATGCCCCCTATGGCAATGCCCCTTTATACTCTGAAAACGTTAGACTTAAAAAATACACCAGGATTCTCCAGGAATGTTGTGTGTAAACAAAGCTGCAGAGATTTATTTTGTTTCTACAAAAAATGTCCCATCTCATTCACAGCAAACACAAAGACGTACTGTTATAATAGAAAAAAAAAACCTGCACAGAGTGTTACTGTTTGTGGCTCAGGCGACACAGGGTTGTATGAAAGGACAAGGTGAAATTCCACACATGACCTCTGGGATCTCTTTGATTCAATCTAATTATGTGTATAATACAATAAAACAATGGGAACCAGGAAGCTGGGATAATAACGGTGACATATGCTGGTTTCATATTTAGCGTATCAAAGTATTCAATGGTCTAAAAACATTTACTCAGTATTCTGAAACTGTGTTTTTGCCAGAGTATCAGTGTGGGAATGCAGGGTCATTATCCTGAACCATGTCTAAACAAATTAATTGTGTATTTATAATGTCAAAAAAAGAAATTAAATCAAGTACACAAATCGCAAAAGTCTCCATCAGTGGCATACAAGAGGAATAGTTTCAAATAGTTTTACCTGGCACATGAATTACTTAAAATCCAAGGACTGTGGCTGAACTGAAAGTCTGTGCTATATTGGGAATAGTGTGTAAACAACATATCACAAGAAAGGTACAGAAGAAGATAGACTAAAGGCAGGACATGTTAAGAGAACACAGTGGACCAGGGGTCACAAATGGAGATTAGATAAAGGGGCATTCAGAACAGAAAATAGTTTTTTTACACAGAGAATTGTGAGAGTCTGGAACCAACTCCCCAGTAATGTTGTTGAAGCTGACACCCTGGGATCCTTCAAGAAGCTGGTTGATGAGATTCTGGGATCAATAAGCTACTAACAACCAAACAAGCAAGATGGGCCGAATGGCCTCCTCTCGTTTGTAACCTATTCACTCTCTCTGTGATTGAGGACTACCCATCATGTCTTAAAACTTAAGACCTGATGCAAGTGGTTGTAGGCTGAAAGTCACGTGCAGTTAAATTTGGTTTAAAATGGTAAAGTGTAGTAAAGCATTTACCAAGCATTGGCAGGTACAGTAAAGCTCAAAGAAGTTATGGTACACCATGGTAAAAAATGATTAATATAATCAGTTACATTGTGGATAATAAGTTAACCAGCTGCCAAAAGCATTATCATAATTATTATTTTTTTAATTATTAAATCACAATAAATATTACTACCTCATGTGACTAAAACAACAAAAAAACATCAATTTATATTTAATCACAAATGCTGTTTGTTAAGCTACTAATCAAGGCACCCTTCGCTTGTGCAGTCTATTTATTTTATTCAAAGTTGTTTGAAGTTGGGTTGCAACTGCCGAAATAATATAGTAAACATATATAAAAAGAAATACATTGTACATTTAAATTATAGGTAGATGAGAATTCAGGTTTGTTAGTGTCTGTTGACTGCTGTTGTTGTAGGAGCTAATTCACATTATTAGAAATCTACAGCTGTTGTTAAGAGTTAGTTCTTTAAAAAACTTATAATTGTGTCCAGTTTCCTTTTTTACTGTACAGTTTTTGCTAAACAACACCAAGACCTCTGAAATAAAAAGAACAAGCATAAATGTCTTACCCAGAACACTGTCAGGAAGGCAAATTTAACCGACAGACGGTGGGCATCTGCTATTCTGCACATCCAACTCTTCCCTTTTCCTTTTGTTAAAAAGTTTTGAAGCGTTTTTCAGAGTTTAGATCCAAGCCTGATTCCAGCTTCTGCAGGCAAAGAAAGAACATTAGAAATGCAGCTCCTGCTCTTGTTGTAGTGCTTTTTGAGCTATTTTCAGATATAGACCTGTATGTCTAGAGGCTAGAAAGTCACTCAAGAGCTCAGAGGAAAAGTGACAACACATACTGTTCACAGAACTAACTTTGTGTGAAGTATGTGAACATGTCAAATATCTGGCTACTATGCAAACACCTTGTAAGGTTAACTTCACTAGAAACCATTACAGATAACTGGCAGCACATTATAAACTTATTTTGATTTCAGCCAGCTAAATGTTGAATCTGAAAGGTTATACAAGCATTCCCTGCTTTCTTCCTCATAAGAGCACTTTTCCCCATGCGAACGTGGACATTGTTTGAATCATGAAAATGTTTCCTTATAAAAAGTGGGACAATTTTCATTTTGTATGTAACATCACCAGCACCAATTTTACACAGTGCAGTTTAAGTCTGTTGACAGAGCTCATCTGCCAATGCGAGTGGCAGAGTTTAGCCAATTGTAGTAATTCCACGTCAAAAGTAATTCCACGTCATGTTGCAACAGTGTAAAGATAAATTAACTGACCATTCTCTTTCGATCATTAATTAATTATCAGGGCTGGACAGCACTGGGAGCTTAGTAATCCTTACAAGCATGCACCTAGGGCTTTAATATTACAGTATATGCACAAGTGCCAAGCGCTTCTGGACTGGAAATAAGCTACTTTAAAAAAGGCTTCATGTAAACAGCTTTTTTTCAGAAAAAAAATGGAATATGTTGTGTGAGGAACTACGTCTGTTTGAGGTTTGCATATGATTGTGGGTCAAACATGGTGTCTGTTTCTTAAAATCTAGGTTTGGAAGGCATTGCATGAAAATAAAAATAAACTTGCCCTGGTTAAAATAATGTAGCTTCTACTCAACCAAGGCTACTTTTATGTAGGGCAGTGATATCTTCATCAGCACTATTTCTTAACCAAAGCTTAGATTTGGACAACACAGAAGTGTGTTGGAAGAAAGTATAGACAGTTGAGTTTGAAAGAGAATTCAAAACCTAGTAATTTAATTCAGTTAGAAAACTAATTATGGCTTTTGCCAAACCACCAGAAATATGCGACAGTCCAATCTATAGAGGAGAACCCTGCTGCACAAATAGTGTTGTAAATGGTGGTATAAATGGGACGACAACTGTGTTTATACTTGAAGAGTACATGTTTTGTGACCAGTAAACAGCTTAGCTGTCCGGTTTAGTTTAAGAAAACTTGAACAGTTGAGTTTAGTGCTCCTGGAAGGAGTTAGGCTTTTGTTTTATTTTGTTTTGTGTGCAGTCGAATAACTATACAGGCACTGCCCTGTTTTATTTCATTTCTGTGGTCCCGTGTTTCTATTTACACCAAAAGACAAGTGGAAAAGGTCCTGGAAGTGGCAAATTAACCCTGATTTGTCACAGGGTACAGTAAAGGTTTTGTTTTATTGGACACATACCATGGAAAAGTGTTTATGGTATGTGTCAGTCACTGTAATTTTCAAAAAATTACCAGCAGACAAGTACAAAACTGCATATTTTGAGTATTTTGCTGGGAGAAGGATAAATCAGGTATTGAAACCTAAATAACATATTTTATATAGATCTTGTATAGCCCATTTTTCTGCAAAATGTGTTGTTTTTGTGTCTGTACAGTTTAAAATAATCAAATATAAATGGAAAAAAAACAAAACATTTATGGTCCAGTAGATCCCACGGTCACAGAACATTTAGTATTCCGTATTAATTGTTTATGGAGTACTTGAGGTTTCATTGCTTAGTCAAAAATCAGTGTGGTGTGGCACATTTTAGATTTTTTTTTTTTTTTTGTCACCTGGAATTTACTTTAAGGAAAAAGCAGAAACGCATCTGCCACTATTTACCCTTTACTGCTCTTCGGTCTGGTGTTTCGGTGCCTCTTTACACTATTTTTTATTTTAGTTCCCCCAAGCAAACTTTAGTCACAAATACAAAGCAGAAGTGAAAGGGTAAACAAGAGGGACAGCATTAGAGTATGAAATTAACAGGAATTAAAACCTGTGAAATATTATTTTAAATGTAATATTGACTGATTTATAACAAAGTTCATCTTTAATATTTTGATTTTAAGACTTCTCTACAGTGCAATAAGCACATTGCAATCTTTACATGGTTCTGGATCGAATTTCACAAGTGTTAATTTTGTCACCAAAATAAAAATAAAAAAGTTTACCAAAGCCAAATTACACTTAGTTACAGAAATAGGTCTTGCCTTTTTAATCTCTGGCCCAAGCCCCAAAGTCATGGTTGTTTATAACACAACTTCTTTGCTACCTTCTAAAGTTCTTTTTTTCACCTCTAATACCAGGATACAAATGTGTCGCATAAATAGGCATTTGTCAACAGGGGATTTACACTTACTTTGCTGGTGTGGCTAAGTTCAAAGATTTCTTTATTTGGAGTAAGCCGATATCTTTTACCGTGAAAAATGCAGACTGAACTTCATAACTTCTCGAAGTAAAATGCAGGCGCAATGGAAAAGATTGTATAACAGCACTGTCACATGGCAGTCTTTGCTGTTTTTGCTTCAGCTAAGGTAGGTGGCATTACTGTAGCTGACAGTGATGAAAGCTAGAGAGCTGTTACTGAATTATCACACTGGAAACTTTCTATTTCACTTTGACCATATGGCAAGCCCATTAGCAAAATAAATCAACAATTAAAATTCTCAAGACGACCAATATAAATTAATTTCAAGCAATCATTCTACATGGACTAGTAATTTAATAGCTTCCCACTAGGACCTCTATACAACTTGTTAATTGCCCAAAGAGTGACAAGAGTGACTCAAGAGCTTTAGCTACTTATGTCTGTCTTAGGACGTGGCAGTTTGTATTATTTGTTTATTATTATTTGTTTATTTAGCAGACGCCTTTATCCAAGGCAACTTACAGAAACTAGGGTGTGTGAACTATGCATCCACTGCAGAGTCACTTACAACTACGTCTCACCCGAAAGACGGGGCACAAGGAGGTTAAGTGACTTGCTCAGGGTCACACAATGAGTCAGTGGATAAGGTGGGATTTGAACTGGGGACCTCCTGGTTACAAGCCCTTTTCTTTAACCACTGGACCACACAGCCTCCTATTGTATTCGCACATTACTAATTTAAATACCATGCATAGATAATACATAAATAAGAACCCACTTTTTTTTTTTTTTTTTACTTTTGAAGTACTGTTTTAACAACAGCTGCTGAACCAACAAACAGTGCAGAACTTCAGAAATTGTTTTATTTAAACAACTTAGCTAGGTTTTTTTGGGGGGGTGGGGGCAAAACACGAATTTCTTCAACATTCACTACAGTTGTGGCTTTTATTGCAGTGGTGTAAGGTTTTCATTGTAGACGACAGTATATTATCCTCAAGCCTGGGATTACTGTCCCAGGCGAACCAGTGAAAAAAACAGTTTTTCTAGGGGGTTGTAAGATAGACCAGTGGTGCACAAAGTGGGGGGCGCAGAGAGTCAGGAAGGGGGGGGGCATGACTATAACTAAAGGGCAGTTATGTAAAAATGGTTTTAAAAGGACAGAACATTTTAAATAAATAAATAAATGACAGCTAATTAGTCCAAGTTCTTACCTTTCAAATGAGCCATCACTATAGGACTTGTAGAACTGAAGAAACTAATTTTTAAGTGGCAAGTGTGTCATTGAAACTACAAGGCCACAAGTGTAAAAAAAAAACAAAAAAAAAAATCACTAATTTTTTAACAGGTATTTTTTCCCTGGATTTACTGTAAATCGCATATTTTTATCCTAGATTTAACCAAAGAAAAGTAAAGATTTAGCTAAATAATGTTTTCATAAAGACATTCTTAAAAGTCGGAGTGTAAGTGCAGCTCTGCAACATACAGAGCCAAATCAAACACGACAAAGGGCACAGGCTTGCATGTTAAAGGGCTATGCACACCGGACACGAGCGAGCGAATACAAAATAATTAAAACTATTTATTTAAATGGAGTAATGCACACCGCAAGGGAAGCGAGCGGTGCAAACTAAGCAAGCAAATATATAATAAATACATTTGTTTTATTTGTATTTGTGCTACGTGCTTGTGACAGGATGGCTTGCAGTGGTGAGGTGTGGTGACATCACGGACCAGGAAGTAACTGAATCAAAACAATGGATGGGCGGGTGAAGCTGAATGCTACGGCACTCAGCTGGATTTATTAAATAAACAAACCAAAAACAAAAGATTTAAACAATAACAAAACACAAAACAAAAAGGCGCGATGGCCAAACAAACAGGAACAAGTATATTTTTAAATATAGCAATTGTTCTTTTTATATTCTCCTCGCTCTCTCTCCGCTCTCCCGTACTCTCCTCTCTAGACTCTACACTCAACCCTGCAGCACGGACAGCTGCAGGTTCTTATACTCTGGCCGAGGGGTTAACTAGCTGTTAATTATCTTATTACCCCTCGGCCACAGTCTGCACGCGTTTGATAAGGATGCGTGACTGTCAGCTAGTTAAATAATCAGTAGCTGATCAGTCACGCATCCTCACAGGGTTTTTAAATTATAAATAATAACAAAAGAGCGCTTTTATCCGCGCAAATGCATACATGCAAACAAAGTGCTGTTCTCATTGCAATGGACCAATCAGAAATAAGGTCAAAGGTAGTGGCTGTCATGCAGAGATTACCACAGAAATAAAAAAATGGACATCAATTATTAAAGTAGAAAAATATAATGTTCTTTATGATGCCAGTGTCCGTGGTTATAAAGACAATAACAAGAAGGACGCCACACGACAAAAAATAGCAGAACAATTGGAATGATTTATAGACTGATTTTAAATGTTGAATTTGTGATACGCTTATGTATTTAGCTAAATCTGAACTTTTTGTGGTTAAGGAAAAATTACGTGATTTACATGACATCGGGGGAAAAAAACACCTGTTAAAATATAAAGTTACGGTATAATGTTTTAATGTGTGTGTCTGTGGGGGAGGGGTGGATGGGGGGTGGCGCAACAAAATGTATGCTAAAAAAGGGGGGCAGCATTAAAAAAGTTTGCGCACCACTGTTAGACCTATCAATTACAGACGCATACAAGGGATGATGTAATGCAAGAAGATAAATGGTGACAGTTCTGGCATTTCAAACATTTCGACTGTCACATCTTTTGACTTCCTGTAGACCACACATGAATTCCTTAGTACTCCTTTCATTCAGGGTTTGTTTTCAGAAACGTAGGCCTCTATCATGTAACGTGATCACTGATGCAACATGATACTGAGCCTCCAAACTACCTTTGAATCAAGCAGTGAAAGAGTTCTCTGATCACTGCCCTTTTTTAAAACCTGATTTGGGTAGCTTGAGCTTTTAAATTAAGGTCAAGGTGAACACAATTATTGTTTTCACCTTTCATTGTTTCAGTTCAATTAAAGCTGAATTCAGACCCTTTTTGACCTTACTCAGCTTTGTAGAGCTAAAAAAAAAAACACATGCTAACTATTTGACTGCACCTGCTCCATGCCAGTTACTCAGCAAAGAACACGGGATATTAGACATAGCATGGGTTTACAGTGGGGGACAGAGGAAAAGAAGGACGGGCGAGCAAAGAGAAGCAACATTTATTTTTATTTTTTTGCCAAGAAGCTCTGGGAAACCGAATTTTTACTGTTCAAGCTTTGTCAAGTTACTGTTTTTGTAATAGTAAACTCACAAATTTGGGCAGGTGCTTCAGCATAAAATGTAGAATATTTATTAAAGTACACAAGTAGCACAGAAATGGCAGAAGCTGTTCCAGTGGCATATCTGCACAATGCTATACAGTACCTTTAATTCCAACATGCAGTTTATTAAAGGGAAGTGCTAAACAAATGCAAAGAATTACATATACAAAATGTTACAATATGGCTTGTTTATTGATAGATATATTGACATATGTACGTTAACAGTTAAAATTCCCATTACCATATTGTTTTTTTTCCCTTCGAAAGACCTGAAACCTGAATAAGATGTATCAAAGCTGCTCGACGAGCCTGTGACGCAGTCATGGCCCGCCCCCGAGGCCACAAAAGCACTGTGGTCACAGACCTCAACGCCATTTTTCCTTTCAAGAACTGACCTGACAGGAGAGCTGTTTCAGATAAGTACTTGTTACTTTTTCTGCTATATATTTCACATTTATTGTGTTTTACACAATTAATATGTGACACTAAAATAATTGCTGTATTAGTTTTTACTAATTTTGCATAATTGTGCACTACAGCCTGTTGTTTATTATGTCTCACTGCGGCCTTGTGCCCCATGTGAAGCCTTGACTTGATTTGTTCCTTTCCAAGGATCAAGCAACATAAGTCGGCTGACACTGTGCTCTCCCCCCAGGCTGCAATAGCTCGGGCTGGAGTTATTTATTTCTCGTTTTGGCTTAGGCTAAAATTACGTGACAGTTTGTATATTTTATGCAATTGTTACAATCACTGTATTTTGTTGAGAACATTTTTTCTCATTTTTTTTCTGTTTTCACAGAGACTAAGCGCAGGCCTGTCTGCAAAGTGGTGCTGTGAGCACACGTGTAGTGACAGCAGCTGCTGGGCCCAGCAGCACTGTACAGGACACAAGATATTTGCAAGCAAAGATATGGCAAGCAAAAATCTACAAACGGAATGAAAACAATACAGTTCCACTGCCACAAGTTGTGGGGATTTACACGCTGAATTGGAACCACGAACGATATTATAATGGAATCTTACACCATATAGTAAATTACGCATCATGTGCGCTTTCGTTTTTAAATATCGAAGTTGTGTCATTAACAGTTTAAATTCAAATTTTCCTCAGCAACACAGTGTGACTGCACACAAGGAACGTCCGAAATAATGCCAGACAATATTTCAACATCAGATTGTTCAGAAACTGATAGGGAGATGGAATTTGTGGCCGAATTCGACATTCCAACTCAACAGTGTGTACATGATTGTGCATGTGTTGTGTCAGGAAATGCAAATGAAAACCAAATACGAAGGATGAAAAAATGCAATATTTATTTTTTTAGGTCGGATCATCCACAAAGACCTCATTCCTAAAGGAAATATATTGTTTCCGAATCTCATTTGCTAGTTTATTTGGTAAGTGTCCATTCTGCAAACATTCAGAATCAGCTGGAGCAATATCTAAGACTTTGGGGATGTATATTGAAATAACACAGTGCTGCTATAATTGTGGGTAGGTCCCTTCATTAGTTGGAAATGAGAACAATGTCGTCTTGGGTTTTCTTTTCCCCGCAAACCACTTACACAGCACAGACTTTTTTTTTTTTAATGCAACATTAATCATAATAATACATCAAAATACAACATGTGAAGGAAACATGTACAGTGTGAAAGATGTCTACTACACAAAACGAAAGCAGGTACAAGTTCCTTCCTTATGGAAAATTAGACAGACCATGTTTGTCACACAGACTAGTGTGTTTCCACACGGAGGTAATATAGCTTATACAACGCTTCACTGGGCATGTGCCAGTACGTTCAGAGTACATGTGAGGGTACATGCGGAAGTCATATTTGGCTCAAAATAGATGCTTGAGAACAGTAATTTTGGACATAGCAGTGTGGCATTATGCAGATGTTTGGACGCATACGGATTATTATACATAAACCAAATACATTTGGAACAGCAAGGTGGGATAGTTTATGTTTTATTTTTCATGTATTGCTGATGTACCCTTTAACCTTGGGATGAAAGAATTCAGCAAAACTATGATTTTATTTTTCAATGTGGAATCACAGGCCTGCCATGCAGCCACCTCAGTGCTACAGCATCGGAGGACCATGCAGCTCTGGGCAACTTACAGGCAGGCCCACAGGCGCCCGGCCAGTCTACAGGGGTCGCTGGTGCGCGGTGAGCCAAGGACACCCTGGCCAACCTACAGTGCCTTGCATAAGTATTCACCCACCTTGGACTTTTCCACATTTTGTAGTGTTACAACCTGGAATTAAAATTGATTTCATTAGGATTTTTTGTCACTGATCTACACAAAACAGCCCATAATGTCGAGGTGGGGAAAAAAATCTACATATTTTTTAAAATTAGTTACAAATATAAAACTGAAAAGTCTTGATTGCATAAGTATTCACCCTCTTTGCTGTGACACCCCTAAATAAGCTCTGGTGCAACCAATTGCCTTCAGAAGTCACATAATTAGTTGAATGGAGTCCACCTGTGTGCAATTAAAGTGTCACATGATCTCAGATTAAATACATCTGTTTCTGGAAGGTCCCAGAGCTTGTTAGAGAGCATATCTAAACAAATAGCATCATGAAGACCAAGGAGCTATCAAAACAAGTCCGGGATAAAGTTCTGGAGAAGCACCAATCAGGGTTGAGTTATAAAAAAAAATCCCAAACTTTGAACATCCCCCGGAACACCGTTAAATCCATTATTAAAAAATGGAAAGAATATGGCACAACCGCGACTCTGCCTAGAGAAAGCCGTCCACCAAAACTCAGTGACCAGGTAAGGAGGGCATTAGTCAGAGAAGCAACCAAGAGGCCAATAGTAACTCTGATGGAGCTGGAGAGATCCACAGCGGAGATGGGAGAAACCGTCCATGGGACAACTATAACCCGGACGCTCCACAAAGCTGGGCTTTATGGAAGAGTGGCGAGAAGAAAGCCATTGCTGAAAAAAACCCATATCAAATCCTGTTTGGATTTTGCCAAAAGGCATGTTGGAGACACAGCAAACATGTGGGAAAAGGTTCTCTGATCCGATGAGACCAAAATTGAACTTTTTGGCCTTAGCGAAAAAAGCTATGTGTGGCAAAAAGCCAACACTGCTCATCACCCTGAGTACACCATCCCCACGGTGAAGCATGGTGGTGGCAGCATCATGTTATGGGGATGCTTTTCATCGACAGGGACTGGGAAACTGGTCAGGATTGAGGGCAAGATGGATGGAGCCAAATACAGGGAAATTCTAGAGGAAAACCTGTTTCAGTCTGCAAGAGACCTGGGACTGGGGCGGAGGTTCACTTTCCAGCAGGACAATGACCCTAAACACACAGCCAAAGCTACACTGGAGTGGTTTAAAAACAACAACCTGAATGTCTTAGAATGGCCCAGTCAAAGCCCAGACCTAATTTTGATTGAGAATCTGTGGCAAGACTTGAAAATTGCTGTTCACCAACGGTCCCCATCCAACTTGACAGAGCTTGAGCAATTTTGCCAAGAAGAATGGGCAAAAATTGCAGGATCCAGATGTGCAAAGCTGGTAGAGACTTACCCAAAAAGACTCACAGCTGTAATTGCTGCCAAAGGTGCTTCTACCAAGTATTGACTCAGGGGGGTGAATATTTATGCAACCAACAAATGTCTTTTTATTTTGTTTAATTAACTTTTGTGTCACAATAAAAAATATTTTGCACCTTCAAAGTGTTAAGTATGTTGTGCAAATCAAATGGTAAAAATCCCAATTAAATCCATTTTAATTCCAGGTTGTAACACTACAAAATGTGGAAAAGTCCAAGGTGGGGTGAATGCTTATGCAAGGCACTGTAAGCCCTCCCCACCCAGGCTGCACTCAGCCAATTGTGTGCCGCCCCTTGGAACTCCCGTCCACGGTCGGAACTACATTTATTGGTCAGCAGCAGTCCCAATTCAAGGTTCTTTTTCCATGTATAATCTTTTATATTAACCAACAAAAAGTACTTTATGGCAGAGGTCGGCAACCTCAACATAGTGGGCCGCCACTACAAAACTGAACAATTTGTAACTCAATTATCAGGTTGTAATACCTAGAAAATACCAACAAACTTACAGAAACACATTAGGCAAAGCATGGAAAAAACATAAAAATGGAAATCAAAAAATGAACAAAGACATTTCCACTATACCGCTGCTATCGTCTTTTCAGTCAACAATATAGAACCACACAGAATTCACAATGTAAAACCACACAGAATTCAAGCAGTGATTAACACTAATCTGTGCAACAGCAAAGATAAGTAACTATTTAAATGGGCTTTATTTACATTTACTAGCTGCCTATTACTTCTGTCTTTCTCAAAAAAAAATAATCCAACGAAAAATAAGTGCGCAAATAGTATTTTGAAGCTACGTGGATTCCCACCAAAAGCAGCCATAACACACAAATGCAGGTTTAAGTGTTAGACACATTGCACAATCATCTAAAACTATTCCCCAACTGTAAATAAATAAATAAATAAATAAATACATACATACATTCATACAGACATAAATCAAAACAGCTGTGCCTTTTCCATCTCACTAGCTATTCCCATTTAAAATTACATGTGGTTTAATATTACACTGTGGAAAAAGTGGCTTCGCACAGGTGACGTTGGTTGTGTGCTCTCCACTGACAGACTGTGATTACTGTGAGAAATCACTCCAGCAACAACAACACAGAAGCTGGCTGCGTAAGTGCTGTGGTTTTATGATGAGGCAGCGGATCTAATTAATGTTTTATTAACATTTAATACATTGATAAAGAAACACAGAGTTGCCGACCCCTGCTTTATGGTACAAGAAAACAGAGTTAATGGTCTTATGCCCATTGCCTAATTGGTTATCTATAAAATTAAAGAGAGCTTGGTAGTTGTTTGAAATTAAGATGTGGGCCTCTTCTTATCTATAGAGATACTGGTATAAGAGACTGTTGAATCTAGCAAAAGTATGACTTAATGTAATAGATTAGGAATGTGCTTATAGTCAAAGTTTCTTATTAATTAAAAGTAACTCCGGTTAGAGAGTAGGGCCTCTCAAATTCTTATCTATAAGTTGCCAAGGACAGCTGAAGAAAAGGGATTTTAGCTAAAGAAGCCAAGTTTGTTGAACACACACTTACAAATGAAAAAAAAAGTTTATTAAATACACAATGAAAAGTACGTTTTTACTGTTGAGAAGGAAATATATTTTAGATCAGGGCTGGATTAATTAACAGAGCTGGTGTTATATATTAGAAAACATCACTCTATATGGTACTGGAAAAATATGTTATCAGTTCGAGGATTACCTCAGATATTTTAGAGATTAGAAAAGTAGAGAACATGAGATCATATACAATTAATTTTAAAGTTGCTGGGACTTTTAAATATATTATTCACTTAAAGATAAGAGCTGTCAAATAGATCAAATGTTTAGATTTAATTAAATCTTCTGATGCACGAAGTGGAGGAAAAGTTCTATAAAAGTAGAGGCAAAACTCCAGTCAAGTATCATTCAACCTGGTAATACAAGCTGTTTGTTCCATGCTCTGCAGATCTGTGAAAAGCTGGTTGCTGTGTGGTCGTATTCAGAAGCCTCTGCCTTCGAAGACAGCTCTTGTCTTTACTTATATTCTACAAAAACACTTCCCTATAGTGGAAGGTTAGCATAATCTTGAATTTATAACTCACTTATATTGAAGCATTGCTATTGGGATAAGAATTATATTTTAGCTTTACAGAGTGACATATTGGATGCTTTAGGACTTTTAGTGGTGGGCGTTTCTTAGCGTTTCACATGTCTAGCCCAACCATAATTGTTTTAAGTATTAACGCTGTTAAGTTTGTACAGGCACAGGACCTCCCAGATTGCCTATTAGCTGGGATCCAACATGGTCTAAGGTATAACACTGTAAGCCAGTACACAAACTATGCACTTTAGGGTTAAAATAATCTATATATCTCCCTGTTAGCCTCCCCTGGGTTCTCTGATCAAGAACCAAAGTAGTGCTCAAAGTGATACCACCAAGAAACGGTTCCCCTTGAGCCCCACACAGCTACGGGCGCAGATTGGCCACAGGAACATACTGTCCATCACCACCTCTGATGAGGTGGGCAAACTGGAGCTGGTGTTCCCATCTGAGGATGTAAAGTCCGATCACACGTCCCCTGCAGTTAAGCTCTCCCTGTCGGCAGAACTTCTACCACTGATCAAGAGGGCCACTGCAACCTTGCAAGTGCCCTGTCCTACAGAAGGCGAAACAAGGCAGTCCATCTTTGATTATGAGCCTACCATCTCTCCCGTGTCCCCCCAGTGCACCAGGATTCTCTTCATCCCAGTCATCCTGGGATCATCAGCTCCTGCTATTTCCTGGTCGATGGAAGCACTATATAGGGTACATGGTGGAGGCTTCAATTGCCACCTTGGTACAGGCACCTAATTTAGCGCTCCTGTCCAAGGACTCTACCTGCTCCAACAAGCAATGCCAGGTCTCGGAGGTGATCATTCAGCCAGTGTTTTTGCCGCATGGCTAGGCAATTATAATAGTATTCTGGTAGCCTACCAGTACTTTTTGCTAAGGTCCCTTTCTGACAGTCACAGGCCCTCACCACAACAGTAAATATCTAAGAGAGATTTTGTCACCATATAAACCTCTGTTCTAACACTGGCCTTTTGTAAAACTGAAAAGAAGAGGAGAAAGTGCATTATATGCTCCCAGATTGTGGAACATTGCCCTTTTCTATTAGAGATGCTGCTTCGGTCAATATTTTTAAGTCAAGATTAAAGACATACTTTTATAGTCTAGCCTTTTTAACCTGTCATAAATATAATCCCTTTTCTCTATTTGACTTGCTTATTTTAGCAATTTTGCGTTTTATCTATCATTCTTATTAATTTCCTGTTTTCTTCAACTGTTTTTATTTTTGTAATGCTTGTTATTGTTATTATTTATTGATACTGTTAATATTATAATCACGTATTCTTATTTTGTAAATTGAACTATTTTTTGATACTGCAGACTTCTTTCTGTTTTATCCAACATGTAAAGCGCTTTGAAATAGATACACGCACACGCACACGCACACGCACACAGTTGAAGACAAAAGTATTTGGGCAGTTCAAAACAATGAGAAAAACCACAAATAAAGTGATTTCTATCATTTATAATTGTTCTATTGAAATATATAAATTAGAGATTCAGCTTTATAATAAGACAACAAATTATTACATAACATGCAAAAACAAATTTTATACTTTGACAAAAGTATTTGGGCGCCCTCACATTAGCATTTTGTGTGCCCATCCTTTGTTTCCTTTACAGCTTGCAGTCTTTTTTTGTATTTTGAAACCAGTTCCTGGCATATTTTTGCCCATTATTCTTTGAGTTCTGCAATCGACTTTGGTTTCCTTTTACCAACAACAGCCTTCAAGTCAATCTACAACATATCGATGGGATTCAAGTCTGGGGACTGCGATGGTGTGGCAGGATGGCTTGCAGTGGCGAGGTGTGGTGACGTCACGGACCAGGAAGTAACTGAACCAAAACAATGGATGGACGGGTGAAGCTGAACGCTACTGCGGTCAGCGTATTTAATAAATAATAATACAAAACAAAAGATTTCAACAAATAACAAAACACAAAATAAAAGGCTTGCTCTCTCGTGTTCTCCCGTACTCTCCTCTGAACACTCTCCCTCGCAGCACGGACAGCTGCAGGTTCTTATACTCTGGCCGAGGGGTTGACTAGCTGTTAATTATCTTATTACCCCTCGGCCACAGTCTGCACGCATTTAGTAAGGATGCGTGACTGTCAGCTAGTTAAATAATCAGTAGCTGATCAGCCACCCATCCTCACAGGGTTTAAATATAAAAACAATAAGAAATACGCGGCACTGTTATCCGCGCCACAAACAATAATATAAATAATATTAATAAATATATAGGGGTGGGACACTCCGCCACACATGCCCCCCCCTTATGCGCAGCACACATGGCCTTTTCAGCCACCTCCCCTTAGTCCCTAAAGTCCCGGCTAGCAGTCCCGGCCCAGGAACAGGGGAAGCAAGGTGTCTCCGGGCGCCACGGCGGGATGTCCTCCTCCCACCCCAACAACTGTAAGCGTCCCAGTGGACCATGCACAGGCTGGCTCCTCCGCCAAGGAAATTTTGGGGTGGTCTCCAGACCTGCCCCCTTCTTCATTGCCGGCAGCTCCTCTCCATGGGGCTCCGTCCACCCTTTCTCCTGCAGCGAAATTGCTGCGGGGGGAGCTGGTCTCCTGACCTCCCCCCCCCCCCCTTCTTCATGGCTGGCAGCTGCCCTTCATGGGGCTCCAGCCACAGTATTTCCTGCCGCATGGCAGGACTGGTAGCGACCCCAGGCAAAACAGGACCCTCGGGAGGCGAAGGCAGCAGCTGCAGACCCTCGGCAGGCGACGGCAGCAGCAGCGGACCCTCGGCAGGCGACGGCAGCGGACCCTCGGGAGGCGACGGCAGCAGCAGCGGACCCTCGGGAGGCGAAGGCGGGAGGGGAGCCCCTGGCCATGGACCCTGTAACTGGTGGTTCTCCAGGCGATGCGGAGCAACAGGCAGCCCCAGGCGATGCGGAGCAACAGGAAGCCCCAGGCGATGCGGAGCAACAGGCAGCCCCAGGTGATGCGGAGCAGGCATCCTTGGGCGGTGCGGAGCAGGCATCCTTGGGCGGTGCGAGGAAGGCATCCTTGGGCGGTGCGAGGCAGGCATCCTTGGGCGGTGCGAGGCAGGCATCCTTGGGCGGTGCGAGGCAGGCATCCTTGGGCGGTGCGAGGCAGGCATCCTTGGGCGGTGCGAGGCAGGGCAGGAGCAATCCTTCCCATGACGGTGGATGTGGAACCAGCAGGTATTCACCCTCTGCTGGTGGAGGTGGAGATGGAACCAGCAGGTATTCACACTCTGCTGGTGGAGGTGGGAGGGGCAAGCAGTCCTCCCACAGCAGTTGAGGCGGAACCAGCAGGTATTCACCCTCTGCTGGTGGAGGTGGGAGGGGCAAGCAGTCCTCCCACGGCGGTTGAGGCGGAACCAGCAGGTATTCACCCTTTGCTGGTGGAGGTGGCGGAGGCAGAGGCAGCTCCTGCTGCTCTACTCCTGGTGGTGGTGGAGACAGAGGCAGCTCCTGCTGCTCTGCTCCTGGTGGTGGTGGAGACAGAGGCAGCTCCTGCTGCTCTGCTCCTGGTGGTGGTGGAGACAGAGGCAGCTCCTGCTGCTCTGCTCCTAGTGGTGGTGGAGACAGAGGCAGCTCCTGCTGCTCTGCTCCTGGTGGTGGTGGAGACAGAGGCAGCTCCTGCTGCTCTGCTCCTGGTGGTGGTGGAGACAGAGGCAGCTCCTGCTGCTCTGCTCCTGGTGGTGGTGGAGACAGAGGCAGCTCCTGCTGCTCTGCTCCTGGTGGTGGTGGAGACAGAGGCAGCTCCTGCTGCTCTGCTCCTAGCGGTGGTGGAGACAGAGGCAGCTCCTGCTGCTCTGCTCCTGGTGCTGGAGATGGCAGCAATGGCTCCTCTCCCTCTGGCGTTGGAGACGGCAGCAATGGCTCCTCTCCCTCTGGCGTTGGAGACTGCAGCAATGGCTCCTCTCCCTCTGGCGCTGGAGACGGCAGCAATGGCTCCTCTCCCTTTGGCGTTGGAGACGGCAGCAATGGCTCCTCTCCCTCTGGCGTTGGAAACAGTGGTGAGGGCTCCTCTCCCTCTGGCGCGGGACACAGCAGCGGGGCCCCTCCCATATCTGCAGCCAGGTAGTTGAGCACCATGGCTGCGATGTCTGGGAGGGATGCTGGGTGGTGTTTCTGTTCCCAGGCCTCCCAGCGCTCCCCATCTCTCGCCCACAGGAGGTTGATCACAGCAGGGAGGGCGTCCACGATATCCCTTTCAGGCTCCGCCAGCCAGTCCCAGATCCCCTCTGAGGAGAGTGGACCAGTCCGCCTTGGAGGATGCAGAGGCAGCTCCTGCTCCTTTTCCTCGGATGGTGGTGGTGGAGGTGAAACCAGCAGGTATTCTTCCCGCTAGTGGAGGCTTGGGCTGTGGACGCCGCCTCCCCTCTTGGGCTGTGGACGGACCGACCCTTCATCCTCCGGTTCCTGCTCTGGGCCATCTTCCTCCCACATGGGCGCAGGATGTTCAGGCTCCTCCCTCACCTGCCATGGAGGGGGTTGGTCGGGTGCTACATGCCCGACCTCACCAACGGCGAAGCACCATTCCTCACCCCTCAGACAGGTGAGGCAGACATCCAGCACAGCAGAGACCCGGTGGGACTTGCGACCAGCCACGCGCTGTTGCACTTGCTGCTGCTGTTTCCTCCTTCCACTTCTTCCCATTATTTATTTGAGAAAAAAAAACGAACAAACAAAAAAAAACGCACTTTTCTGTCCTGGTCCGGCTCCTGGAGGCATTGTCTATCCCACTTCTTATACCATATGTGGCAGGATGGCTTGCAGTGGTGAGGTGTGGTGACGTCACGGACCAGGAAGTAACTGAACCAAAACAATGGATGGGCAGGTGAAGCTGAACGCTACTGTGGTCAGCGTATTTAATAAATAATAATACAAAACAAAAGATTTAAACAAATAACAAAACACAAAACGAAAAGGCGCGATGGCCAAACAAATAAACAGAAACAAGTATATTTTAAATATAGCAATTGTTTTTCTTTCGCTCGCTCTCCCGTGTTCTCCCGTACTCTCCTCTGTACACTCTCCCTCGCAGCACGGACAGCTGCAGGTTCTTATACTCTGGCCGAGGGGTTAACTAGCTGTTAATTATCTTATTATCCCTTGGCCACAGTCTGCACGAGTTTAGTAAGGATGCATGACTGTCAGCTAGTTAAATAATCAGTAGCTGATCAGCCACGCATCCTCACGGGGTTTAAATATAAAAACAATAAGAAATACGCGGCGCTGTTATCCGCGCCACAAACAATAATATAAATAATAATAAATAAATATATAGGGGCGGGACACTCCGCCACAGATGGCCAACCCATAACTGTAATCTTCCTTTTTTTCAAAAAAAAATCCTTTGTAGACTTCACAGAACGCTTAGGGTCATTAACCTGCTGGAATACAAACTTCCATCCAATAAGCCTAGCACTTAGAGTGCAAAATGGCTTGATATTTTGTAGCATTCACGGATGCTTCTACAGTACAAAGGTCACCAGTGTCTGAGAAAAAAAAAAACAAGCCCATACCATCACACAACCACCGTCATGTTTAACACTGGGCATGATGAACTTGTATTTAAATTCTTCTCCTCTCTTCCTCCAAACATATTGTTGCTTTCTTGGTGAAAAAGTGTTATATTTTAGATTCGGCTGACCATAAAAAAAAGTGGTTGAAGAAATCATCAGGCTTCTTCAAGTACTCAATGGAAAACTCCAATCATTTTCTTTTGTGTATTGTTTTTAACAAAGGTTTGCATCTTGATTTTTGCCCATGGACATTCATCTTGTTAAGGTATCATTGAATTGTTCACTCGTGAATTTCTCGACCATCTTTACTCAATTTTTGTGTCAAATCTTTTGCAGTAATCCAAAGATTTTGCTAGGTTGCTTGAACGATTTTTCTTCTAGATTTTGCAGAAATCTTTCTTGGTCTTCCACACTTGGAGCTAGTTGCAGTAGTTCCTGTTCTCCTGTGCATGTCAATAATAGCCCACACAGTGCTTTTCGGTATACCGAGTCTTTCTGTTATTTTTCTGGTAGTTTCTCCTTTTTTGTTTTGTTGTATCACTGCCATTTTTAGATTGTTGTTGTATTCCTTAGTTTTAATAATAATTGTTAATTATGTATTTATTTATTCTATAATTATCATCAGGTCAATTAGCAAAGAATGGGTTTCATACGACGTATTTTAATTGCCCAAATACTTTTGTCAAAGTATAAAAATAGTTATTTTTCATTTTATGCATGGTATGTAATAATTTGCTTTTATTATAAAGCTGAATCTCGAATTTAATGCATATCTTTCAATAGAACAATTCAAAATTATAAAAATCTATTTCTACTGTGTATTACAAAGCAGGTCACTCCGATAATTTAATATCCAGCAATAGAATCACTTTAAATATCTGTAAAATGGGACCAAAAAAACCAAACATTGTTTGTTTTTTGTTATCTGTACATTAAAATACAGAGTGGCACAGACTCAGTAAATTGTGGAAGTTCCTGTTCTGTTCCCTTTGCTTTTCCTCAGGTTCATTTATAGCAAAGACATATTTGCTCAATTAACTGGTCACCACAGAGCGTGTGTTTCAGTTGTTACAGCTCATATTCAGCAGAAGGGCATTGGTGTGTAATGTTTTTATTGAGCAAACACTGTTGACCTTGACCTCACAAGCTGGTTATTTATTGCTATAATATAAATAAAGCAATAAAATGGTTACCATTGGTGTTTAAACATGGTTCACCTACAACTTTTGACCTTCTGTAAATACACAGGTGGTACTATTACTTTCGGTTTCATTGAAAAAGAGCTTCATTAGATTATTTAACGGACTTGAAGAATCATGTGTATATAACATGATCTAAACATCACTATACATACAATTTTAACTTCCACCTACCATGATGCGACATCAATATTTACAGTACTGTTGAAAATTCACTCCTACATATACACGTTTACTGTACAGTATGAACTTTTAATTTGAATTGATATATATATATATATATATATATATATATATATATATATATATATATATATATATATATATATACACACACACACACACTAAAAAATTATATTATATATATATATATATATATATATATATATATATATATATATATATATATATATATATATATATATATATATATGCAACCCGTAATTATTTTGCTAAAACTTTAGATATAATGAGTGCATTCGGTGTACAGGTACTGTAATTTCAGGAACTAAATCTTGATGTATTCATAATAAGGAAGGATGGCTACAGATAAAACACCACCTCCCGTCAGATCACGACGCATACAACCGTATCCATCCATTTTACTATTTAGCTTCTTTGTTACATTCTCACAAGCAAGTGCTTTGGCACAACATTACTTTTTAAACTACTCTGCCGATGATCAGTACAGACTATCTATCCATGATCCTAGAAGGGCACGTTGGATTGAACTATATAAATATATTTATCCTAATTCATTTTTCTAAACAAGGTAAATACTAAAATGAGACCAGCGATGACGTTATCGATTTTGAAGATCGTTCTTAAAGGTCATTCATTATTAAATAATTCATAAGTGTAATGGAGTTAAAATAAGATCCTCACAAATGGGTATTTTGTAATTTGCTACAGTAACCCGCACTGCATGCAACAATTCAACGCCAGGTAGAAATGTTTTTGACAAGAAATATCAAAGCTGCCAGCCTGTAATCTTTCCTTAGACCGTAATTTGGTCAAATTGAACAACTACTCACCTGGAAGAATGACATCAGTTATTAGCACACGAAACAAAAACTTGACATGCTTTCAATTCAACTTTAAAAGTAAATAATACTTTAAATGCTCAGCGTGTTAGCTACATAGAGAGAAAAAAAAAAAAAACATTAATGTTGAATACAGGTATTGTTGTGACACACTACGTTACCCAGTGTGTACTCGACAGTGCACTTCATCCATTACACGTGCATTACCAATTTATACAATCTAATACAATATCTCAGAATGTGCCATAGTATTATTTTGCTACCGTAGCAAAAAAACATGATGCATCATATTTATTACACCTGCCAAACATGAACGCGCGCGAGGACACGAAACAAAATTCGGAAGTAAAAACAATGCTGATTTTGACACCCGAGCGCTTACCTAAAACGAGACATACAGCAGGGGGTGTCCACAGAGAAACCGCTGTTTATTGTCCGCAGAAGAAGATGTCAAATACCGAGTGTGCTCTGGCTTTAGGACCTGCGTATCCACTACAGGAGCCCAAGTGAAATCACACACCTGCTTCTTCAGTGGCGTCGGCACAAATAAAGCAGGCACCACATCGATAAACAATGTCAGCACAGGGCAACACCCTTCTTTTGGGTCACTTGCTCTCACACTGTTCGTAAGATGTTGAGATAACATTGCAGTAAATTCTCTTTACGAGAGAAACCCATAGCCTTTACCAGGGTAGCCTATGCAGCATTCCATTCATTATTATTCTGCATTTTACATACTGAGTTCAGTCCAGGTAACAGTAGGCTAGTCAATATGGCAATTTGATGGCATTCCAATCTCAGTCACCGTAATCATCCACCAACTTGCCTCTGTCTCGTTTCCAGTGAATGGGTTATTTTATTCCTGGATAAAGCAGAGCATAATGCCATTCTGTGCTCCCATAAGCAAAATGGCTGGTCCTTTCAGCAGTGCTGCAGACAGCTCATTGGTTTACCTCTGTTTTTTTGTAGTCATGGAAACAGCCTAGTTCAATGTGTGCAGCAAGCATGGTTGATCATGTGCAGGTCACCAAAAGAATTAGTTTTACTTTTTCAGTCTTTCGGTCATGCAGACTTCCAAATGTAGCTTGAAAATGATATCACTTTAAATGTATTGGTTAATGAGTATACTGTAATAACAATAATGATAAATACCAAAAACTGCAAGGACGTGTATTTATTAAAACAGTGTTTTGGTGTACACATATTCTTTATGTGTGTTAATATTTTGTGTAGCTAATTACAATTGAGACTGCATTGCAATGGTACGGGGAAACAGAACGAAACAGAAAATGGATAGCCTAAATAAATACATCATTGCTGTATGGATTGGGTATGATATGAATGCCAATTTACACAAACACACGGACGTGTATTCAAACCTTAATTCAAAAATAAAAACCGGTGTTGGACCAGAAACTGGTACATCGTCATAATATGGTAATGTACCAAAACTTGACCCCTGTAAGGCCAGAACGTGGTACGCTGTCAGATTTTGGTATATCTGTAATCAATTGCTATAGTTATAAGGTTTGCAGGAACATTTAAAGCACATGCTAAAGTTAATTATAAGTTATATTTTTGCAACTTAAACTGGAAACAGACAACCAATTTCTCTTAAAACAAAAAAAAATTCATGATGAAAAAGTCCAAATGAGAAGTCACCGCAATGTTGCACAAGTAAACAAATTTACAAGACCCAATATATTGCATTTGATACATATTTGCAAACTATTTTCTTAATAGTGGAAAAAAATATGATAATTAAATTAAAACCGTGTAAAAAACTGGAAAATATGATAAATTAAATGCAAAAAGATGTAAAAGACCGAAAACAACATGACGTATCAGATTTAAATGACCGTTTCCCTGCTTTCTTAGCGGTTGTTCAGGCGTGCGCGAGTAAGCACAGTACACTTCGAACCATGTTTGAATGCATACCTGAAAATAACACGACTCTGGTACTTTTATTGTTTTAATGTTTTACATTTTTTAAGAGGTAGATAAAAACAGTTCACAAAACATGCCCACTTTTGTGTACAAGGAACCTGAACTGAAGAACCATTGAAGAAGCAGCTTTTTTTGTTGTTGTTTTTTTGTTTGTTTTTTGTTTTTAGTATTGAGTTATTATTTAGGCTGTTGGAAATACCCATGATGCAATGCAGGGATACTAGAGCGGTCATTTTGAAAAGAGCTTTGAAACAGACTTTAAAGTTATAAGTGTAAAAAATTGTCAGGACGTTAACACTGAAAAGAAACACTATAAGTACATTATTTAAACATTTGTAGCAACACGTCGGGACGTATAATGCTATATTTTTCAGAACCACGCTACTTACTCCTTTAAGTACTTCAAAGATATTTCTTTACATTTAATATCATCTGACTCTTCTTAATTCCTTTGTTTTCTGTTTTTTTGTTACACTTTAAAATACATCCAAGATGCACTGCAGTCCTAGGTCTAGTTTTGCATTGTACTGTATGATGTGTGGTTAACTTTCTTTCTTTCTTTCTTTCTTTCTTTCTTTCTTTCTTTCTTTCTTTCTTTCTTTATTGGGGGGGGGGGTCATTATTTAACAATATAAATTGTTTCTACATAAATGATTGGAATTTGTCCAACTTGTTTTACTTTGCTGCTCTAAGTATTTTGGTAGAAATATATACTTACATGCAGAAATAAGTCATCTAAACTATAGACATATTAACTCCTGTGTACATCTTCTTAAATGTCAACCAGGCAGTCCATTCGCAATTGAATTATTTTTAACTTTTAAAGTTTAATTCTGTTGTTCCCAACCTGGCAAATCGTGACACAATTTATTTAAGTGTGCATGATCAAATCTGAGTTTCTTTGGATAAATTAATTTAGAATAGAATAAGGCTTATGCATTACAGAATTATTGATAATAATAATAATAATAATAATAATAATAATAATAATAATAATAATAATAATAATAATAATAGATTTCACTGAGCCCGCTGTGAAAAGTTCCCTACTGAGAGAGACAGGCTTGTATAATGTAATCCAAATTTGATAACGCTAGGATGTTTGCTTTAGGATGTTACAGAACCAACAAATGAATTATTACTTTCCATAGTCAGTAATACAGCACTTAGAAAACAGCAGTAGATGTTCTCACTGCATTAACTCACTTTCTGATCAGTGAGGCCAGTGGATACTCCGCAAAGGTATTTATGGAATTTGAAGGACACTATATCAAACCAAGGGGACAATAGTTTTCCACTAAACCCAAGCTAATCTATTCTATATATGTTTTATTAAACCTTGAAAGAAAGCTTCATCTCTATTCAATTTCCAGATGGTAGCATAGCACTCTCATAGAAGGCAGTTAAGGTTTTGATGCTCTATGTCTCTGTGTGTGTGTGTGTGTTTTATGATTCTGAATGATAGCAATAGAAATTTTGTGTTTTTAGAATCTTTTTTTTTGTTTAGAATTTGTGAAAACAGAAAATCAGGCAATGCCTGATGAGAAAAATACTCAATGTGGATATTCAATATGGCAAATATTCTGTCAAAGAAATAGCTTGACATATTATGCTTAGAAGAAACTGGAATCAACACTTTATTAAAAGAAAAACAAGTAAACTCAAAGTAGTACCTAACCTCACTGTAAGGCAGCCATTTTCTCTAACTCACCCTGACGCAATCCCGCGTTCCTACATGTAAAATGTCCAGTAGATGGTGTTGTACTTTAGGTATAAGGTTAAGACACAACAAGCTCTTTAAACAAATTGCCTTATACATGTATCAAGTCTTGTTGTCTACATATTTTATTACTGGTTTGGAATTTCTTGAATTTACAACTTTTAGAATATACTTTCATATATTCATTCATTTATTCATGCACACTTTTACCTCAATGGAAATATTTTATTCAACTTTCTTTTTCTTTCTTTCTTTCTTTCTTTCTTTCTTTCTTTCTTTCTTTCTTTCTTTATTGGAGGGGGTCATTATTTAACAATATAAAAGTAATCACGTTGCCTGTGTGTACTTTGTGTAACTACCACACATAACAGATAAGTACTTCCTTTTCTGTGCCTAGTCTTTGATCTGTCATTTATAATGATGTATTTAGAGTAGTGAATCCCCACTAGTACTGCCCTTTCCAGTTTGTTTTGCCCTTTACAATGGTCTGCTTACTCCCATAATTCACTGCTGCAGCACAGCTCACAGTGGCCAAACATTACAGACTTGTAAGTTGACATTTGGGGGTCACTTTTATCTCTTGTCACAGACTCAACACAGTCTTGATACATACAAAAAGAATACAGAAGCCATTACAAAGAAGAAGTGCCCTTTACATTTTGTTATCTGGCACCGTGACTTCAGATCTCTTTTAGGACCCTACAGAGTTGAAGAGAGGGCAGCACTGCTGAGATTCTGGTATGCAGTGAAACAAGAAGGACAGCCGTGGTTGCACGTGGATGACTAACTGTAACATTTCAATGCATTAGCATTCATGGAAAAATGAATAAGGATTGACCGACACCTTTCAATATATAATATCTTGAATATGAAACCTTTCCTGTTATTTGTATAAATTAATACAGTTAACTAGGACTCCAGAGCTGGAATGACTTACCAGCAGCCCACTCTACAAAGAAGTAGATTGTGATTACAGCAATGGGCAGAAGATGAGGTCATGGCTGTATCTTTAATTACCCCATGTTCCCCTATAAATATGACCTAGCATCAGTCACAAGTAATTTAGTGAGTGCATGCTACAACCAGTGCTGAGATAAATGTTGATTAAAAAATACCATTCTTATCTTTGACTTTCACATGCTCTTTACTTTGAAATGGTTTTACATTATAAAACTTATAACAGTCTTCCAAAAACATTGTAGAATTTCAATAAAATTTAGTTTAATTACATTACACATCATGATATTTATGTGAAAAAGCTGTACTATTTGTTATTATTATTATTATTATTATTATTATTATTATTATTATTATTATTATTATTATTATTATTATATAACACCTTTTTAAATATTGTAAGCAGAGTTAAGTAAACAAAAACTGCAATGTTAATATTAAATGTTGTGTCAGGACCTATTGACATAAATACACAATCTTTGTTGACATCATTAAAAGGTTTTAAAAGATAAAATTATATGTGATAACCAATGCTTTAAAATCAATGTCATTACATTATCATTGGAAACATAAACCGTGTTACCCTTAGTGTTGTGCATCCTTGTACCTTATTAGTTATAACTTCCTGTGCCACAGGTCAGCTACATGGTGTCTCCCTTAATAGTTTATTGCTACAGACCCAGAGGTAGTTGTCTCAGCACCTTTCTCAGCAGCACCTTGTCCTGCCTCCGGTACTGCAGATATACCCCTCTCATCTCAATCCCATGGTCCCGAAACAAAAATAATAACAACAAAAGTACCACGATTATTATTGCTAATGCACTTTAATTATCAGGAATTTTGAATATTACAGAAAAAAGTCCTCATCTTCAACCCCTTTTCCAATAAATCATTTGAGATACATTAAAATACTAGGTACAAATACAAGACTGTGTTCATTAAATATGTTCTGAATTTTAAAGCACAATAGATACCATTTGGGGATAGCATTTGTGGTGACATCTGAAGCATGTAATTACCTTTGTCAGAATTATTTGCCACCACTGCCTAAGAAATGAAAAACGTCCACTAAAATCCAATATAAAGCTACAGTGATATTTCCTTTAAAATACATCCCTCATTTCTTGGAAACAACCTTCTGGCTTGTAAACAAATCACAAAAAACAACACTATTGGAAAACAATTGGAAAGACATTGAAAAAAAGCTTTTTTTTATTTCCTTTCTTTTTATTGCAACAGCTGGGCAACTCGCAATCTAAAAGTGGTAATGTATAGACAGCCACTTACTGACACGGCTACAAATCACACTGCGTGCCAGTTTGAGGGTATGATTTCAGCTGGTATCTGTTAGGTGTTTCTGAATCACTTTGTTGTTTAAAGCAACATAATTACATTCCCCCTAATTAACTTGTAACATTGTTTTTCTAATAGGCACACAAAAAATGAATATTTAACAATAAAGAGTAAAAAGCTAAGATTTTCAACATGATTTTTTTATTTTATTTGTTTATTTATTTTATCATGGCTGAAACTAGTAACTACTAATCACAATCTGAACATATCCAGGTCAGACAAATAAGTATTCCCCAGGGCTCACTGGAAACAAGATAAACATTACTCTTCTTAAAAATAAATAAAGTACGTACTGTAGTAACAATAGACTACTGTTGCATTTTTGTCAATGGTATACTGTACAGACTTTCCTGTCAACAGTATAAGAAAAGTGTCTTCTATAATCTCTTACAGTATCATACAGTGTTCTTAGTCAGTGGTGGCTTACAGGGTAGGGCCCTGGGTGTTTAAAGTTGGGGTTTCTTAAGGTAACATAACAGTAATACAAAAATGAAAACTATGTAAAACATTTTACTAAATACAATAGAGCCCATTGTACCACACATCTTAAAACAAAAATAAGCCTCTATCCAGCAAAATCATACTTTATCAACATGCTGCCACTATATAAGTGTACTGCACATTATCATGAATTAGGGTTTTATGGCATTCTTAGTTCATTTTCGTTATTCTCTTTTATCAGGGTTAGCCAGGTCTGTTTCCTTTGGATATTGTTTATCTATTGGAGAGTCTACTGATATTGTATCAAGTATCAATCGTACTACTGTATGTTATTGGTGTAAATTATAGAGGCATTGTTAAGCTTTGTTTACTGTTGCGCAGCGTCAAATAATTTTGCATACTGTACATTTATGGATGGATTTTGTCTGTGTGAGCTCCTGAAATTCTGACAATTTAAGGTACAGCCTGGGTATAGTGTCTGAGATAAATAGAACATTACAGTATGCAATAAACTCTTGCTAATTTGGACCCCGCTAGGCCAAATGACCTATAATCCAATTAAGTGTGTAAAACAATTACAGCTGTCTATGTATGTTTTATTCAAAGGGTTATTATCCTGATTTTTGATTTAATGTAACTGTAAAAAACATAAAACACAGATTGGACAAGTCTTTTTTAGTAGCTTCTAATCAGTACCCCTGGCAAATCACTTGTCTAATTCTAACTCTCAAAAACCTTATTGCTACTATTGTGAAGATGGTCTGAATACAGTTCTTTTGTATAAACTACCAAGGCATGTTCCATATGTTTTGATAGAAAGAGGTACTGTCACTACTGGTGTTTAACAGATTATTTTACAGCAAAGCCTGGAGGAAGAGGTTGAGGTGACAAACTCAGCAGACATACACATGGCTATTTAATTAAATGCCAAGAAAACAACGAGGCGTCAATCTCTTGCAGTGCATCTTGTTATGCTTTACTATGGTTTGTCTATCAATACAATAGTTCCAGTAGGTTCAGGTAGATGCATATGGATAGCTTTAGTTGTCTTTAAAGTTCATATGACTTAAAGTAATTGCTTCTACAGATGTACTTCACCATGCCTTTAATCGGAATGATCAGAGTTGCTACATATAAAAAAATATTATTGAAACTGTGGCAGGGATTAAGCCCTGCATGTGTAAATTGTGTGCTTTGTGATTTACAAATAAAGTTGAACTATTTTGAATATAAGTTTGGCAGGGATGGGGTTAATTCCATCCCTGCCAAAATCAATGTGCGGAATGTGGCTGGTTCTTAATTTATTGGTCAATCAAGCCCCAGCCACATGGTATATAAGGGGAACCAAAGCCTTTGTTTAACAGAGAGGGTTTAGTGAAGGCAGATGCCAGCCTCTGGATCTGCTTCCTACCGTTCACCAGCCTTGGCCATGACACTATCCAGACACACAAACTGTTATGAAACTTTAATGATACAGTAAAAAGTCCTTGGTTCACTCAATCATTTCTACATTAAATAACTTTCTAAGGAACTCCGTTTGAATGGAAACATTGTTTATAATCTCCCAGAGTCACATGTGCGTGTTCGCATGGCAAAAGCGTTGATGTTTAATGTTTAATGTTTAATAATAAGCACATATTACACAATCCAACCCCTGGAGTTTGAATTAATTCACTACTTCATTAAATATAATTGTTATTATAATGGTCCCTTTGACCTTTTTTTAAATCCTTTAGGAAGGATTTTCAGAAGATGTAATAGTTTTGAAATACCACCATAGCAAATTATAATTTCCATGACCTAACCAGTCAAACAGAGTGGTGCAGTATACACTCTATAGGTCAATAAATATTTGTCCCCCATCCATATCAAACTCTTTGTGTCCAGGGATTGACGTTTATCAAATTGGTTTATGGCAAATATATATTTTTTCCATATTATTGTTATTATTCTGCTTTTTTCTTTCTTTGTTGGTTGCTGAGGATTCCATTGATCGGAAGATATGAATAATTCAGTGTCAAGTACAATATAATTGGCCCACGTTGAGAATAATGAGCAAAAGAGTATCATTTTATTATCATGCGAGAATACATTTTCCATTTAGGGACACATTTTAGGGCTTTTATCTGGAAGTGCTGAAAATACCAACTCACTTTGTGTGTCATTTTGAGGCCTTCCACATTACTTTTAAATATTCACTTCTGTGTTTTACTGTGGCAGGGCGGAAGCCCTGCCAGTGTAAATAATGTGGTGGTGGTATTATGAATGTAAGTTTGGCAGGGATGGTTAAATCCATATCTGCCAACCATCATGTGGGGGATGTGGCCATTCCCTAAGTAGGTAATTGAGTGCTAATTGGAGAATGGCCACATGTATAACAAGGAAGCTAAATCCTTTGTTTGGTGTAGGACTGTTGCAGTGTAGGGTAGTGAGTTGATGTGTTTGTGAGACTTTTCAGTGAAGGCCATTGCCCAGCCTGAATAGTACAGTTTGTTTTGTATTGTTTTGTGTGTTTATTTTGGCACCTGTGCCTTGTTTGTTTTTGATTTCTGTTTTGTAAATCAAAGTGCGTGTTTGCGCTTTGAAACTGCAGCTTCTGACCTTGGGTTTGCTTTCCTGCAACTGACCAGCCTTGACCGCAACGCTACCTTGCTACAATTACCAATATAACAAATTTAGAAATGTTGCTTTGGTACAGGTTTTGCATAATATGGAAAGAAATTGATTTTATGTTTTTAATCTCCACTGGTGCAGGAATGCAAGCTGAGGAAACTGCTCTAACTAATATCGAAACTAGTTGACCAAAATTATTTTATTCTTAACGCACACAAATTGTGTTTGAGAAATCACCTTGTGCAAAAACATCTGGTTTCACAGACACCTATCTTAGACAACATTACTTAAATAGTCCAAAATACAATAATATAATTCACACAAATATTTTCACTATCTTTTTAGGTCTCTACTGTAATTCTTGACATAAAATGTAGTGTGCAATTGAAACCAGCCATGTTACGTTAACTTTTGAAATTACTCTGAGATACTTTGTTTACTTACTGCCTTTGGTGAAATTAGTTCTGGCATTAACCAGTGCTAGGACACAGGTGGAGGATTTCTTTTCCTTTGGGATAAATTCATTGAGTCTAGCAGATGTTTTGACGTCAGAGGATGAAATAATGTTCAAACGTGGTTCTCTCAAAGATATTCTATTTAACAAGATACTCGACTCCGCTGATTTTCAATGGTGACTTCCATCTCACTGCACGCAAAGCATTGTGGTATATACACAGAGCTCGGCAGAATTTTTTCTATGGAGAGTCAATGGAGGCGTAAGAAATGTTGCTGGTTTTCGCCACTGTTAAAAAAAATGCATCAAACTTTTGAAGTAGATTTCACATTTGCCCAAGGTCTTTTGAAGAAAACGGCAACATTAGCAAATTATGACAATACGTAATTATTATGAAAATTGCTATTTTCTGAGCATTGTCCCGTTCAGTGGCGCATTTTATTTATTGCAGTGTTTATTATTAAGATAAAGGATTCAGTTTAGGAACAGGGGGACAGCAAAAAAAACATTACAGGCGGTATGTTACAGCATGCTTCAAAAGGCAGTTGGTAGCTTCTTACCACTCCCTTAGTTGTTTCTATATAAATAAATCATTTTGTTGTCATATTATTGTTTCCCTTTTATATTGTGTCTGTAAAAACTGCTAATTCATAAAGAAGTTACACCACAGTTTTGCACAAAGAATTATGTTAAACTACAATAACAAGTTAATATATGTAAGAAATTGTGGCAAAGTGGTTAACAGTGTGCAGGTGCAGGTGATCAATAAATCAGGCAGACAACGATAATCCAGGTGCAATGGTGGTTTATTTTTATAATCCAATTGCCTGATAGTGAAAGAGCAGCAAACAATAACAATGTTAACAGGCAATACAGCAGCGCATATTGCTCTGTTTATAATCCACAGGTTGGTCCCGAAATAATACACAGCCCCGTTCTTAATCACGCACACGTAACACAGACACAAACACAAACACAAGTCCACAGTGCGTGCTCTAGTGTTCGAAGTGAAAATACAGTTCTGGTGATACAAAGTGCAGTAGTGTTGATCCGGGTTTAGTGCTGGCCTTTGGCGGCAGCTCCGGATCATGTTAGCCGTCTACATAACAACAAACAGTATTCTTAACGACAAACAAAACAAACACTCACAATATCACACGGTTCTCCTTTTTGTTAAACAAGCTTCTAACCATTCACAAAGGAACAGATCACATCACTACGTCCCCTTAAATACCATCAACCGTGACCCCTTTGTTAACGAGCGCAACCGCTCCTCCAATCCGCGGATGTCACATCGTTTCTCTTCCGGGTCGATGATTTAGTGTAGCTCTGGATTAACTAAAATGGGATTTTCCTTTCGAAAGCAGCAATATGCTGGCAAATACATTGAATGAATGAGAATGAAGTATACCAAGTTCTTTACCAACTGCAATTTTGAAGTAACTTCTTAAAAAAAAAAATATTAGACATAGTTATTCTGAACCTGGAATATTATATCTATAGAACATCACTTTCACCTTAGTTTCTTATATTTTGTATTTTTTACAGTTGAATGATGAATCCACAGCACTAGCACTTGTCTGTTTTCTAACTGTAACTACTACGCTTGTTGAAACAAAACATCAGACTTGTAATTACTCTAAATATTAGGACTCCTTTTTTAAAATTACCTTTATTCACAGATTGTTTTGCTTTTGTTTGTATCTGTTTCAAATATGAATTGCCTGGTGTTTTGCTGATTCACTAATCAAATGAATAATCCAGGAGCCAGGATCAGTCATCTAATCCTGGCTCCAGGATTGTACTGTAAGGGATCACTAATCTGTACACTTATTTATTTTACATTTTATATTACAAATATGCATGAGAACCTGTTCTCAATGGTTTTAACTGGTTTTGGAATTGAACTGTATTGAGCAGTTGGAGTAACCAAAGTTTTCAGAGATGCTGAAAATAGAATTTGCTTACATTGGAGCAATTCATGTTCTGTTACAATTATCAGTGTTACACAAAGTGTATTCTGTTTTAGTACATTAAAAAGAAACAAAAAGCTGTCTAAATTAAACAAAAAAACTAAAGCCAAATTTTGTAGTAGAATAATGTGGTAAAAATGCCAGATGGCCATGCCATGCACAGCTGTCAATAGGGAATTGGGGAAATGCTGGTTGGCTGCTCCACAGTATGCAAATAAGGCAGTGGGAGGGAGAATCAAGGGGCACATTGGTCTTTTGGGGGGGGTTCAGGAAAGGGCAGTATGGGCGACGGTGATATAGTGTGTTACTCAGGTCAGCCATCGGGTAGGATTAACCATTTTCACATATTTGAACATTGATTGTCTTATCAAATGAACCTCAAAGCTAAGGCCAGACACTCCTTATTATAATTTATTTATATTGACAATTCTGTAATTGAAACACAGCTACAACAAAATTAGACATATATTAGTACTCTATTAAAATAAAAGGAAGAAAGTAGATACAACTAAAGCTGTAAAATGAATGACTGTTTTACATCCCTCTGCAGATATAGGTTAACGAAGCTGCAACAGAGCAACTCCATCCCCAGCTCTCTTGCTTCAACAAGGGTGCTTTATTTGGTTGTGCAGACATAATGTAATTAAGAGGAATTGGAAGCTATCGATTGTTATAGAACTAAAATAATGCAGAAGGAATATGGGGCAGAATTTTCTTGTTTACCTTTATTAACGCATGTTTCTTGTACAAATTAAAAACAACAGAAGACAACAACAACAAAGTCAAATAAATTTAAAGGGTAGTATTGTAGAAAGTAGAAATCATATATTGATTTGGATTTTTTGGATTCCCCTCCCTCTCTGTAGTTTCAAATAAAACATACATTTTGAGAATTCAACACCGTCTCCCTGAGTACTACATCCTAAACATGAAAACGTTACAATATAATAAATGAATGGATCAAGCTTATTATGATAGTTTGCAAAATCAGATGAAAGCTTTCAATACAATCAGGATAATACATAATCATTATTTACAAAATCTTGTTTGCCTCCTTTCAACAGATTAGGATACTATTTACATTTACCCTATCCAAATGGCAATACATTGCCTCAATATAGGTTGAACAATTTTCCTATTCCCATAATGTGTGTGTATTATAAGTGATATCTGAAACAAAACAAAAAAATGCCAAGTTATCAGTGCCCAGCCATTTAAAGTGGAGATATCAAAAACACAAGCCAAGTTTCAAGAAACCATTGGGGCAACCTTGCCCAGCACAAAGCAAATAGGCACAACTGTAAAAGTGGTGGGGGTCAAGGTTGCCCCAATTGCTTCTACTAACTTGGCTTGTGATTTTCAGGCACAATAAATGCTGTTTGAATTGTTCTATTGAAAGATATAAATTAAAAGTAGAGATTCAACTTCATAATAAAATAACAAATTATTACATAGCATGCATAAAATGAAAAATAACATGCAAAAACTAATTTCATACTAAAATAGATATTGTGTTTGATATTGAAATACAGACGTATTAAACGTCAAAGTTTATTAACATTTTAAAAAACTAAAAATGTCCTCATTATACTGTTAATAAGGCTATATAAGTAGAATGTTCTGAATAAGTCTTTAAAATGAGTGTGGGCTATAAACCTGATGCATCATGCTCTCAGAATAGCAGAGGCACACAGCATGTGTTGGTGGCTCAGCAGGTAGCACGCGTGCCAGACAGAAAGGTAGAGGTTCTATTCTGCCTAGGAATCACCTGGCCGTGCTCCATCTCCCAGAGCTGGTGTGGAGGGTGCTGAGTTTTTAGAAGGACCATACAAGGTTCCCATCTGTTACTTGGCCATAACACTGGATAAAAGGGTAGTGAGAATGACCTTGGTGTGGCCAGTGAAGCTTAATTTAACTGCCTCTGTTTTTGGAAAAAAAGAGCATTTGTCAGCCTGTTATAATTGAGGGTACTGTAAAAACCATCCATCTGCCACTGTATTAAGTCAGGAAGACATCCCATTACATTAGTATATTTAAATACTGTATTAACAATTAATTGGTTAGCAGTATTATATAGTACTGTATGTTACCACCTCTAAGAAAAAAGTGCCATATTTAGTCAGTTATACAGACTTAATTTTAATCTCAACGTGATACTCAAACAGCAATGTCATATTTTATTAATAATAAGCCTTACTTAAGTTTTAGTTTGTTACAACTGCGAGTTACAATATGCTATAAAGTATAAGGTGTAGGTAAGATACTGAAGTAACACTAACACTACTGTGATAGATATTTATACTGTATAAATAATAAGCAATAGTGTCAAGTTACCATGGTGATTTTAGTGTTTTGACAAGATGAAACAGTTCTTGTATGGTATGCAGGTTGCGTTTGTTCGTGAATTAAGTGGTTATGAAAGTTAAGGCACATTACCTCTAGACAGCCATGTGGCTGGCAGGCGTTATGGAACGCACATCTTAATCCTGACCTGAACACCACCATTCTGTCCTGGGCCTACTATTTGTTTATTTAGCAGGCGCCTTTATCCAAGGTGACTTACAGAGACTAGGGTGTGTGAACTATGCATCAGCTGCAGAGTCACTTACAATTACGTCTCACCCGAAAGACGGAGCACAAGGAGGTTAAGTGACTTGCTCATGGTCTCACAACGAGTCAGTGGTTGAGGTGGGATTTGAACCGGGGACCTCCTGGTTACAAGCCCTTTTCTTTAACCACTGGACCACATGGCCTCCCTCAATAGAGACTGTTTCCAATTTTAAGGTGGTTTCATGATGTAGACTAATTTATTAATGTTCACTGAGGGCTAAACTGCAGCCACCAAACATTCCTGAAATGGTTTCAAACATAGGCCTCCAGAGGTCAAAGCTATGAGAAGCCTTCTGTGCCACCTAACCACCATTTATGCTGATATTTCAGCATGCATAATTGTTTTTTCTATTATCATCTTGGCAAAAGACATTATGCAAAAGTAATACTTATGTAATGCTGGTAACGGTATGAAATAGCTAGAATATGCAAAGTAATACAATTAAAACCATGTTACTCTCCAGGGGCTTAGATGTGCAGAAATCTGTTAACAGCTGCGTGGGTTGTCTGTGAAATGATTAAAACTAATCTCAGCCTACTTTTCATACAGATATAAAATGCATTGCTTGGTAGGATGACTCCACTCTATTAACAATTTTATATAATATTCAGTGGTCAGAGTGAAGCAAATGATCATAATGAGCAAACACGAACTCCAAAAACAGGGGCTGTATTAGCATTGTGTATTCTGACAAACAAAGTTATTGAATAAATTGGTCTTACAGTTTTACAGAACAGGATGTAGGGTAAAATACAAATTTACCATTGTAGAAATTGCATGAGTTGTGTCGTAAACCCTGTCCTTCATCCTGTTCAGTAACACGTCAGTCCTAATAGTACTCTACTATTACTCTATTACTATTACTAGTACTCTAATAGTAGCTCATCAAAATCAGGGACTGACAAGGTGAGCTGGGTATATGAATATCGTACAAAATATATAGATGTTTTTACTGTATACCGATAAACATATTTCGCATAGGCTCTTGTCTAAGTCACAAATTGATAGTTGTTTCTACTATTTTGGCTACCATTGTCACATTTATTTCCCTTTAAGCAAATTGTTAAAATATGGTGCACATAGAGTTAGCTGTACTGATCATTTCCTGATTTATTAACTTGTTTTATTTTGTTAATTAGCAAAAAAAAGTAGTTTCACATGAAAATCTGAACTGCTATTTCTATAAGTTGTATAATAAAGTTAAAATATGCTGTCTGGTGTGAATGTGCTGATTATACAGAAAGGTGATGGTAACCCCTGGGCTGTAACCTTGAAATTACTGACATTGCAAATGCCAGCAATTAATATATAAGTGCACAGACACAGGCAAAATTGTATTAATGAAAGTGATACTAAGATGATGACTTTGTATGTGAAACCTTTTTTTTTTTAAAGCACAGTCTAGGAGGTTATTATTTCATCAGTCCAAATACATATATTACATTTATTTTGAGCTATGTATTAACCAATATGTCATAAATACATATATCAACTATTCTGTAAAGTTAATATAGTAGACATGACACAATGTTGTAAAGGTTCAGTTGGGGAGATGATTCTCTGTTCTTGGCTTAGTGGATACAGATTTTCAATGAGATTTGGCCCTTTAGCAGTGTGGTATTTCCACACGTGGTGCTTGTCTATCCAATGATTGGCGATTATTAAAATCTGGAAATCTGATGAACTTTGATTAAATCAGAGCTCTTTTAAACTGTTTTTCTGTATTTTGTGAAGCATAGTCTTTAATGCATTTCCATTTTTTTTTTTGTGCAGATTTGAATTGGCTTTGGCTAAGTTCAGTTTTAATTAGGTTGCTATAATGTTGCTGTTGTGAACACTGCAGTGTATTATCATTTTTACCATCGATCATGTTTAACTATAGTCAAGGACAGGAGGTAATATAAATCTTCTGATCTGAGAAGAAAAAGGTTTGATAGCTTCAAATATATCAAAGCTCCACTGTTCGTACATTATGCAGATGAGTAGCATGATGAATCCAAGCATCTTCGATTGTTCTTAAAATAATAATGCAATTTGGCTACTCAAATAAAAGGCATATATTAAGCCATAATGGCCCAATATGGCACTGCACAGGTAAATAGTTATCTACCATTATATTCTGAGTAAATCAATGCATGTTTATCAATACATATCAAATTTAAAAAAAACAAAAAACATTCTGGTAAAGTATTACACAGTATACCAAAACATTACAATATATCCTCTTAGACCAGTTATTAAAATGCAGTTGTAGGGTTAGAGATGGAAGGGTTAATATTATTAATGGAAACTGAACTTACAAGACATAAGTTGTCTTCCTAGGAAAAGAGATTTATCTGCATAGCTAAAAACAACTCTATTGAGAATGCAGATTAGGAGGTTTACGAAATGAACCAAGTTGCGGTTTGACATTTAAGGTGAATGGGAGTTGAGAGTGTGTGTGTCTGAATGGGTTACACTTTGATTGAACTCAAGAACATGCACCCCACTTACTAGCAGACATACTGCTGTTGATTAAAATTAGCAAGTTAACAACAGCCAGTTGGCAACACACCAAGCTTACAGCTTCATGGCAGCACATAAATATAGGCACAGAAGAGACGCACTCCAAGTCCTCCCAGTGACCTTGAAGGTGTGTGCCAATGTCCTCCCAGAAAGATAAGTAATTGATCTCTACCTTTACTTCTGTAATAACAAGTGCTACATTACTTGGTATAAAGATGTTTAAATAATTTGTGTATAACTCTTGAATGTTAGAATCAAATAAAGGAACAATGTAAATTCTTAATTACTGTTTGGACATGAATCATAAATTATAAACCACCAATATATTAGTTTCCTAACACAGTCTGTATGCTGCTGGATCTTGATGGCATTGGCTTGTGGGTAGTTGCACTCCAAGATTATAAATGCATTTGTGCTCAGGAGGAAGGATAACAGGAACTTTGGAAGCTCTTTCTGTTTAACCCTGAATGGCAACTGTAAATGATGGACATTGACGCAATGTTTTTGGTTTCTTTTTAATCACTCGATCATTCATCTTTGACCATGACACGCTTGAGTGACTATGACTGAAGCATATACACTTAATCACCTAATTAGAGAGACACTTGATTGGATAAAAGCAATAAAGAAAAGCACAGAAAAACCAACATGCCACGTCTATCAAGAGAGCAACGCCTTCGTGCAATCAGCATGTTGGAGGCTGGACTAGGGCAGCGTACTGTGGCTCGCCATCTTGGGTTGTAGCAGGGTGGTAGAGAGCCCTGCTGTGTAAATGTGTGTGTTTATTTTAGAACAGGGTTTCCCCCTCCGCCCGTGTTATTTTGTATTTTGTGTTTGTTTATGTATTTATTATTTAGATTTGTCAGCGAAGCGTCGTATGTTTTGTTTATGTATTTAGGACGGCGTAGCCGATTTTGTTTAGTAGCATGGATGGGTAGCCCCATCCACAGTAATTGAAAAACTCGTGCAGAAGGTGGCCATCTCCCGAATTAATTAAGTGATTCATTTTGTTGCTAATCGGGAGATGGTCACCTGAATATAAAAGCCTGCAGCTCTCGGCACTCGGGGTGGGTGTATGAGGAGCGAGAGTGGAGAGAGCGAGGAGAGAAAAACGAGACTAAAAAGATACAGGATCAGTGAAGGCTACAGCTCAGCCTGACCTGTGTTGTTTTTGTGTTCGTGATTTGTTTTATTTACATTTTTATTTTGCTCTGTGAGCAAGTGTTTTTTGTGTTTAAATATTTTATTTATTTTTTTGTATTTAAATAAAACGGAAAACACCGCCTTGAACTGCAGTACTTCTGGTGTCAGTTTCCCTTTCTGCTTCTGCCGTGACGTCACCGCCCAGCCATTCCTGTCACATAGGTGCTCATAGCCAGCAAGTTCAAACCTGGCAAAACGGTATAACCAGACACACTCTGTCAATGACAGGCCACGAACTGGGAGACCAAGAGTCACAACACCTGCCCAAGATCAACAGATCATCTTCGTGATGTCAATTGTTAATCAGCACAATAAAAAGTCACTGCACCTGCTCTAAAACAGAGTTTGTCATTTTTTGATCACATCTAGTGAATTTTATCCAAATATAAGTTTCTTTTGATGCTCAAATATGTGATACGTTTCTTTTGATGCTCAATTACAAGTGATAAGTTTCTTTTGATGCTCAGTGTATATACAAAAAATATGTTGAGCAAAACAACACACAGAAGAGGAAAAAAATAATAAGTAAAAACTGTCCATACCACACTGTAGGGATTCTATGAGATGCTTTCAGCAGTCTAAAATGTTTTTTTGTAACTTTCTTTAATAATGTTACATTATTTTAATGTTATCCACATGGAATGCTATTTCTTTTTATAGAGAACATGGACTCGGAGGTTAATTTATGAGAAGTATTGTTCTTGTGGTACAAGCACTCCGCAGTGTGAACAACAATTACATCTGATATCTTTTGACACTCAAGAATGATGCAATAACTGCTGTATTGAACAGTACATGCAACTATTCAACCTAAAAATAAAGTATCTCTATCAGTCTGCATAGCCTCTCGTGTGCAGCTTTGGTAGATCGAGCTTGCTCACTATCTGCCTTAGAGTTATTGTGCATAATGTCTTTCATATGTCACAACAGTTCAACCTTTCTATTTCCCTATCAGTCACCCTACTGACCACATGCAGTTGTCTTCTAAATCTTCTGCTTCTATCTATTTTGGCCTAACATTGCCACTTGATAATATTTCTACAGTGTAATGTAATTGCATTGTAACAAGCTGTTACTACTAAGCTTCAGCACTTTCAACATTTAGAAAGTATTCAGTTAAAAAAAAAAAAATTGATGGAATGTTATTGTACAGAAAGCCTTTGAGGCACAGCAATGGAGGTGAACTGTGGGGGTGTACAACGGATCTGCGGTCAAGACTGTAGCCAAGATACCATTCGAGAATGAAGACCCTGTGACAGGCTGTATAAAATGTAGTTGGTAAAAACAGCCATAGGGCGTCTCAGTAAGTCCTGTTGAATGTTGGTGTCTAATCAAATACTTTATCACTGCAATTATGTACTTGTTTTTATTGTTTTACATATTACATCTTCTGTTATACCTGCTGTAACTGGAAGGAAATTATATGGAAAAAATATGGGTTCCTTATACTGTAGGCCTTATAATCAACATTTATTGTTGAACACATTGTTTTAAAAAAGAGATTTAATAAAATAAGAGATGTGATTTGTTGCCTTTTTAGTTTGTAATGTGAAAGATTACTTCAAATAACCATTAAACCATGAACTGCAAGAAATGGTGATGAATTGTCACTTTGTGGTGATTAGTGATTCCATTAACTTGACTTTCTTTGCCATGTTGAACCATAGATGCTTTACAACGCTTTGTTATCCTTTTACTATGGGATACCACAGTAAACTTTGTGTAGTATTTCATGTAATATAAACAGGCATGATACTCAATGGTAGATATTTGGAAGGGTTGTCTCAATTTAACTGCATGAATATGAAATTTCATTTACACAGGGGGGAAAGCAAGTTCTTTCATCTTCGCAGCTGAGATTCAGAATTAATATCTCTGGTATGATAAAATTATTATTTGTAGCTTGGGACCAATTGTAGGTAACGCAGAAATGTTTTTAAATGCAGCATCTTTCAGCTTAAAATGAGCCCTGCAGTTTAAAATTTTATATTCCCACCCACGCATTCCCACTGCAATATCAGAAGTAATTTGAAGTGTTTCAGATTTTTTAATTCCACCCTTTATTTAAAGTGAAAGAGAGATAAAAATCATATCATTTCTAATGCTTGCTCAGCCCATGTAAGTCTGGTAAGTGTGTGGGGCTCCTGTGAAGATCACTTTACCGCAGTACAGAGCTTCTTCTGTCTCTGTATTTGTATAACTTCCTTACTTGTACTTCTTTGTTATGCTTTACACATCTACTTTGGAGTAACCAGAATCTATCAGTACTCAATGGAGTTGAAAAAAGTGCACTATTTTCAACCAAAAGGAGGTCATACCTTGCTTAGAACCATTACACAATGTCCATCCACCGCAAGGTTTCTCTAAGTCCCCAGTAATGGAAGCTAATATAATCTCAAGTAATCCGATACAAAGTGGAATGTGTCAAATACACAGTATTTAATTTATGATTGCGGTGGTTGTTAGCCTTTAAATCTGTGAAAACTAAATAATGTTTCTTTTTTGTTTTAATGGGAGCTAGCATTCCAAGGATTAATAACTAGTAAGCAAGTGTACTCAGCCTGTATGTGTGATGGAATTTACCAGTTAGCCTGCATGAAAATAGCTGGATGACATCAGAAATACCATGAAACTCATGCAGTGTTTTTCATTTTTTTTTTTTTTTTTTTTTAGACCATACAATTGAATCTAACTCTCATATGCATATGTGTGGGATCTTAACCCTCACGTGACCCTTGGCAAATGTTTACCTGGCATCTGTTTTTTTGCTGCCAAATCTCAACAGTTTAACCTTGGGGCTAAATGCATCTCTAATATTGTAGTTTAGTTAACAATGATTTCTTTGACACTGACATCCTCTCTAGAATAAGTATCTCAATTTGGCATTTAAACCATCCTGGATTATCACCTCAGTGGCCATCTATTTGGGAGTCATGTTGTTGCTTCCCTGGCCAAACCCTGTGGCGACCCTAGAGCCATTAGTTACAGTACTTATACCTCCCTGCTCAAAATGAATGTTTTTTGCTTGCTGTTGCTGGAGATCTAGAGCACTGCCTGGCTGTCCCAGTGCAAGGCGTATGTGCTGTACTGCAAATGGGCATGGGTATTCAGATCTCTAGCACTGTTGGGGAGTGCTTTAGTAATCTGCTGACACTTGGAGCATGAAAAAAACAGGAACATGCCTTCTGTGAAACTACTGCTACAACTATAGTACTATTTAACAATGGAAACAAAAAAGCTTGGAGATGGTCTAAAAAGGTAGCATTAAGTACAGGCTTTAGGTATATTAAATGTATGTGGGGGTTTCTTCCCGCCTCACTTCCCCTCCAGGTGGACTGGTCAAATATGTCATATAATGGAAGATGGATAACCGTAATGTAGAGTTAAAATGAACCTTAATGTTGTTTCTGAATATAGGAAAGTATTTTTGTGATCAATTTCACAAAATGGACTGTGATTATAACTTTTGCTCTACTGTTGGAAAGCATGTTGTAAGCAAACTTTGCATTGAATTTCTCAGACCTCTTACATGGTTGACAGCTCCAGTTTTGCCTGAAAGAGAATTCCACGCTCGGGTAATATTGATCAGTTATTTTGAAACGGTTAATCTAGCTGACTACATTTATCGTGTCTAGAAAAATGCGTTGCAATAAATGGTTTGTTTTTGTACTATCAATAACCCATGGATGTTAATTTTTAATAAAATGTAATTTGATTACTAACATTTACCATTGTTCAAAACTTGTCATTGATCTTTAATAATTAATATTAAGTAACTATTCATTAATACAAGGCTTAGGATACATTATATAACTATAAATAAATAATAACACAACCCTACAATAAAACAGCATGCTACTTGATGTGTAGGATGAATTGACAAATCAAGGCAAATTTCAAGACCATACCAGAAACATATACTGGAAAGCTACAGTATTTATCTATAATGTTTGCTGTGTTTCTCAACCCACTGGGATCTTACAAAGTCTGGTTAATCGGCAATTGTAACACTAACATTACAGAAACTCTACCATAAGTTATATTGATCTACTCTTATCTTTCAGTTCTCGAAATGCATGGAGCTCAACTGCATTTCAGTGGATCTAACATCCGGTTTACTAGGATATCTCAAAGAACAACAAACGCAAACGTTGCACCCACATATTTAATCACACATATCAGATATCTAATTTCACATTTCTTACTGTTCTGGGGTGTATAAGATGACTAAGCGGGGTTATGCATACAATTCAGATTTGAATTTAATTTTACTAATAATATTGATAACATTTTGTGAATACTATTTAAAAAACCAACAAGTTGGAACACCTTAAGGGAAGGCAATATTAGTTACGATAGCTTTTTTGTTAAATCCCTACAACAAATATAACAAATGGATATACAGCCATTCTATGTTACCATGGCAACAGACTCCTAAACTAGAAAAAAAATAAATAAAATAAATAATCCTGATATTAGTTACATTCATGCATATGAACATAACTAATAGTTTTTTTCATATTATATTCCTTCCTACGTCATCACCTTCTTCAGAGTGCAGTCAGGGCTGCTTAATGTCTGCAGCCGCCATATGTATCACTAATTACAATAAACACTGTAAAGCAGACATAATAGGCTATATTAAAAACAAACATATGGACAATTCAAAAAAAAACGAGGTTCACACCAATAACAGGAGAATTTAAAAAAGACTTTTTAAAAGAGCAAGAAATGAAAATACAAAAAGAAACACTGACACACATAAACCTTTTGAATTTCACCAAATACCTGAAAAAGACCTGGACAAACACCTTTCGAATTTCATCTTATCAGTAAAAAAAAAAAAAAATGTGGATGACTTTGAAATTCTCTCAGAAGCATTCTTAGCAGCATTATGCAGACATAACTATGACTGTAGCATTTTCTACAGCAGCCCATCTCAGCTAAACAAAGACATATTATTGTGTGCTATTATATCCTGACCCATATATTATTCTATTTAAATATTTTTTATGTAGAAATAATGTTTTTGTCGGGTTTGAAAATAAAATGTTTAATTTTAAAAATAAACTTTGTGCTTAGATATGGCAGGGCTGGGAGGTTAGACTTCTCTCCCTGTCTAATTAAAACTTCATTTGCAGCATGTGGCCTAGAGGTCTTCACGAGTTCAAATTAATCAACCCTACCCAACCACGAACCGACAATTATTTACCCGACCCGATGTAAAATTCTTGTTATTAGACCCGGATCCGACCCAGCCCGAAAAAACTGTGGATTGCTTCTCCTTTCCCCAGCTTAGTATATGCACTGACTAGATACAGTATTAAAACAGTGTTTTTTTTCCAGTCAACCAGGAAATCGGACTGAATTACAGACAGTGTTTATTCCATCATGAACCTGCACAGAGGACTGTAAAATTAAATTTATAATGTTTGTGTAAAAGACACATAAAGATAAATACATTATCTGAAAATAAAATGACCTGAAGTACGATCTCATAAATGCGTGATTTTATTACAAACTTAACACAAGAGCAAATGTTTTCCTTCTTTGTTCTCAATAACAACAAATGATTCCCACACCGCAGACTTGCATTTTTCTGTGAGCTTTTGTTCATGGAGTTTGTTTTTCTTAAGTTTTTCTTTCACGTCCTTCATAAGCAAATCAATTACTCCAACTTTTAAGAATGATCTAAAAGAAACACCTTCGATATGGCTCACGTGCCTCTTGCTGCACTCTGCAAGCCATGTCATGTGCTACTGGGGGAAGCCAATCCATGCAACAGGAATTATAAACAACGATTTTTAGTACCAAAGAGAGCCTCTTTAATAGTAATCGACAGTTGTGTATTACTGAGTAAACAAAATCGGACCTGAGTGTTGATTGACAATTTTACACCCAAAAACTCGTTCGATACGGGTCGGGTTTTGGGTCCTCAGGTTTGGGTAGACCTGTGAAGATCTCCAATGTGGCCAGTTGTTGATTCAATAATTGATTATCAATTAACCCTGGGCACATGCCTTTAAAAGGAGCTGAAAAGCTAATTTTTTTGTTCTACAAGCACAGATACAGATTGTCTGGTAAGGAGCGGTTGGCTGTAGGAGCCTCACTGTTGCGTGTGTGAACCAGGGTGAGAAAAACACAAAAGAAATGACGTGTGTATTCCAGGGTTCCAGTGTTTAGAAAAGGGATTTAATTTAGGGAATTTTAATCCCACCAAGTTTAGTTAAATGTGTGTCAGGGAGAAGGTTCCTGGAATGGGAGCCTCTTTTAAACACTCAGCTGCCTGTAGGCCAACTTTTATTTTCTAGTTGTTTTTGAAAAGTGTTTTGTTTTGCATTTTTGTATTTTATGAACACCTCCTGCGTTAGGCCTGCTATTGCTAGTACCCCATAGTGGTGGCCACCTACCACTGCAATTGTAAATACAACCGGGATGCCTGAGCGACTTTTCAACGTCAAACCTGTGTCTACCTCGATAATCGGCGGATACCTACACAGTAACAGAACACCCGTTACAATTGTTTTAAGGTATTGTATACTAGTAGTCTTCAAAATCATAATGGATGGAACTGGTCACACTGTGCATTACAGTGGCTTTTTAGAAATTAAAAAAATACTTGTGTGTTTTACTGTGTCATTTGCAGTTCTATGTTGTTGACTGAGCTTGGAAGCAAGTATAACGAATACTTCATTTGTTTCTGTTTTAGGGGGGTTCAAGCACAACACCTCCCTGGCACCAAACTAATTAATCTTCTTTTAGTAAAATGTAATGCAGCTTTCAGTCTGAACAAATATCTTCACCAGACATGAGGCTGTAGTGCCCAGTATGCTGACAGCAATTAATAAAAATATTGAATAGCTGTAGCAAGTGGACTTAGTGAAGGTTCTGCAAGCTATGACTGCATCAACTTGCAAAGTCGAGTTTAGTATCAGGACTGTCCCGCCCAGTCCTCAGGATCCATTAACCAGTCCGACCCTACAAAAACCATTCTATTTGTAGCTGACATAAGTACCACATTCTACCTAGAGACTGTGAGCATTTCATGGGTACTACTGGGAAAGACATGTACATTTAAAATAAATATGTAGGATTTGGCTGGAACAAAAACCAATACTGTTCATACTTCATAGCCCCTGTGGACCTGAGGTGAGCGACCCAGATAGTGTGTCAGCAGTAACAGGTGCACCCTCTATACAGAGGCTTAAATGAGCTGAGAGTAAATGGTGCATAACTGACCAGGTCAATGAGAAATCAGCAAAACTACCCTTACCCATATAAACTGCAGCTGTCCTGCCCTAATATCAGTACTTTGGACACAGTATACTTTAATGCAGTACAGTGGAACTAAAATACAGCAATGTTTTTGTAAGGGTTCTGCTGGTCTCTCTGAAAAGTTGCATTGTTTGGCTCAAGTTCTGACAGTGCAGAGATAATGGCTTTATTGAAAGCTATCTTTTACAGGCCACACACTAGCTTTTCAAACCTGTTTAATCTCATTTCATTTGAGAAGCTCTTGCTGCTCAGGTTATTGCATGCTTGAACATTAGGTTGCTGCAGCAAGCATTCTGAATAGTTTGTAACTGCTATATATATATATATATATATTTCCATTTTCTCTATTTTTTCTTGTCTGGAGAATCCCAAGTGCCAGGAGCAAACTGATTCTATTCAAATCATCTGACAATATGACATCTCAGCTAGGCCAGCCACAGTTCCATATTGGAGCAACAAAACCTAGAGCCACTCTGATGGTAGAAAATATCATAAAACAGTAAGGGAAATGTAACAAAAACAATTGAGATACTACTTAATCTTTAAATGTTAGGGAAAGCAGCGTCAAAGAAGGTTAGAATTACAATCAAAAGAGATGTGACTTGTCTCTTAAAGCTGTGTTTAACATACAGAAAAATGAATGCCCCTTGTTTTGTTTAAGAATTATAAAAGAGTGAATAGAAAATTACCTCTTTTTAATATTTAGAAGTTTGGCAGCTCTGGCTTTATACTCTGGTGTACTGTATAAAGTCTTTCAGAGCTGTTTCATTATGTGTCTTGGAGAAACAGTTGACCTTGCCAGCGTCACGCTAATGGCATTAAAATGTCCCTGATTTTATACTTTCAAATCTGGGTCAGATGGGGGCAAATATTTGGTAAAACCACAGATCAAACTCTTGACTTTCAGCACTACAGTTGATCACTTTGGTCACTGTAGCACTCAAATGCATATTTATATATAGACAGGGTTATTTTTAAATGTAGGATATCTACAGTAATGTTTTAAAAAGTATCTGTTTTAAGGGGCACTTTTTGTTTATTAACATGCTTTTAAACACATGTAAACACATTTAAATGAGGTTATCGATTTGGAGTTCATAACAGCTAATCAATTGGTGATCTGCTTTTTAGCTTATATCTAGGTTAATATTAACAGCAAACCACCAACATTTGTTAATGCATTAGTAAGCTAGTTGTTAATTTATAAACTAAAAAAAGCACTGCCTCTACCATAAAGCCTTTGCAAATTCTGATACTTTTAATTTGCAATGCCTTATTAATGAATATTACTAAATCGACCACGACTGTCAAATTAATTGCCTACACAGGGCATGCATTCACTATTATAGTATTATATAAATTAAATGGTCCCCCAGGTAAAGCAGAATTAACTTGCATTAACCCATCAGTACATAGTTCTTTTTCTGAAATGTATTTGAAGACAGTCAAAGCTTTTGACAAGAAAGTGGAGCAGAGGGAGGGTATATTGTGCAAGAGCTTTCTTCTATTCCACAAAGACAAAGCAGGGGGAGGCATATACTTCTACACAACAGTGTGTTGCAGATTCCCACTGTCTTCAAACAGGGAGAAGATAGGGCGTCTTAATGCACATCACAATAATTGGGAGGGATGTATTTGAAGATTTATTTTATTACATGTATTTTGTTGTTGTTTGTTTTATTAGAGTAATTCACAGTGTGATTTGATCATTATGTCGTATTTAAGATTGTTCTATGGGTCAGGAAAACACAATTTAAATATCAAAGGCAATAATTGTAATATAAAAATGTTTTGTAAATTGTAGGTTATTATTATTATTATTTATTACTTAGCAGACGTCCTTATCCAGGGCGACTTACAGTCGGTTAGCTTGGCTGTGGTTCTCTCTGTATAGAGGGTGCATCCCATACAATTGTAATGACATTATTATTATCATTTATTTCTTAGCAGACACCCTTATCCAGGGTGACTTACAATTGTTACAAGATATCACATTATTTTTACATACAACTGCATTATTTTTTTACAAATTATTTTTTACATATAATTACCCATTTATACAGTTGGGTTTTTACTAGAGCAATCTAGGTAAAGTACCTTGCTCAAGGGTACAGCAGCAGTGTCCCCACCTGGGATTGAACCCACAACCCTCCGGTCAGGAGTCCAGAGCCCTAACCACTACTCCACGAACCGTACCAAATTAATGTTTTATGCCTACCATCACTCTTCTGCACCTGTAATAATTCTAAGGAGTTAAATCAAATATGATTATGTATATATCAAAATGGATACAAGTCAAGTCCAAGTTGAATCCATCTTCCTGGTATCTCCTTTTGTTTCTGCTAACGATTTCTTTGATGATGCCTTCATGCTTATGATATACCACCTCCACTTTTATCTTTGATTTCTAGAAGGGTAAATGCATAAATATAAAATACTACTTTTTTCCCCAATTACAGACTGCAGACTAATGTGGATTCTGTGAACCACATTGTGCACATACAGTATATGGATTTCTTTATCCTATGGGATAATTACAGTGTGGGGGAGAACTGTATAAGCAGCAAGAATGTTACATGGGCCTGAGAATTATATAACCACCAGGAACTACCAGATGCAGTGCTGTTTTGTTTTTAAATATACTTTGTCAAAGAATGGTACTAAACATTCTGTTCTAAATACAGCGTACAGTCATTTCCAATTTCTAAAATATGGTGTAGCATGTTATCTGCCCTGTTTCATAGTTTAATACTGTACACCTTCATCAAAGGCATACATACCTTGTTAATGTAAGCATGATCCAGATGAGGGTATAAGCTATGCACATGCTAACTAGCCTAGCTCTTTTGTAGAGTGGTTAAGATGCTCTATTGCAGTGTTTGTGGTAACTAGTTAGCACCCAAACCCCTAAATTAGTTTTAGCTTTAGAGATGCAAGCTTTTTTCCACATGTTTTTTTAATGATAATATTTTAAATAGAATTCCTATAGCTTCACAGAAAAAAAAAAACACTGAAATATGTGGAAGCTATTTTTAAAACCATATTGGACACTACAACCATAACAAATTATTTGTATACTTTTATAAGAGGCTACAGTGCTTTAAACTGGATTACTGGGTTCTTGCTAATAAGATTTTGCTGAACTACAAATAAATACACTGCAGCTGAGCTGACCTCCAAACATCATGGGCAGGATTTTCAAAAGGTCGTAAATGACAACTCCAGTGTTAATCAAGAAATTGGTATGCAGCATTGATTTTGGCATTTTCAAGTGGTCGTTATGCCCATTTCGTTTATAAATAATCATCCTAATTTGATTTCGGTAACGCTTTATATTGCGTGGCATAAATTAATATAAAATCAGATATGAAATTGCATATTAAATTAATGTTAAATTAATATTTAATAGATATGCAATTGATATTAAATGTACATTCAATTATTCCTTGTTACTTTCTATTAACATTTAAGTCAGATTAACTGTATTTTCAATAAGGACATGTAAACAATGGGAAATTATTACACATTTTCAAGGGTAACAAAACGCAATATAAATGGACGTGATATGCAATTACATTTTCAATCGACATTTGGTTAACATTAAGCAAGAAACCAGCTATTGCATATTTATTAAATATTAATTTAACATTAATTTAATATGCACTTGTAAATCTATTTAATATTAATTTATGCCACGCAATATAAAGCCTTACCATGATTTCTGATGTGATTGTTCTGCGACTGTTTCTTTTGTTTGCATGCAAATTTAAAAACAAATCCGTGCTAATTGTCACAATTTATCAGGAGTTAATTTGCACTTGGAAAAGTAGGGTTTTAATTAATGAAACAGTATATAACTCACCTTGAAACAGAAATTTAACATACCCCGGCTGACAATAGAGAGAGAGAGAGTGTGTACAGGACCAGAGTTAATTTCTTATAGACAACCTAGATAATTCAATATTTGTAGTTATGAAAATACTTTAGCCTTTGCTAGACCTGTGGTTATTAAGGAGATGTATTCACTTGTTTTAATCATTTGTAAAATTACAGAACATTTGCTGTATTGCTAAAATGATATACCGTTATTGGCACGAAATTATCAATGCAACTGTAGCCTATTTGAATTCTGCATACGTACATTATGACAGCTGACCTCTACTGTAGATTTTATTTGAATTATACAACTGAAATCATGGTATAGAAAATGGCATATTCGATATTAAATCTCCTTAGGTGATTGCAGACATGCAATGTGTCCCTGGCTTTTAACACCTGTGTCTAATCCACACAAGAACGAATAACAGGCATCAAGGACACAGAGCGATGCACTAGGAATGTGATCGAGATCATGGACATGGAATTTGCCTAAACGTATTTAATGTTGTCATACTCCCCCCACACTTTATGTACAATGTACACTTTCACCTTCACCCATTTGTATGCATATAAAATGTTCTTAAAATACTGTAAGTGTTCAGTGGCTACTTCTAATCATGTTGAGTTTATTTAATCGCAGAGGAGAGCAAAGAGTACCAGAGAAAATGCATGATTAGAAGATTCACTGAACAATTAATTATAAACAAATTGTGTATTGGGTTAGGGAGTTCTATCGTAATTGTAAAAGCTTAATAATGAAATGTTACATACAGTACTGTGAAAAAGTTTTAGGCAGGTGTGAAAAAATGCTGTAAAGTAAGAATGCTTTCAAAAATAGACATGTTAATAGATTATATTTATCAATTAACTAAATGCAAAGTGAGTGAACAGAAGAAAAATCTACATCAAATCCATATTTGGTGTGACCACCCTTTGCCTTCAAAACAGCATCAAGCATCAATTCTTCTAGGTACACTTGCACACAGTTTTTGAAGGAACTCGGCAGGTAGGTTGGCCCAAACATCTTGGAGAACTAACCACAGTTCTTCTGTGGATTTAGGCAGCCTCAGTTGCTTCTCTCTCTTCCCAACATGTAATCCCAGACAGACTCGATGATGTGGAGATCAGGGCTCTGTGGGGGCCATACCATCACTTCCAGGACTCCTTGTTCTTCTTTACGCTGAAGATAGTTCTTAATGACTTTCGCTGTATGTTTGGGGTCGTTGTCATGCTGCAGAATAAATTTGGGGCCAATCAGATGCCTCCCTGATGGTGTTGCATGATGGATAAGTATCTGCCTCTACCTCTCAGCATTGAGGAGACCATTAATTCTGACCAAATCCCCAACTCCATTTGCAGAAATGCAGCCCCAAACTTGCAAGGAACCTCCACCATGCTTCACTGTTGCCTGCAGACACTCATTCATGTACGCTCTCCAGCCCTTCGGCGAACAAACTGCCTTCTGCTACAGCCAAATATTTCAAATTTTTACTCATCAGTCCAGAGCACCTGCTGCCATTTTTCTGCACCCCAGTTCCTGTGTTTTCGTGCATAGTTGAGTCGCTTGGCCTTGTTTCCACGTCGGAGGTATGGCTTTTTGGCCGCAAGTCTTCCATGAAGGCCACTTCTGACCAGACTTCTCCGGACAGTAGATGGGTGTACCAGGGTCCCACTGTTTTCTGCTAGTTCTGAGCTGATGGCACTGCTGGACATCTTCCGATTGCGAAGGGAAGTAAGCATGATGTGTCTTTCATCTGCTGCAGTAAGTTTCCTTGGCCGACCACTGCGTCTACGGTCCTCAACGTTGCCCGTTTCTTTGTGCTTCTTCAAAAGAGCTTGGACAGCACATCTGGAAACCCCTGTCTGCCTTGAAATTTCTGCCTGGGTGAGACCTTGCTGATGCAGTATAACTACCTTGTGTCTTGTTGCTGTGCTCAGTCTTGCCATGGTGTATGACTTTTGACAGTAAACTGTCTTCAGCAACCTCACCTTGTTAGCTGAGTTTGGCTGTTCCTCACCCAGTTTTATTCCTCCTACACAGCTGTTTCTGTTTCAGTTAATGATTGTGTTTCAACCTACATATTGAATTGATGATCATTAGCACCTGTTTGGTATAATTGTTTAATCATACACCTGACTATATGCCTACAAAATCCCTGACTTTGTGCAAGTGTACCTAGAAGAATTGATGCTGTTTTGAAGGCAAAGGGTTGTCACACCAAATATGGATTTGATTTAGATTTTTCTTCTGTTCACTCACTTTGCATTTAGTTAATTGATAAATATAATCTATTAACATGTCTATTTTTGAAAGCATTCTTACATTACAGCATTTTTTCACACCTGCCTAAAACTTTTGCACAGTGATGTACATGGTATACATGTATAATATAGCTAACAACTACAAACACAAATGACACTTCAAAAGTATTTATTTATAGCCTACAATCGTACATACTAAAATACAGACAAAAGTAGATGTCAACATAAGAAAATAAATTCCAACCAATATACGTAAACAGTTACGCTATTTTTTCTTCTTCTTTTTAACAAAAAAAAGATTGCAAAATGCACATTAAAAGAGTTGTATATAGTAAGCTGTGGCAAAATATCACCACGAGGGTAAGTGACTAGGGGGGTTTCATTTTTATTTTTAGTTTTTTTATCCGTGCCGTCCACACGCCAGATAATCGTAAATCAGCATTTTATATGTGATACATAAATGTACATTCTGCATGACAAATTGCACAATTTTAAATTAACAAATTATACACAACATAGATATTCCCATTATTTTTTATTTCCATTTGGCTGCTGCTCACTGGTGGGAGAGCCGCCTCCCTGTATGCTAGTAACAGCGAATTATGCTTCCATCTCGTTAACATGCTTGATCTCGTTAACATGCATTTTGATTAACGAGTTCCCCTTAGCTATTCATTGAGACAGGAAGTGATGTAGGTGACCTGCGACAATTAAGCTTTTTAACGAGAAATACGTTCATTAACGATCTCATCAACTCAACTTCAAAGCATTAATGGACTGAACACATTTCTTTTGAAAATCACTTGCTGCTAAAGCTCTCGTTACAATACCACGAGTTTGATATAATAACACTGTTTTTTGAAACTCCTGCCCCATCTGTCTACTACAGGGGAGAAAGGTGGACAGTGACAAGAGGCATTAAAAAAGTAGATTTTTTTTTTAGCTGAAATGTAACAACCACATATTAAATGACAATCAAATCATCATTATCTCAATTGGCTTGTAAATGAATGGTCTTCTTGTTCCTGTCATTTTAATCACTGGTTGTGGAGGGTAATTTTTTTGACAATTAATAATAATAGCCAAACCAATTACTAAACCTCTAGACAAACATACAGTACAGCAATAAAGATGCCTCGCAAATAGAAACATGTGTGCAAGTCATGGCTTTGGTACTGTAAGTAAACTAGAGGCATGCTTTCATGCTTAGTCTGCAAACTGCTAATTTTGACAACATGCTTTCTTTTCATTTTCCACCAAATAAAAAAATACCTTTATTGTGCAAGCCTAATGGGGTTCTCAACAAATTATTTACAGATACATAACTGGACTTCAACTAAAAAAGCAATGAAAGACACAAAGAAGCAACCGAGCCATGTACTGTATAGTATATGTTTCAGTCTCATTACCTTAGCTTACATGATAGATACAGTTATAATACAATCCTCCTTTAAAAAGACAGAAACAATAAACAAACCCCCTTTATAAAAAACAGCCACTTGGACACAATAAACCTGCAGGTACTGGTCTTTAAGTCTGGTATACATGGTAAATGCACCTTTACATATGAACAAAATACTTGCTTACCTTTACAAGAAGGCATTCTGGCAACACAAGGAAGCAGCTGAGTCACTGGATTCTTTGTCGACTAATAAGCAACATAGAATGAACACAGGCATTGACAAAGCTGCCTTCCCTCAGTCATCTCATCTGCATGACAGCACATGCCGGCCCCCTGGAGCATCCCAAACATGTATGTCGCTCTTATGTGCAGTAATCAGCTAGAATTGCATAATACTCTTTGGGTTGCAGCACCGTTTGATTGACTGCCTCCCTGCAGCTCAATGTATTTCCTTTGTATTTAACCTTCAGCTGTATACAGTATATTTCCCAAAGGAAATATTAAGATAATTGCCAGTTAGCAGAGCAGTAGCAGTGATTTAGCTAGCCAATGGTTTAGAAAAGGACCAGTTACGATTCTCCCAGATTCAGCTGGATTCCATGTAGTCCCAGGTGTTAAAAAAAGACTATTAGAAATGCTGACATTTACAAAAGCAGTCTTAGTTTTTTTTTGTTTTTTTAAGGTATTACAAATACTATAAGCTGCATCAGCTTAGCGCAGTGCTAAACCAATCAGGTTTCTGAGGCTTCCAGAGAAGGTCTGCTAATCAGCATTAAACCAAAGCAGATGGGAATGACCAAATATATTAAGGAGGTTATTAACAGTGCCGGGGCTGCTCAGTTAAATGCATGGTTTGACAATCCATTCTAAAGGGTTTCAGACACGATACAAAACTGTTCCATTAACCAGCCATGCTGCTTCTGGTCAAGGGTGAAGTGAAGGTTCTGATCAATAAAAAGGTGTGTCTTCAGAATCAGAAAAAAAGAGAGATGTTGCTGATTAAATTTGACTTTAAATGAGAACTAATCTAAAACTACATATGCTGTGTCTAGTTTATGAATAGGGCATACCGTTTTAAAATCTGAATTTCAACTAATTATGACTTTGGTTTTCAAATTTTTCTGTCATATAAAAAATAAAATACTCATATTTTCTCAGTTGTTGGCATTCTACTGTATTACAATTAGTTAAACAGCAATGAGACACCAAATACTGTTTGCTTACTATAAGATACTCCTCACATTTATAATAATGTAGCTAACATCATGATACTTTATAGTAACATTTGTAAGCAATACCTTACTCTTTGTCTTCTCTCCTTGGCTACTAGCTTTGGTAATCCAATTGTGGCTTTAGAATTGTGAACTTAACAGGCAAAAAACATGTGGGGTTTTGCAATACGTTCTATAGCCTCAAATTCTATTCCTCCTTTGTTTTAGCAGTGTATCAAGCATTGCAGCAGTAACACAATGAACACCAGGCTTATTCTTAGGTTCTGTCCTTGTAGTTTCTTTTTCAGAGCATACAGACTATGGCTACATATTTTATTTATAAGTCCTATTGTGACCTCAATCAGAGTGTGGCATTAGCTCAATATAATTGTCCAACGTGCATTTTCCAAGATCTCATATGCCTATATTTTATTCACCTCTTTCCACATGTCCTGTTGTCCAATTCATCAATTTCTTCAATTCTCATCTTCTCGTTAATATTAATTAACTTCTCACACCTTCTTCTCACACCTCCCTTTTTCAATTTGTAAGTATATTGGCAGCTAGTCAGAGCAAGTCTGTTGTGGTAGCATGTTCTGCACTTGGTTTTTAGATAAACAGAGAGCTGTAAGTCACTTAAATAATACACTGTAATTTCAATAAGAAATCCCGATTCACTGCTTAGAACAAGTTTAGTAATTAAGCTTTCCAACAATGTTGTATTCTATTTTTACTTTTATGCATTATGTTTTAGAATTTGATTTAAAAAATGTCAAATGTTAATGTAACTAGTAAATAAAATAATAATACTATATTTTACGAATGGCATAACATAGATGAAAAGTGGTTACTACTAAAAATAAGCCAAAAGCAAAAACTGCTAAGCATCTGAACTATTGGTCAAAAAAAAAAAAAAAAAAAAAAGTATTACTTGCAATAATGTAAATACACCATTCATATTGATAAAGATATGTTACCAGGTGTGGCAGGGTGCCCCGCCCCTGTGTGTAGTCTGTGTTATACAGTATGTTGTATGTATTATTTATCCAAGGCGACTTACTAGGGTGTGTGAACTATGCATCAGCTGCAGAGTCACTTACAACTACGTCTCACCCGAAAGACGGAGCACAAGGAGGTTAAGTGACTTGCTCAGGGTAACACAATGAGTCAGTGGCTGAGGTGGGATTTGAACCGGGTACCTCCTGGTTACAAGGCTGTTTCTTTAACCACTGGACCAGTGGTTAAAGAAATAGGTGGTATGAGCACAGAGTATGGGTTATGTAGCATAGGTTAGTTCACATGCAGATGTACCGAGATTCCAATTGAATGATTGATTAGCAATCGAGTCTCGGTACAACTGCATAAAAAGAGTCAGTTTCACTCACTCTGGGTTGAGTGTTCGTAAGTGGAGAACGGGAGAGCGAGAGAGGAGAGAAATTCGTTATAAGAAATAACAATTGCTACTGTTGCTAAACCACTGTCTATTTACTTTGACCAACGTGCCGTTTTGTTTTGTGAGTCTTTTGTTTTCTGTTTAAAACCGTTTATTTATTTATAAACACACAACAGCGCATTTTCACTCACCACTGTGTGTTTCTACCTGGCTTGACGTAACCCCTACAGCCATCCTTGTCACAGCAGGTCAATGTGCAAATTAGTTCAGAAAACCTATCCACCCTGAAAATCACAGATGCATTAGTCATTCAGCAGACAGCAAGATCCACAGAAGTGTCTTTCAACACATGTGGATTGTTACAGAATGGGAAGTGCAAAGTATCCAAACAAATGATAATTCCCCTATCAACTGCTAATCATCCAATTTGCCAGTACCAAACAAGCATAGCCACCTGTCCAGCCAAAGTCTTACAAGGGTAGACTATCAGTGGAGGTAAACCTAAGACAAATGGCTGCAGCTGTTGATATTAAGAGCTACCTACTAGGAAAGAAAGTTTGGCAAACCAAATTCTATTCAACCAAAACATTACAAAACAGATTATCTTCCAAATCGCAGATAGTGGACACATGGTTATGGAGAATAAGACAATTTCCAACTTTTTGTAGCAAGAGAAACAGTGGCGCGGTTCACTGTTTGTTTACATGCCATTTTGTAGCGATAAGGTGCACTAGTGGAAATCAGAATATAAAACGATGATATGACGTCCATTATTGCAATATAACATTGGCGACGAAGATGGTGGAATTTTCGTTTACTCCACCGCATCCCTTTTTGTCTCTGCCTGGCGAACCGCCGGTTCCGTGGGCTCGCTGGCTGGACTCGTTTAATACATACCTGCTTGCTATGGGCTTGGAAGACGTGGCCAACCCGTGTAAGCGTGCTATACTGATACACTGTCTGGGCACAGAGGGACAGCGCGTTTTCCTGACACTGGGTCCTGCCTCGACTTATGATGAAGCAGTCGGGGTTCTCGCGGCACATTTCGAGCCGCTCAGAGCGTCCTCATCCGCCGGTTTAAATTCCGACAACGGAGCCAACGGCCTGGTGAGTCCATACTGCAGTATATATCTGCATTAAGAGAATTAGCGCAGCCTTGTAAATTCGGTGCACTGCACGATGAGATGCTTAGAGACCAGCTTATTGAAAAGACTTCCAGTACACAAGTGAGAGAGAGATTATTATTGGAGGCTGATGATTTAACACTGACTCAAGCACAAAAATTGCCACTCAAGTAGAAGCAGCTTTTATCACTGCACAGAAACTGACTGGGACATCCTCACCTGCTACAGCTACAGACTGTGCAGTTCAGAAAATGCTGCAGCCTCTTAACCCATTAGACACTTCAGCCCTCGCAGTTCAACAAGCGCAGCACCGCCCTGCACGTTCTAGGCCACGTTGTGGGAACTGTGGGTCCACCAGGCACGAGTCTAGAGCCACTGACTGCCCTGCCGGGGCCAACGGTGCAGAAATTGCAGCAAATTGAATCACTTTGCCAGGTGGTGTCGCTCCACCTCAGTTTCAGCATCTGATCAGTCCCAGACCTCGTTCTCAGCTCCGGCTACCATTCATACTGTGCTCTTAACCCCATCATGTTTTAAAACATGTGATATATATCTCAATGACAAGTGCATTCCTCTGCTCTTGGACACTGGGGCTAAGGTTTCTCTCTTAAACGTTGACACATACAGGCAGTATTTTTCCAGCCTGCCCGGCAACACTCCTCCACTGCCCTCAGCGGATACGGACATGCCAAAATTGATGTTCTGGGTACATTGGAGCTGTCGGTGCGCTATGGCACCAGGCATGTGCCTACATTCACATTCTACATTACAAGAACTGGGGCCAACTTAATGGGCCTTGACTTGTTTACCAGCCTTGGATTTTCTTTGACAGATTACAGTGGCACAGAAATATTGCAAGTCTCCTCTCCCTGGCAGCAACAATGGCCTGCACTTTTTGGCGGTTTGGGCATTCTCTTTGCCTTCATCCACCAGCCGAAAGTGGACCCCACAGTGACACCGGTCATCCAGCCTCTGCGCCGCATCCCACTTGCCTTGCGGGACCAGGTCTCAACAGAACTGCAACTCCTGCTGGATGCTGGGATTATAGAGCCAATTAACGCATCCCCTGGATCTCCAATCTTGTCATAGCGAAAAAAAATCAGGGGAATCAGAGTTTGTGTGGACTTGCGCTGTAAATAAAGCAATCATCCCTGACAAATATCCGCTACCTACAGCCGAAGAGCTCACTACCCAATTCTACGGTTCCACTGTCTTCAGTAAATTAGATTTACGCCAAGGCTACCTCCAGGTTCCCCTTTCCCCTACCAGCAGGGATCTCACAGCATTTGTCACACACACTGGGGTTTTCCGTTACACACGCATGCCGTTTGGACTGAGCTCTGCACCCAGCTGTTTTCAAAAATTATGTCATCTATCTTTGCCGGCATTCCAGGTGTGTCCTTGTACTTAGATGACATTGTGGTGCATGGTCCCAACACTGCAGTTCATGACCAGCGCTTGCTCCACGTGTTCCAAACACTCACCCAGCACAACCTAACGCTGAATGGTGACAAATGTCTTTTGCTGTGCCCGAGATTGAGTTTGTGGGTTTTAGACTCTCGGCCCATGGGATTTGTCCCCTCCAGTCCAATGTGGAAGCCATTCACCGCGTTCCTGAGCCTAAATCTGCTTCTCAGCTCGCCTCATTCTTGGGAATGACAGCTTATTATTTACGGTTCTTGCCACAGTACTCTGCCACCACTTCACCGCCACGGCAGCTTCTGAAGAAGGAGGCCCCTGGGACTGGACCCCGGCCTGCCAAGCAGCTGTGCGCATGCTTAAACACCAGCTCACCACAGCCCCTATTCTGGCTCATTTTGATCTCCTTAGCACCACTTTGGTCACATGTGACGCATCGGCCACGGCAGTGGGGGCTGTTTTATCCCAGATACAAGAGGGTGTGGAGAAGCCTATAGCTTTTGCTTCCCGTGCTTTGAACTCCACAGAACAAAAATACTCAGTGGGAGAGAGAAGCGCTAGCTTGCGTCTGGGCATGTGAACGCTGGCACATGTACCTGTATGGCGGGCGTTTACTCTCAGAACAGATCACCAAGCACTCACAGCTCTGATGTCTACTTCGGGCACTGGACGCAGACCACTCAGATTGTACAGATGGTCAGATCGGCTACAGCAGTACAATTTCCAGCTCCAGTTCACCCCGGGCGAGAGAATGCAGTGGCTGACCTCTTATCCAGATCAGTTGTAGCGCCTGAGCAGGGCTCCCAATCAGAAGACACTGAGCAAGACCTGATTCAGATGCTTCACGGACCCCTGCAGGACATGGTGTCCCTCCAAGAGCTCCAGCAGGCATCGCAGGAGGACCCTACCCTCCGCACTCTACGTTCCTATATTACAGACGGATGGCCACGGCAGGTATCTGGCGAACTGCAACCATTTTCCAGGATTAAAGACGAGCTGTCCTGCTGGAATGATTTCTGTGTGGCACGAGGCAACCGCACAGTGGTGCCAAGTGCTCTACGTGCACGGGTGCTGAATATGGCACATGAGGGTCACCTGGGCATTGTCAAGTTTAAACAACGCTGCGGGACCTGGTGTGGTGGCCCGGCATTGACCATGATATCGAGATTCTGGTCAAAGACTGTATGGCCTGTTTGGTCAGCGGCAAGTCGGGACTCCCTGCTCCACCGCCATTGCAGCCAGTTACCTGGCCATCTCACCCTGGGAACATCTGCAGCTGGACATTTGTGGTGAAATACATGGTGTTCCCCATCATCAACGCTATTTAGTGGTTGTCTATGACCTGCATTCTAAATGGCCTGAGGTCGTCCCTACTGGGACGGTCACCTCCCAGACTATAGTCCACATACTGGACACACTGATTGCACGCTGGGGTTTGCCACGGGTCATCACTACAGATAATGGTCCACAGTTCATCTCGGATGAATTCTCTAGTTTCCTCCGCATCAATGGCATCAAACACATTAGTACAGCAGTCTACCACCCCCAATCTAATGGGGGTGGAACGATTTAATCAAACACTCAAAAATGGTATCCGGGCACATCTAGCTCAAGGCTGTGCCTTTCAAACAGCCTTACTGCAGACACTTATGCACTACAGGGCCACTCAGCACTCAACCACAGGGGTTTCACCAGCACGGTTGATGACAGGACGTGAATTGCAACTTCCATTGGACAGGCTACGACCCCCGGGGACTGTTCCTACTCCACCTACTGCACACACTGTCGTCCAACGGAGCCAACAGCGAATGAAACAGAGGTTCGACAAAAGGCACAGGACAAAGCCACCTACAATACATCCTCTGGACTGGGTTCGAGTTAAGCGGCCTCACAGAGGTAACAAGCTGCAATCCTTCTGGTCTCCACCACTTTGTGTTAGCCGACAGCTGGGACCAGCAACCTATCTGCTCCAGGATGGCTCCCGGTGGCACGCCAGTAGGATGAGGAAAGTACTGTCACCTGAAACCCAGTCAGAGACCCAGTCATTCAGCCAGCTGGGAGCCTCCTTCTGTCCCACCAGTGTCAGCGATGGTACTGACATAGCAGGTCCTGAACCAGCAGGACCAGTGCGACATCCTCCAAGAGTCCGCCAACGTCCTCTGCATTTACGGGACTTTGAGACTTCATTCCACACCTGAACTTGGTGGGAAAGGGGAAAATGTTACGTTTGTTTGATGTTCCGTTTACTGCTCTGTTTGTTGTATTTTGGAAATCAGTCAATGCTGTGTGGTTGCTAGGTTACATGTTGCCGGATGTTGTGAATGTGTGTCGTGCTTGCAGGGATGTCGTAAGTGAGGGTGGTTGGGGAAACGGATGTGACGGGCGACTGATGGTAGAGAGGATACTGTAATCAGCCAAAATAAACCAGCAACGTGTTTAAGATTACAAACACTGTTTCGCGTCCATTATTGCAATATAACACTTAGCATACATTTTGTTGGTTAAATCTAGGAAAAAAATATGCAATTTACATTAAATCTGGGGAAAACACACACACGTTTGTGCTTTTTACATTTGACGCCCGATACATGGAAGCTGCAAATTTTGGCACGGTTTACTGCAGTTTCACTGACATTCACCACTTCAAAAATCATTTCTCAGATTCCAATTAGCTGTCATTTATGTATTTATTTAAAATGTTCTATCCTTTAAAAAAATATATATATATACAGTATATATATATATATATATATATATATATATATATATATATATTTTACATAACTGTCCCTTTCATAGTCCTGCCCCACTTACTGACTCTCTGCGTGCCTAAAGACAACAAGGAATGGATCTCACAAGAATGACTATCTACTATAAAAACAGAGTAGAAAACTATTTATCTGCTTTGCATTTGATCTTCATGTACAGTAAGTAATGAACAGCAGAGCATTGATTACTACTTTTATTTTTTACTAGCCCAATAATATACAGAGTCTATGAGCAGTCTGTGCAGAAAAAAATGTTTTATATATATATATATATATATATATATACACAGTAACTCATGTATATATATATATATATATATATATATATATATATATATATATATATATATATATATATATATATATATATTAATAAGGCAGCGGGTTGTGTGAGACAGCAGGGAGGGGGAGAAAAATGGCACCTCTTTTGTTTAGTTAATTGTTTTACTTTGTTGTTTAATTGATTTGTTAATTGTTTTATTATGGATCATTCCCTGCACCTGGTGCTTATTATTAAATTAGAGCCAGGTGCAGGGTATTTAAGAGGAGCAGTCAGAATGCTCAGGGCTGCTGAGTAGAAGGAGGCAGGAGAGGTGCTCTGTCTCCGAGTAGCCAAAGTGAATAAAAGTAAGTGCTGTATTAAACCTGTGTTGTGTGTAAGGACGGGAAAACAGCTTAGCTGTCCCGTGTTAGACAGAGTGTTCCTGAAAGTTGAGTTAGTGCTCCAAGAGAGCTAGGTGTTTATTTTGTGTTTGTTTTGTGTTCATTAAAAAATATAAGCAACCGCTGCGTTTAAAATCCATTTCTGTGTTTCTGGGTGCATTATTTTTAAAGGGGCACGAACCTGTGAGTGGTGCGATCCTTCACAATATATATATACATATATGCAGGTTATCAAGTAAAACTGCTAATGAGCATAGGTCTATGTGTGCTGATAAAATATTAAACAGTTCATTACTGTCAAACCATGAAGAATCATCAATCAACTACCACAAGCAGGAATTAAAGCAAGGTCAATGCCTACATTTTATTCATGCCTATTATTGTCTTTTGTTGATGACTGACTAAAGATTACTACCACAGATTAGGAACTAACCATGTGCTACCTCCCCACTGACTCATTGACATTATCAGGAAATTCAAATGTAGCACAATACAACGATGACTATAACAGTAGAAGGGTATCATATTCTGCATGTTTTTATGTCAAGGAGCTAAAGACGAGCAACTGAGATCAAAACACACCATTTTTATAGTTTGTCACAGTAATTGTGTCATATTAAAACATTTGTCAAATACGAATGACCCAGATGTGAGTGAGAACAGTTTCAAAAAACAATTTATAAAAGAAACTATTAGGTATCTTACCATATAATACCTTTTCCTTCATAGTGTGTTGTCATTGTCATAATCGTAACATAATACTTCACAGCCCAGTAGTAGCAGGATCTTCCTTGAGAATGTAACAGAGGACCCCCAGGGTGCTGTACTATATTTCATAATCAGCAGTGTTACCTCTGCCTTAAACTCCATGCAAACCTACTGTAGAGCACAGTGCTGCACTTACAGTATTCATAATACAGTCAACTTGAAGACAGCTTTTTGCTTCATACTTAAATTGGTGATTAAAAAGATCAGGCCAGTACCAATTAAACCCCACTTTATCCAAAAGGCCCTGCATATCCACTCTGGTGAGCAGCATCTATTTAAAGGATAAAAGAGGAGACCTAGAAGCAAGCATTTTGACTGTATAACTTTGCATATATAACTTAATTAAAACCATCAAGAACATGTGATTCCTTTTTAGCTATTGGGATCTTTTTTTTATTCACACTCAATAATATGACAGATACAAAGTCTACTAATAATTGTATGTACCAAGAGAAATGTTATTTTTGTATGGATCTGAAGCAGCTTTAGAGCTGATGTTAAAATACAGTTGTTTTTTTTTACAACTCAAAACTGTGTGGCTTATCTATATGGTACATAACAGGCTGTGATCAAGATTTCCCATTAGGTAGGTTCAACACTACTTGCCATAAGATACATTTCAGTCCAACTAGCATGGTAATACTTACAATAATTACATCATTGAATATCTAATCCAGTCATTCATTAAGCTACTTGTATACAACAATGTTCTCATGCTGCCATACAAATGTGTGGCAACTTTTCATGTGATTCAAGGATAACAAAGGCTGCCACTGTAATTTATTTGCTCTTGGCATATTAGGTTTCTCACTTCTTAATTGAACTACATTACTTAGTAAGCTTCCTTGCCATAGCACTGTATACAGTCACAATATGTATTTAATAACCACTATACCTCTGTAAATATTCTCATTTATGGACAATAAAGCCTAAAGTCAGGAGCATGTCATAATGTTTGCTAATATACCATGGTAATAAATCCTTGGGCAATGAAGGTCTGTGGCAGGGCTGAGGCCCTGCATGTAAACACACACACACACACACACACACACACACACACACACACACACACACACACACACACACACACACACACACACACACACACACATTATATATATCCCATCCATGTTTGGCATGGATGGGGTTAACATCACATCCCTGCCAAATCCATGTGCAGAACTTGTGTTGCTTGGGGTTAGTTTAGGGGAAAAGACTGGGAGCAGCAGGTTGTGTGCAGCTGCGATGAATTGCCGTCTTCTGCCTCTGTGTCTACTATTCCTGCCACTGGCTAGACTTCACCGCAATGCTATTCTACCACAAGGTCTTAAAAGACAGGGATAAATTAAAAACTGTTCATCGCTTATTTATAAAGAATCAAGTGTATATTCAGAAATATCATTAAAAAAAAAAAAACAATTACAGATGCTGTTACAAGTGGTAGAAAACTTTTATGCCACTATTTATTTTATAGAAAAAATGAATCTATTTCCTATTGACGCATTTGTTGGCATGCAGGCCACATTGTTGAAGCTAATAACTAAGAACTATTTACACTGACGGATGACCCAAAAGCAGTCTGGTAACTCTTTGGAATCAGATAGGTAGTAATACATCATGTTACCTCCCTGGGTACTATATGAGAAAATGACACCACCTTTAGCTCTGGTTTAGGACTGTGAAGCTCAGAATTTGATTCAGATTTAGGTAAAACGACAAATACATTTCCAGCAATGTTTATTCAAATATTGACATATTTGTCCCAGCACTATATTTATATACTCTGTGGTGTAATGGGATTACAGAGCTATCCAGAATAGCAATATTCTTATCAGGCAATATCCATTTTCACTACCTTGTCTGGTGTCACTTGTCTGCTCTCATTCCTCCCATCAAGTACAACATGTCAACAGGTTCATTCAGTGAGATTAAACAGTCAACCACAAAAAAAAATCCTCCCCATCACAAGATTAGCAGTTGTCTGAGGTCTTTCTGAAAAGGGGGTTATGCTTTAAATCCTCCTTTCAGTCTTCAATGCACTTCAATCCATTGGCGAATCGTTCTTTCTAGAGAACATTTTAAAGACATCCGATTTTTTAGACCCATTGGTACAACAACATTGGTACAACATACTGGTGTAAATAATTGCCCCACTCAGTTGGTATTGTATTTTATTAATCTGATGCATTTATGGAAGAAAATATGCAGTAATACTGTATGTGTGATGCAAGATTTTAGAGCCTTCCCTGGAGCATGACCATCTGTGGAAGTGATGCAGTGCGACTAGTAGACTAGACTAGACTAGGACACAGAGTTGTGTTTGTCCAGATGGTCAATTTCTCCAGGTGTAGAAAAATACTACAAGCTGAAAAATATCTTAGATGTGTACAAACATAACACAATGCAACCACAGTAAATAATTAACACTAGAACGACCGCGTTTATAGGCATACCTAGAACAACTATGACTGGTCAATTTGGTGGATTAAAAACAACAAAAATATTATAATGAAAGGACAAACAATTGAAGATACGTTGTAGTTTTATTCAGGAAAGTCATATAAAGAATCTACACAACCGAAACATTGTAAATAAAAGTACATTTGAACAGAAGTGTGTTTATATATACAGACATATTACATAACGCGCAACCTCAAAAAACTAAAAATAAATAAATAAACAAATATCTGAAAATAAATGTGTATATATAGGTATATCATGTACATACAAAACTGTAAAACAGAAACGATGTCAATAAGTATCACAAAAATAGGTTTATATTGCCTACGTAACAAAGCGCATATACATAACCGAAGCTATGCGTTTGTACACAGACATACTATAATTCGAAATGACATGGATAAACAATCATTTGAACAGAATAGGCTTCATTTACAATCTTTTACAAAATCTAAGTGCTGGCACAAATCACACAGATCCTGTGCTTTTCAAAATATGCAGTGCACTTAGCGCAGACTGTGTTTGCGCATTTGGCATAGCTATCAGTGCCAGGTGGTGCTGGCACTACTGCTGGAGAAGCCTCAGGTGAAGTAGCGGCTGCTGCATCTTTATCGTTGTTTCGTAAAATTTGTAGTAATTCCAAACACTGCTTTGTTGTCCTGCGTCTTCTGCATGGTTTTTATTTAGATTTTGTGACTTCATTATTTAAGTTAAAATGATAGTTTTGCAATAACTTGCTTGTTAACTAAAACAGGTGATCTGCATTTACAAAAAAAAACAAAGATTTTAGTTAAAACCCAGCCCTGTTTTTCTGAACTTCCCTTTACATTTCCAAGCCACAAAGATGTTTAACAAAGACATAACTGTAGCTGTGCCTCTGGGGGTTATTATTTGTTTATTTAGCAGACACCTTTATCCAAGGTGACTTAGAGAGACTAGGGTGTGTGAACTATGCATCAGCTGCAGAGTAACTTACAATTACGTCTCACCCGAAAGACAGAGCACAAGGAGGTTAAGTGACTTGCTCAGGGTCACACAAGGAGTCTGTGGCTGAGGTGGGATTTGAACCGGGGACCTCCTGGTTACAAGCCCTTTTCTTTAACCACTGGACCACACAGCCTCAATGTTAAGTCTACGTCTACATTTTCTACATTTCGTCTACATTTCAACATGACCTTTTAATACTATCATCATGGGCTGTCCCACGGAGCCTCCAGCTATGGCAGTTCTTCAGTCCCGATGGGTTCACTGCACCAATCTTTTGACCTGTTTCATATATATATATATATATATATATATATATATATATATAAATACATGCAATATTAATAGATAAGCTTAACATTGAAAACTGTTTTACCATGGGATCTGAAGACGATTCAGGCAATCTGGTTAGTTATTGCTGCAGACTAAATATATTGAGTGAACTATGTCAGACTGACATCTCTATATATATTAAACATATAATTGATATTGTTGCACAAATGTATTCTTTTCCAGTGCAGTTTAAAACACCAAACTTCTACTTCATTGGAAACCATTGGATTTACAGTTTCAGCTGCAGAAACACAAACTTTATCCGTGTTTTTGCCCTGTCTCATCAGGCAGGATTCTGTTCTTGCATTCAGCAGCAAGAAGGTTTTTAGCATCTTCTACAGACTCCACTGAATACAAAACGTCATTCTAAAAACCATATGGGGCAGTGCACCTTAAGACCATGTTTTAAAAGGCCCCCTCTGTCTATCTGACTGTGAGAGGGGAGGGATCTGGACTGGCCGTCAGGTGCATGCGGGAGCCTGAAGGGGGTCCGTACACTCCGTGTATTCCCACGCTGTCAGGCAATGTCTTGTTGACAGGACTCAGCTGTGAAGAAATCAGCTGACGCCTGTCATTGGCTGGGGGTGGGACTACACGGGTGAATGAATGAATAAAAAGGCACGGTTTTGTATCCTCTCTGGCTCATACAGGAAACATAGTGGAGCGTGACTTCACGGCAGAATCCTGAAAATCAGAGGCTTTGGAGCAGCGACTCGGAGAGACGGAGTGGCAATTCCAGCGCGAGGCTTACAGACCCGGTGGTGCAAGCAAGCCACACACCGGTTATTTACTGTATTACTATTTGAGATAGTGAGTTTAGCGGTACTGAGCCGTCCCACAGTGTACGAGAGGGTACAGAACAGTGCCTGTTTCTCGGGGCTCCCACCTCTATAGGGAGCAACGAGCTGCGGTAAAAACCTGCACGCTTTATTTTGTAGTTTTTCCTTAAAGTATTTTGTTTTCCTTTTTCCTTTCGCCTTTTCACTTATTTTGCTTTTGGATTACACATCTGTGTGTGTTGTATGAAGACGGGACACAATACCATTGTTGGTAGAGTACCCCGACCTATAACAGAAACACCTGCCAACCGAGCTCGTGCTAATAAATAGTGGGATAACTGGCATTGCCAAGACACAGCAGTGCCCATTTAAAAAAAAAAAATCATCATCATCAGAATGGATGCAATACAGTTTGCAGAAATGATGACCCTTTTGCGCCAGACACTGACAGCGGCGGTGCAGGGAGGGACTGGGGCTGCTTCCAGATGGCAGCAGCCTACTAAAATGATGGCTGAGGATCACCCGGAGGCATACCTCTGCCTGTTTGAAGCTTTGGCGGAGGCCAATCAGTGGCCCTAGGACCGATGGGCGAGCTATCTTCTGCCGCAGTTAACCGGGGAGGCGCAAGCGGCTGTCCAAACTCTGTCCGCGGAGGAGATGAGGAACTCCACCACCCTTAAAACGGCTATCCTCAATAGAGTAGGAGCCACCCCTGAAGGATACCGACGGAGACTCCAGGAGGGGAGGTTGGGTGAGATGGAACATCCCCGTACACTGGCCCACCGTCTCCGTGATTATGCTGTGGGATGGCTGGATCCTGGCACCAACTCCAAGGATTGGGTCGTGGAATTGGTAGTGTTGGAGCAGTTCCTGGAGGCTTTGGGACCGGTCCTGGGACTGTGGGTATGGAGACAGGGACCCGGAACCCTGAATGAGACGATCACCATGGAAGAGATACCAGGCGGCTGAGCCTGCTCCTAGCATACCAACACAGCATCGTCAGAGCCCTTTGATTGCTTCTAAAGCACCGTGGCCTTGAGAGGGACTGTCACAAAAGTATTTGTAATTCCTCGAAAGGGAGGGGTTCCCAAGCGGAACTGGAGCGCGTAACCGTTGTGCACGGTGGCGAGCAATAGTGTACCGAAAAGGGGGTCTGAGGCCGCAAGCCTACAGGGGACCTGCTAGGGCTTCTGAGGTTGTAGCGGGGCAGTTTGAGGCAGCTGCCTAGGGCCTCAAACCTAACGCCTCCTGGTACACTGGTGTGTGGGCTGGCCACGTCCTGTGTTTCCTCTGCCTGTTGGGAGGGGCCGGTTGTTCACTGCTGGTGTGCTCTGTAGGTGATGCCTTAGGTCACCCAGCGGAGCCGTGGGAACCAGAACTGACCTGGTGACAGTCCGCGCTGGAGGAGCTCGTCGGCGGTTCGACCTGCCCCACGAGGGAGCGTGGGAAGAGAGCAATGCGGCCACCTGCCAGGATGCCACGTGTTCCTGATGGGATCTCTGCAGGATTTCCTCCACGGCTGGCCCAAAGGTATGTCCCAGGGATATCGCCGCATCTAGCAGTGCAGCCTTATCCGCTTCGTGAACTCTGGCTTGCGACAGCCACAGTTCTCTGTGAGCCACAACTAAGCTAGCCAGGCTCCGGCCAAGAGCTTGCACTTGGAGACCGGAGATCTGTAGCAGCGTGCTAGACAGGAGGCGTAGTTCGGTGGCCACCGGCTCAGGGAGCGGGGCCTCGCGCAGGACGCCGTCCATATAGGCCGTTAGTATACCCGCCGTGTTTGACAGGCGGGTTACTTGTACCTCCGCTGCATACGCCCTCTTAAGGTGCATCTCAGTCACCCTACATTGCAGGTTCGGACACACCGGGTCTCTGGCTAATCCTCTCACCGGCAGAGCCTTGACCAAGGCCGCGATGGTGGAGTCTACTGGGGAAACCCCGCTAGGCGCAACTTTTCCACGCCTTCCAAGGAGGCAAGCTGTGCGGCCTGCTTCAGCACACTTGGAGCTGAGGCTGGACGATGCCAAGAGGAGCGTACCTCCTCCATGAAGTCCAGGAAGGCCAGGAATTTTTGAGGGCGAGGAGCCATCACTTGCGTCCGGAATACGGACCTGACGTGGCTCAGCTGCTGGCGTCCAGGGGACCTGCAAAAACGCTGCAGCGCGCCCCATAAGTGCCGATTTCAAGTCCGACAGTGGTGGAGCGCTGGCTACTAAGGCCACCTCAAAGCTAGGTTCAGCCTCGGCAGGGGGTTCAGGCTCCCCTCCTACCTCCATGCCAGAGGAGAAGGAGGCTGCATCCCAAGAGGCCGCTATAGAGAGCATGTCCTCCTGTGCCAGCTGGGACGCCTCTTCCTGGACAGGAGCTCAGGGACCTGGGCCATCTGAGCATCCAGGTCCATAATGTCTCTGGCCCTCTCCAACCAGTTCTTCTTCACCTGGGGCTGAAAAGATGCACAGATACTGCAGACCACCTCTCTCTCGAGGGCCAAGGTGGCATGCTACCGTGTGCACTGAGCACCGTGTACCGTGAGCACTATGTGCACCATGTACAATGCGGCACCGTGTCCATGCACTGGCCCTGTAACACGGCACTATGTGCCATGTGCAATGAGCACTGTGCGCACCTAGATACCGAAGTACCGAGGGCTATGCGTGCACTGAGGTACCAAAGCACCGGGGGGCAGCTATGCAATGGTGCCTACTCTAACCGCGTGGTCACAGACCTGGTCAGCACGTAGCATACACCAGGGAGACACAAGGGCTGAAGCCGTGGTGGGCGAGTTGAGCAGACAGCAAAAAACAAGGTAGAAAACAGTTAGGGGAGAACACACTGTTGTTTGTTTTGAAGGCCCAACTCACGAGGTGGGCGGGCATACGCAGGCTAAACCCTGCATTTCACATTTACGTGTTTCCAAATTAGCAATTTTTAGACTACATTTCGCCACAACAGCTTGTTTTGTTGCATTTTGGGATCATTCTGTATTACGAAATGCATCAAGTAGCCTATTATATTTTGTGGTGGTATACCAACATCTGTACAAACAAACACTTATGTATTTTTCATGTGTTGTTGCTTAAGCAGTTCGAAAAAAAAAAAACATGACAACATCTCCCCCAACAAAACAATCGTTAATATCTTAAAATCCATAGTTGCACAAACATTTGTTTCAACAGCACAAACCGGCACAAACAAATGATATATGACTCAACGTTTGTGCTATTTGTAGGGGGGCCAACTTCACAGAGCTATCCAAAACGTGTCTGTTGAGTGTCAGTTTAGGGTTCCAACTAAAGTTAGCTGTGATTGGCTGAACGTGTCGGCAGACAGCAAGAGCAAGGCCCGATTTTTCTCGATGGAAGTGGGCGAGGCTGAGGGGAATGATTGACACTTTGTACTTGCACAGATCAAGTAAAATGTATTTAAATAAACTGTGGAGCAAAAGTACACTGCTCAAATAAAGACCTTGTGCACCCTAGCGTAAACTGATTTTTTTATTCAAGAGAAACTGTTTTCTTGTACACAGCTCAAATAAAAGAACTTCCGCACCTAGGGTAAATTGAATTTTCATTTAAGGCATGCTGTTTTTTGTCCTTGAGTAAATTGAATTTCATTTTTAGATATGCTGTTTTGTTGTTAATAGATTCATTTTTTTGTTAATAGATGAGTTTGCATTATATTATTTACTTTTTGTTCATCTCTCATAGAGGACTAGCTTAGTACAGAACACTGGGGTGTTTTAGCCTAGGCTAATTCTAACGGGGCGAGAATAGCCTGGGTTGAGAATTAGCCTGTAGCACCGGCTCTTCTGTACAGCGTTATCGGCGCTATGCTTTAGTGCGAGAGTTCCCGGGTTCCCGTCCGCCCTACGCCTGTGTGTGGACTGCCTCGCCCTGTGTGATGCGCATGCATGTGGGAACTGAGGTTCTCTACAGTATACCGTTTAAAAAATGTTGATTTTTTATTTATTTATTTATTTTTATATAAATGAAGTTGTTTTTAAAAGAGGGTCACTACTTTTATTTGTAATGATAAAAAAAAAAAAAAACTTTTAATATGTTGATGTTAATTTGTTGAAAAGGTAGCTGCCATTTTTGTGAAAAAAATAAATACAACTTTAAAACCAGATTTCACTCCCTATTTCTTTAACTGCAAAACCCTTTAAACTCATTGGATTGTTTTGCTGGAGCAATCAGCTAAACTGTGGAGTAGTGGTTAGGGCTCTGGACTCTTGACCGGAGGTTTGTGGGTTCAATCCCAGGTGGGGGGACACTGCTGCTGTACCCTTGGGCAAGGTACTTTACCTAGATTGCTCCAGTAAAAACCCAACTGTATAAATGGGTAATTGTATGTAAAAAAATAATATGATATCTTGTAACAATTGTAAGTCGCCCTGGATAAGGGCGTCTGCTAAGAAATAAATAATAATAACAATATAACAGTAGTTCCCAAGTACTATTATAATGTATAAGCTAGCCCATTTTTTTAAATTTGATTTACTTAACAAAAATAAACAATGGTGATTCAAAATATGTAAATTATGTGTTAATGATTTATTCAGTTTTGTAAGAGTTTAGTATATATGCAAGAAAAAGGTTAAAATAACAATAAGAATAATAATAACAATATAATTGAACTCCTTTTCAAGTAAGTTTGTTTTTGTCCTTTTTACTTTAACAGGATATAAAAAACTTACAAGTGCTTTGAAAAAATGCATGGTAATAATGAAATAAAATTTTCAAATGAATGCACATATTACCTGCTTTCAAGTTACATTTATCTAATGTTAATACTGATTATCTGATGTTAATACAAGTTACATTTATCTGATGTTAATACTGATTATCTGATGTTAATACAAGTTACATTTATCTGATGTTAATGCCTGGGTGCGAAAAGATGAGCAATGGTTTCAATGTAATGATATGAAATGCACACAGCGCATCAGACTGCCTAAAACCTGCATGATTCTTACATGAGCTTTCTAGACAGTAGACAGAGCCATACAACATGAAGAATAACTGCCCTCAGCACTACTGTTCAAAGTTGTCCCCACCTCTCCAGTCTCAGGTGCAGTAGTTGCTGTCCCCACCTCTCCAGTCTCAGGTGCAGACGTTGCTGTCCCCACCTCTCCAGTCTCAGGTGCAGATGTTGCTGTCCCCACCTCTCCAGTCTCAGGTGCAGTCGTTGCTGTCCCCACCTCTCCAGTCTCTGATGCAGACATTGCTGTCCCCACCTCTCCAGTCTCAGGTGCAGTCGTTGCTGTCCCCACCTCTCCAGCCTCAGGGGCAGGGATTAACATTTTTCACATTTGATTTGGCATCAATAAATCTGGCTTTAAAAAAAAAAAAAAACTTTACATACTTGGTGTGTGTCTCTTTCTTCTGTGCTATTTTGTCTCAAGTTGTGTTTCCACGGCTGCATTATGTGGCAGGTGTGGTTGTTTGATTTTCCAGGATGCCTTCTGCAAAACAATGGAAATTCGGTGGCAAAAAACTTTGTTAAAGTAACATTAAAGTTTGGTTGCAAAAGTCCAAAAGGTTAGGAAATTGCAAGCTAAGGTAGGGCTAAGGAAAAGGTTTAAAAATAACTAACAGATAGATTTTTTTTTTTTCTCACTACTTATTATTTAAGATGTGTAAAGTAAATTACTAACAATTAATTGCATTTTATATGCATTCTGAGACCTAAAAAATGTCAAAAGTCAAATGTCAGGGTAATACATTTTAACAAGACCAATATCTATCTACATATTTGTTCTTAGCCAATTTAGTTTTGTCTGAAGAAGATGACTACATTGAATTTTGTTTGGTGAACTTTAGCAAAGACCTCATTGGTTTTTGAATAAAAATCTTAACTTTTTTTTTTTTTTAAATATATATAAATTTGTCTGCTTTCTTTAGCCTTCTATGGCATACAGAAAAAAAGTAATATGGTGACCTTTCAATTTCATAACTTTTTTAAACATTTCTATACATCTATTCTTTGAAACAAAATAAAAAATAGCATGTCTTCTGGCAAAATATTAAGATATAATTAATTATATGCAGTAAAAAGCACTCGTAAGGGTCAGTCAGCACACGGATTTCCTACAAGAAATCAGTTTTTAGGAATTCAAAAATGTTCTCTATATCTGTGTGCCTTATATAGTTACTCTGTGTTTTAGAAGCAGTGTTAGCCCATTCAGTCCACTTTTTACACTTACAGTACATGCAGCACATTTGGTGTTGACATCGTAGCAGTATTTCAGAGAACTGCTTGATGTAGAGTGGTCTTTTTTTTTGCAAATACGGGATAGGATCGCTCGTTGTGATCACGTCAACTTCCTCTGCAGCTTTAAAAAACATGTAGAAGCAAACTTTCCTTTCACTCTGGTCGCTGTCAGAAGTACCGTAAATGTTAGCTTGCGTAGTTCAGGGGACGTGGAGCTGGTGGCTTATAATTTCCTGTTAATTAGTAGCTATTTTCTAATTAAACCCTGATCACTTGCACCTTCGCTGTCTAGTGTTTTGTTGTGTAGCAAATGCTCAGACGCCGTCATTTCGTGCTTCATCGCTAATATCTAAACTTCACTGCCTCGCTCCTTTCACTGCAGGTCACTTCTCTGCACAGCGCTGCCAATGTATTATCAATCATTTTCCTACCTGCTTAGGTGATTCTTCTTTTCATTCAGCTTCTCTTTTCGGCTCTAAGAGCTCCAACATTAGTCTTTCCTGCACCATCCAGTCTCCAGCCCAGCAACAGCGCCGTCCAAAGCACAGCTTCATTACTCAAGTTGTCCGCGACTTTATCAGAAAGACTGGTCCTGTACTAAACTTCCAAAGCAACTTTGACAAGACATCAACATTCCCGTTGTACTTTAGCTATATTTAAATCTACCACAAAGCTTTGACTGCGGAATCTCTCTTGACTCCCCCGCTCCCACAGAGCCAGCACAATTTACCGTCCCATTGGAAGATCCTGCCCTGGACTTCCATCAGCTACGTTCAACGTTTTAAAGACTTATCCAGCCCATTACAAACTCCATTTCAACCAGTGGCGGCTCGTGATTTTGACTGGTCACAACATTCTCCAACGACACTGCTGTACTGCATCTTTTCCTCCTGCACCTCAGACCATGGTTACCAAGGCAACGCCCTCATTGAGTGACTGCGGGAGTGGTAAGTTGCCATGGTTACCAGGCAGCTTCATCAGAGAATGCTAATGCAGTTACTGAACATGTTACTAATCACAAGGACTATGATTTTCCAGTGTTATGTCCCTATGGCCAATCTTCAGGAAGAATTTGTCATGTGCTTAGTGATGTCATTGTCGATGTCATTCATGATGTCAAGTGTGATGGGAAACAAACACAGAAGGGTGCAGAATAAAGATTGTGTGGCTACCTTAACTTGCAATTTCCTAACCTTTTGGACTTTTGCAACCAAACCTTAATGTTACTTTAACTAAGTTTTTGCTATTGAATAATTATACTCTGTGTGTGTGTGTGTGTGTGTGTGTGTGTGTGTGTGTGTATACAATGTTTATTGTATGGCAGGGAGAGGATTAAAATCCTCCCTGCCAGCCCAAATTGTATTCTTGTTGATTGTGTGCAGCTGGTAGTATTGTAAATTGAACCCAGCTGCCATGTATTTAAAGCCAGCAGCCAGTATAATTGAGGCTGCTGAGTAGAAGGAGACAGAAAGTGGTACTCTATGTCTGAGCAATCATTTTGTAAGTACCGTGTTTATTTTTGTAAACCGTGTGTTTTGTTTTACGGGTAAATGGTGTATCCGTCCCGTGCTAGGAAGGGCGTTCCTGAAATGTGTAGTTAGTGCTGGAAGAGAGCTAGGCTTTTGTTTTATTTTTATTTTTGTGAAATAAAAGTGCGCAACAGCGCTGTACTTTCATTTCTTGTGTCGGGTCAGTGTTTTAAAAGGGGCAACAAACCTTTTAAAGTGTGTTAGCAAGTGAAGGGAGTGTCCTTCACAATATATACAGTCACCTCCAAAATTATTGGCACCCTTGATAAACATGAGTAAAAAAGTATAAAACTGTATAAAATAAATAATACCATTACTGAGCTATATTGTAATTTTCCAACATGTGGAATATATTTGACTTTATTAATGATAAAATGGAATCAACCAAAATTACACATTTCTCAAATTATAAATTTATTTCCAAAAAAAATGATGTCACAATTATTGGCACCCTTGTTTTCAGTACTTTGTGCACCCTCCCCTTGCAAGGATAACGACACTGAGTCTTTTTCTATAATGTTTAATGAGATTGGAGAACACATTGGGAAGGATCTTAGACCATTCCTCCATAAAGAATCTTTCCAGATGCTTGATATCCTTCGGTCTGCGCTTATGGACTGCCCTCCACAGGTTTTCAATGGGGTTCAAGTCCGGAGACCGAGATGGCCATTGCAAAATGTTGATTTTGTGGTCAATTAACCATTTCTTTGTGGATTTTGATGTGTGCTTGGGGTCATTGTCTTGCTGGAAGATCCACTTGCGGCCAAGTTTCAGCCTCCTGGCAGAGGCAACCAGGTTTTTGGCTAAAATGTCCTGGTACTGGGTAGAGTTCATACTGCTATTGACCTTAACAAGGGCCCCAGGACCAGTGTAAGCAAAACAGCCCCATAACAAAGATTCACCATATTTTACAGTAGGTATGAGGTTCCTTTCTGCACACGCATCCTTCTTTCGACGCCAAACTCACCGCTGGTGTGCATGGCCAAAGAGCTCTATTTTCGTCTCATCTGACCATAGCACCCGGTTCCTATCGAAGTGCCAATGCCATTTAACAAACTCCAGGTGCTTACGTTTGTTGGTTGCTTTCAATAAAGGCTTTTTTTCTGGCAACCCTTCCAAATAGCCTATTGGCATGGAGGTGGCGTCTAATTGTAGATTTGGAGACTTGGTGACCCCAAGATGCAACCAAGTTCTGTAATTCTCCAGCTGTGGCCCTTGGATTTCCCTTTGCCTCCCGAACCATCTGCCTCATTGTGCGTGGGGGCAAGATACACATGCGTCCTCTACCAGGCAAGTTTACCAATGTTGCAGTGGTTTTGAACTTCTTAATTATTGCCCTAATAGTGGTAAGTGGTATATTTAGTTTTTTTAGCTATTATTTTGTACCCATTGCCTGATTTATGAAGGTCAACAACCATTTGTCTCTTCATTTGTGAGTTCTTTGCCTTTCCCCATGGTAATGGATGACAAATGGATTTCATATGCGTGTTACCTCATTTTTATACCCCAGTGAAACAGGAAGCCATGGAAGGCCACAATACAGTTCCTTAAGACTGTTAATGTTAATGCAGATTTAATTTTGTTTGATTTTATTTATAAGAATCTTTAGGGGTGCCAATAATTCTGACACCTATCTTTTTGAGAAAAGATTTTATTACTTGTTAATAAAAAACTTTTTCTCTGAGCAATTGTATTAGAATAAAAGAATATGGTTTTCCCATATATTTGAGCATAAAATATAGCTCATTACCTGTGTTTATTTTATACAGCCTTTTTTGCTCATCTTTATCAAGGGTGCCAATCATTTTGGAGGTGACTGTGTGTGTATGTATATGTGTATATGTATGTGTGTGTATATATATATATATATATATATATATATATATATATATAATGTGTGTGTGTGTGTAATAACCCCTGATTGGCCAAGACTTCACGCTGCCTGGGTCCTGATATTCATATCAGATTAAGCTGTTAAAATATGCATGTTGTATTATGTTCCATTTATTGTTACACTGTGTGCAGTTATCAATGAGGTTATGTGCAACAATTCAAGTACTGAGTAGTCATGAGTGTGTTTTAACATTACTTTAGTTGCTGTAAGCGTAGGTAGTTTTTGTTATTGCCTTTTGATACCGTAGCCATAAAAATAAAAACTGCATTTATACTGCAAGATGGCAGATTTGGCAAATGTGTGATTCCTAAAGATTTTTTAGCAGTTGATTCGGTATAATAAATAAGTAGCTTAGTGATTCTCTTAACTGATTAAATTGTGTACTACAGATGTATCAAGGCTTGCCATGATGTTTTGTTGTTTGTCTATTTTATCCCCCCACTGGAAAGCAATATATTACAGCAGAAAGAAACAGCTTAGTTACAAGCAGGAACAGTTGCCTATTGTCCTGAGTAGTTTCATGCCAGTCTTATGGCTTTCAAAGTTGCTATTTCACTTGCTGTCCTGCACCTATTGTACCTGCAAGTTGTTGTTTCTTCCTAGACTTGTATCATCTATATTTTCTTGCTAAACAAATTGTGGGAAAACTTTGCTCCATTGTAAACTGATTAAAATTGCCCCATTGTGTTAAATTAAAAAATGGTGCACAACAAAATGAAATCAGACAATGTGAAAGGCAGTTAAATCAGGGTTAACCGGTAGAGTAGCATTTCAACTGATCCCTGAAAGCAAGGATACTTGTTCAAACTTACGAGCCCATTGACCTTGCATTGAGCTTTAGCGTTTACCAATAAGAGAGATGCATGCTAAAATCCTGGGCAAGATGTTCCCATCGGGTTAGCACAGTGCAGGGGGTAAACATGCAAATGAGCCTCAAAACTAGATGCTTCTGTCGTCTTGGGAAACACAGTTTTTCTCTTCACATTCCTTTTTTTTCTAAAGCCTTACTTCTTAAACTGTTTTTCAGTAATTATGTCTCACGTTAAAGGAATGTCTATCTTATTGTTCTGCAGTTCTGCAGGCGGCTTACAAACACTCGGCCCTCTAGAAAAGGCTACATTCCTTGTACTGATTTTACAAACTTATGTAGATTAAGATATTTAAAAATTATAGTATTAGAGGCAACACTTTCTGGCATATTAAAGCAAGTTCCTGCAGTGACATATAGAGTATCATTGGCATAAGGAAATACATGTTAATAATATATGGCAACAGTACCAAACCCGCTTTCCAGGGTGAATGTCATTACAGTAGAATTGTTGTGGTAGACACATTAAATAAATATGATATTACATACAGTAGTTAATAACCACAGGCTTTTCTTTACTATACCCTGACATTTGTCTTTTTCTAGTATCTTTGTAGTCTTTTGATGTACATAGGCATCCTCTTAAAGTACCCAAGTATGTGGTTACATTCTAGTTTAATCACCAAGAACACTGGGAGCGTGTGTCAAAAATTCAAATTACCACTGTCCAGCAGCATAGCTGGGGGACCTGAACAATAGCATGGTTTTGCTACTGCTGCTAATTGAGATGGGGCCCTGCTTGAAGTTTGTGCCAAGGGCTGGTAATGGGATCAGGACGAAGCACCACCGTCAGCAACAAAACCCCACTACACTCATCAATGAAGACCCGCCCATCGCCGAAGCTTGCAGACTATGATGGCATCCTAACTGTGAGATGAATAGCTAGAAGAAAAAAGAGAAACAGGCACTCTCACTACCAACCTGGAGTGACAGGGTTTGGACCTTTGGCAGGAAGACAATTACAGTAGGCATAGAGCCAAATGATGGCATGCCTGTTCAGATCCGCTGTCCAGTCGTCAACAGATACATTACTATATGTTTACAGTGACAGTAACTCCATCATGTCTGATCCGTTTCCGTGGATGACATTGTGGCTTTTTTTATAGAGTTCTAGGCAAGCCATGAGACATATGTCATATGATGTGCTCCTCATTTGTTCTTAACCAACATGAATGATAACAAAAACTACAACTAAAAACCTGAAACATGCTTATTTTTTAAAAATTTTTAGAGCAGTACCATGATAGATAACATGCTTGTATGTGCTAGAACATTTTACTGTGTATGGAATTAAACATTTATAACATAGAAGTCCTTCGTACCGTGCAATAGTAATTCCTAGTGTGGTATTTTACCAAATCAATAAGGTATTTAAATGACCTACTTTGAAATCATGCAATACAATTATTCAGCACTCATGATGTACTAAATGTTCTTTAAACAAAGTAAAAAAAAAGACACTGGAGTGACTTAATAAATGAAAAGCATTAACATTGCTACCAGTATTGAGCCGATCTGTCCACTGAACAGAACTGTCATTGATGTTGACAAATGGCAAGTTCATTATTATCCCTAAGCAGAGAAGTAATGCTCAATAGTGTTTTCAATATAGAGATTGCTTATATTGTGAAATACAATGTATAAAATAGGAGTGCAAAGTATTTATCCTCCATGTTTACAGAAGCTCAATCATTTGTACATACTGGTGGTATAACTGCACATACAGTACAATATATCCACATTAAACCTTAACCACATGACAGAGATCGAATGATTCTTGGTGTTAGATCTCCCTCCCGACCTGTGTAAAAGGAACAGAGTACCCTTAACTAAATGGCATGACAATTTATTCCTTGGGGTAGGTGGAAGTCGGTCATTTAAGAAGGGGGTGAAGGTATGGTATCCCAAATCAACGACTCGGACGGGAAACGGCGTGGCATCCGAGGATTGGAGGAGCAGGTGCGCTTGTTAACCTAGGGGTCATGGGCGAGGGTATAAATAGGGGTCATAGTGTAAGTGCTCCTTGGTAAATGGTTAGTTACAAACCTACAAGGAGCCCGTGTTGCAGTATTGTGAGAACCGTGAGTTTTTGTCTTGTGTGTGTTAGTGTCTATTATACCTGTCTGTTTGTCTCAAACTAGACTACCCATAACACGATCCGGAGCTGAAGCGGAAGCCAGCATAAACCCGGACATCACTTTCACCCCTGCATTCACGGAGAACTGCAATACACCACTAGCACCTATTCACTGTCACTAAAAACTGTGTTTGTGTTTGTGTTTAGTGTTGGTGTATGAAACTGGACTTTTGGTTGCGGGTCAAACCCGGGGATTACAATTACAGAGTGATACATGCCGCTGTATCACTCCATCATTATTATTTACAGGTGTTTGCTATAAGGCTCTGGACATTGTTTAATATATCAATAAACACCCTTGCACCTGGAAATCATTGTCTGTCTGTTTTGTATCTGCTCTGCACTGCACACACCTGTAACCACCATTCGCCACAGTGGGATAGTGAAATTGTCAATACTACATTTATAACACATTAGCTGAGTGAACATGTATTATAGCTTCCTAGCATTACAGGCATGCCAGCAACTTTTCAGTTAACCATTTTATATTTTATTACAGGTGGGGGATTTGTATAGTAGATTTGCTCCACACAGAGTTCAGGTTGCTAAATCTTCAAGTGGACTGCGTTTCCCATTAAGTTGTATCTCATGTCTGAAATATGCTGATTGCTTGAATCTTAAGATAAGTTCAAAAGCATTCTTAGCATTGCTTGATTGTTATAAAAAAATCCAGCACCAGGTTGATATGCTGGTCTCACTTTTCTTTTCAGTTATGTTCTGTGCCACAGTCAGGGTCAAATTGTTTAATCATTACACCACACCCCTACTCACTCTACTTTAAAAGCATACAAATCACTCTTCTGACAGCTCTAGGATAATGCCATATTTACACATTAGGCTAAACCCTGATATAAATTGGTATTATTGTATTTAATTTCATCAAGTACTTGTGAGCCCAACTTAAAGCCAGCCTTTACACCCAATAGCTTTACAGCAGATGTTGGAGAGCTACCCGCCCCGGGAGGACAAGGCCAGACTGTGTCTGCTCGAGCTCACCAGACACTGGAAGTCATACCGCAGCCCCTGTGGTGCTCTCTGTGGGATTCTTCGCCTAAATCCGCTACTTTAAGGAATATGGTAAGGGCCATGATGATAGAAAACTGGCTTAATACAAAGACTTCCATAGTATCTCTTATTAGCACTAGATCACTGTATTACCTGTGGACACCCTTTTCGCCTGTTGACAATATGTTGTTTGTTTGCTTTTATTTTCATTTGGAAAGGCAAAGCTATAGCTCCCTGGTACTCAATCATTTGCTGAGCTTTATTTCAAATGGTCTACTTGCAATTAGATCATGTGACCTACCCGATTAAGCTAAGAGGTAATACTATTGATTTTAAAACCACACTTTTAATTTTTAACATACATCATCTTATAGTCATCCTCAGCCAGGGATAAGAACTATCAGGAGACAGAAGTCAAATTAAGATCTTAAAAAAATTAAAATTCCATCAACAGGAAGGAGGGTCTTACAATAAAAACAATAATCCACATACAGTACACAGAGGGTAGAACAGTAACTACTGTATGTGAGATCTAAACATGTGGCCTGCTAGTTTGCCTGTGTGTGATGCTAGGAAATGTATCAGTCTAGCAAGTGATAGTTTGTTATGGTTAAAAAAAGCAATAAACTAAAACCTACAGACAATCTAAATATCCTATCAACTGCAAAAATTAGAACACAAGACCTTCTGTTGCTAACTGAATCAGTAATATTGCACAACTGCCATCTACTGGATATACCAGTTAATTACAGTTTTTATGTAAGGTTAATATGTCTACTAAAATGTAGTGCTGTACTTGTTTATTTTTCTGAGACGTGGTCCAGACACAGTAGTTATACTTTATTACATTACTTGTTTTTCCTTTTCTTGAATGTCCTTGTTTCAGTTCTGTTTCTTACAACTACTGATCATTTGTGTGGAAGAGAAAGTCTATTTGCAATTAAACCAAAGCATCTGTTTACAGGAAGTGAAAAACGAGTCTGCTGTGCAGTGCTGGTTTTGATTTTCTGTACTTCCTCCTAGTTTCCATGCCAAACCACAGTTGTTTCATGACATGTTTCTTGCGATCTTGTCAGATCTTATTGTCTTTTGTAAGTCATTTCTACACAACAAGTATAGCTATTACACAGTAGCAATTCAATAATATCAAATTCCGAGATTCTATTTTATTGCTGATTTATTGCTGCAAATCTAGTCCCTTTTCTGCCTAAGAAACGGCATCTTCTGTCTTTGATTTCCACTTTCCATCTTGCTCTATCTTTATCTCTATGCTATCCTCCAGTGTCCAATCTGCAGACCAGGCCCTTCCTGTATGAAAACATTACATATCTCAATATTTCTATTTATGAAATGGTTACTTCATAGAATCTATTTTCTTCAAAATGACATGGTATTTGTTCTGTATATTTTTTTTCTATTGCAGTTTCTGCTTGGATCATTAGTGTGCCGTGATTAATAGATACTAGGATTTTTTTTCAGCCACTTTCTACTATTAAACTATTACTATTAAAGGTTTTTTTTTTTTAGAAGCTGCCCTGATTTATTTCAATAGAAAATACTTTTGTCATATTTTACAGCTCCTCCTATTGTTGTGATGGGCTATATTGAAACTATTTACCTTTTCTCCCTACCTTTAGTTTTCTTCATGGTAAAGACATCAAAGATCAAGCTCTCGCCATCAGCTCCATGTGCTTCCTTACTGGTCAGTCATTTGCATGTGACAAATGAATAAAGCTCAATAAAACTTTCTGCTTTGTGATGGTAATGACGGCATAACAAGGGGACAACCAGTTTTTGGACAAAAAATAAATAAAAAACTCGTAGTCCAAACAATTCATACAGCAATGTTAAATATATTATTAACTGTAAATACAAACACACAGAAAAGTTACATTAATGCTACATTTTCACAGAAAATGTACAAAACAAAACAAAAAATCAAAGGGACAAGCACAAACCAACGAAATGTACAAACAAAATAGGGTTGCCAGTTTTATGCAATTAAACCAAAGCGTTAAGCAGTTTTGTGTTATTATTATTATTTTTTTTACAAGGGGCTAATTAAGTAGCAACCAAAATTGTTTATGCCAGAGTTATTAGAAAATCCATAACAATGGTGAAAATTTGCTTTGGATTGTTATTGTTGATACGTGTAGATACTACTATCCACCGTGCAGGTATCGCAAAGTCCCTAAACAATGTGTTAAAATAAATTAGTTCTGCACCGTATAAAAAAAGCTGATTTTGCAAGTGCTTGCTAGTCTATTAACCAGTTTTAAAATTAAAGCGTTTTAGTTTCGGCTTTATTGTTAAAGTTTTCAGACGTACTACACTGTCCTACAATTACTACATGATACTGTGATGATTCCACTGTGATATGTTAATGAACCATAGCTAAGTTTTAAAACTGAGAATTAGCAAATGCTTAAAGTGTACTGTAGTTAGTAATCCTTTCCAATCACTGATATCTTAAAATTGAAGGGCCATAAAAGAACAATACATATTGTAACTCATTTTTAGAAGGCCTTTAGTTGTTAAGTTGTTAAGTTAGTTGTTAAGTTGCTGCAGTGACACTGTAGATGCTATAACTAGTTACTGTAAGTGAGATACTGTTTTAGCAGACACATTTCATTAAGTAAACATGTGTTTGAATGTTTTTGAAATTAAAAGTAGAAATACAAAACTGTGTGGCATTCTTCTTTGTGAACGTGCGGAGTGATAAAGGCCAATTAAAAAAACGTCAAAATCTACCAAGGTAGCATATCCGCGAATTTAATACCAGCCAAAATTTCCAGTTATACGGTACATGAGTTGCTTAAAGGTTGGGTGCAATGACATAAAAAAGTCATTGTTGCGTGCAGCTAAACTGTCTATACATGTCCTGAAAGTTTCATTCACATTCGTTACTTATAAAGTGGAAAAAAAGCAAAAACAAAGGTGTGTTCTCTCACCTCAGGAACTCCGTACAAAATAGCCAGTCTCTCTTTTCTTCACTGTAGGCTTTTTAAAAGCCGAGCAATAGACATGGAGTGCGTCGGATCTCCATGGCAACAGGTCAGCTACAATTTAACAAGCAAAACAAGTACAGTAATACCTGTTAACTTATGAAAACACGAGAACCAGAACTCTCCTTTTTCGGACTTACTGCACAGCTTTCTCCGAACAAATCAATATAATAATTTTACATATACAGTAAATAATACTTTATACTTAACTTGTCGCCTATTAGAATCTGATATAGCCTACATCAACATCATAAAGACATTTTTGCAGGTCGGGTGGGGAAAATAATAATAAATAAATAAAGTTGATGTTTATCTTAAGGCTGGTGATCTAAATTATCCGGAAACAGAAGATCTTAGGCGGGAGTGTCCCGATGAAACGTTAGGTTAACCTACCGTAAAACCTGGTTCCCTGAAAGAGAAGACGACCACCAATGACATTGGTATACGCATGGGATATGTCTGCCCATTGGGTAGGCCCCTTCCTGGGATGATGCACTCGGTCCTGCCCACCGAGGGAATAAAACTGTCATCCCAAGGAAGCCATTTCTCTTTTTCCATTGAACCCGTGAGGGCGACCGATGCGACCTTGAGGTTGGTGGTCGTCTTCTCTTTCAGGAAACCAGAGTTAAGGTAGGTAACCTAACATTCCCTTTCAATTCGAAGACGACCAGCAATGACATTACATATGGGATAATGTATAACAGAGCCGTCGCGAGGGAGAAGGAACGGCAGCTTATGAGGGACGCACTAGCACTGTCTAACCCATGGGGTTAGAGGTGTGAACTTACACCCTCAAGGACCCTCGTGCCTAATGAAGGCAGGGCAGGGTCTACCACATTAAGGCGGTAGAACCTGGAGAAGGTATGCCCAAGAGGGCCCAAGATGTAGCCAACCCTCTAGTGGAGTGTGCGGCTACCCTACCAGGTGGGGGCAAACCAGCACTATTCTATGCAGTCGAGACTGTGTCCACAATCCAGTGTGACAGACGCTGCTTAGAGAGGGGCTGCCTAGGGTCTGTGTCCCGTGACAGATGAAGAGTTGGTCAGATTGACACAGAGCTCTTGTCCTATGCAGGTAGCATCTCAATGCCTGCACTGGGCAGAGGAAATTCAATCTCTCATCCTCCGTTGAAGCAAACTGAGGTGTATGGAATGCCACAGACTGATTCATGTGGAAGGCTGTGATCACTTTGGGGAGGAAAGCAGGGTTGGTGCGTAGAGACACGCTGCTGCCATCCTCCCAAATACGCATGCAGGAGCTGTGCACAGATAGTGCCCGCAGCTCACTGACCCACTTAGCGGAGGTGACAGCCACGAGGAAGGCTGTCTTCATAGACAGATACTTCAACTCTATGGAGTGTATGGGCTCAAACGGGGCCTTCGTGAGAGCCTCCAGTACAATATTAAGGCTTCATTTGGGGAGAACAGTCCTCCTGGGAGGGCGTAACCGCTGAGCGCCTTTAAGAAATCGGGTAGCCAAGAAATTTGCACCCAGGAGCATGGCATGCAGAGATAGCCGTTAAATACACCTTCAAAGTGGAAGGTAACCTACCAGCATCAAGCAGTTCTTGCAGAAACTGTAAGATGACTGGCATAGGGCAAGATATTGGGTCATGGCTTCCAGCAGGACACCAAGCTTGGCAATACCTCCACTTATACAAAGACCTAGTGCAGTTTGCCCTAGTGCTCTGCAACATACCCACAACTGCATCTGATAGCCCTAGGGCTAACCAGCTGTCTCTTTCAGGGGCCAGACCCATAGTCGGAACCTGCCCGGTTCCGGGTCTAAAGAGTGCCTCTCGCCTGACTGAGGAGATCCAAGTGCAGTGAGATCTCCCAGAGCTGGCCATGTAACAGCTGGCACAGGGTCGAAAACCAGATTCTCCTGGGCAACTAGGAGAACTGACGCTTCCTCTAACCGGACCTTTTCAAGAAAGGCCGGGAGCAGTGGTATAGGTGGAAAAGCATACAAAAACGCTTTGAGCCATTCGTGCGCTAGCGTGTCTATGCCGAGTGGACCGCCTAAGCAGTGGAGGGAGTACCACAGGGGGCAATGCGTCGTATCTGCCGAGGCGAAGATATCGACCCGCGCCTTCCCAAACCATTCCCAAATGCGCTCCACTATCTGAGGGTGGAGTCACCACTCTGATGGATGTGGACTGGATCAACACATGTGTACCGCTCAGCACCGGGAGGAAGTGGTGGAGAGAAAGGGAGACAGCTTGCAACTCCAGCATGTTTATGTGCAGGGATGTCAAGTAGTCAGACCAGGAATCGCGTACTCCTCTGCCTTCCCAGACCTCCCACCGAACCCAAGTTTCCTGAAAGACAGAAAGGCAAAAGGCTCGGTCTTTTCAAAGTCGTTGATTCTGGGAAAGCGGTGAGCCAGCTTTCAGCATGAATGCAAGGGAAATACAATCGACTTGATTCGACTTGAGGAGCTCTTTTCTATCAATACGCTCAGCTCAACACAGAGGTCTTACTGTACTGTCTTGAGAAGGAAAAAGAGAAATGGCTTCCTCCCGATGACAGTTTTATTCCCTCGGTGCGCGGGACCGAGTGCACCATCCCAAGAAGGGGTCCATCGGCAGCTCTGGTATAGAGAGCTCAGTGATACCTACCCAATGGGCAGGCATATCCCATACGTAATGTCATTGGTGGTCGTCTTCGAATTGAAAGGGAATCGAGAGACTTCACAGCAGTACATACGAGAACGTGACATAACGTGATCATTTTATCACATTATTTATTAATAATGTACATGGGAGGTTGTTGGCTATATAATTGTGTCACTTTATTCATATTTTCATCAAAGTAAGAGATAATTATAATGAAATGATAGGATCATGACCTTACCCTCTGCACCTCTCTTTTCCTGGCAGCCGCTCGAGTCCCGATGATTTTCCTTTTTTTTCTATAAGAAGATGCTGCTGTTCTGCAGGTACCATCTGGATAAATGGATGGTACTGCATCCATTAACAGCACCCATCTTGAACATCATTACATTAATAAAGCTGTCTTCGGTAAAGTGGGTGCTGCAGATGCAGCTGCTGTTGGGCTTAGCATCCCAATCCCTGGTCTTCCTTACAAACTTCACCCATTGCTGGCATCGTACCGGCTCTTTAGGAAACTAAAGAGATACTAATGGCCCTGCTCTATTGGAGCAACCATATATTACACATCTATTTACCATGGTACCTCTCCCCTGGGTGCGTTGTGTTTTGGCGAGTGGTAATGCAGGAAAGCAGCGGGCGGGATGGCGAACTTGTCCTGGTGCGACGTCACGCATAAATTAGCCGCAGCTTCGAGTGAGCTGGACTTTTCAAAGAGGTGTCAACTTCAGAGTTGTTTTTTATACACTTAGCATTAAAACTACACAGATACTTTTATTGGCCTTCCAACAGTACTATACAAGTGAATTCTGAAAAAAAAGAAAAATCATTGCACCCCACCTTTAAAGGATTTCCACTATCTTATTAGAAATGTACTGTTTAGCACTGAGCGGGACATTCTAGGGTGCCCCCAGCATTTGAATAATGCTTTACATTACATTGATCTGCGTGTGATTAAATGCATAACCTTTACAGTAAAATATGGGTTACTTATGACATATAATGATAATTAACCACATATGCGTGCGTGTATGTATAAACATTGCATATTTAGCGGTAGCCATTAGTAACATTGAAAAACCCAAACCAAATTTGAGTACATTTTGACTCATTTTGTCTCTTTTTACCGACACACAACCAATAGTGCTGTAGTTTTTAACCTCTATTAATAATGTTTGTTAATATTTATTATGGCCATGACACAATGGCTGTAAAATAATTCTGACATTCACAAACTGGCTTTTCAGGCTCAGAAATTATTTGCCAAAAAAAAGCACGTAGGCAGGATTGTCTTCAGAAATTGCATTGATTTACTACAGTGTTACTCATCACTACAGCTACTTGTCTCAGGTAAGATTAGCCTCTATCCTCTACTATTTTTCTGGCTTACAAGTTCGATTGCTAGAAATATCAAGAGCACTATACTGTGTATACTGCAAGATTATTGATTTGTACCGAGATCTGGTGGTATTTCTTTAAACTATTACACTATACTGCAGTTTTGATAGAGCTAGGCTGACTGAGAAATATGTCCAGGTTTGGTCTGTGGGAAAGGTGGCATCCCTAATACAAAAGCATAGAAAAATAACATAGAAACACCTATTATTGACAATATATTACTTGGCCTAGAGCCACAAAACAGTATTGTATTATTTGGTAAACCCAACCAAAAATGTTCAAGGAACACACTTAAAAACAAATATCACCCATATATAAGGGACACGCATATATACCCCAATACAAATTTACCATAGTAAAACCATAAGGAAGTGTTTTAAAGTATTATATAGTGAAAGCATGTTAAATGTAATCATAGTAATTCCCAGTAAGACATTTATAAGAGTAATATCATTATCCAACTTTATTTGGAATGCCAATTACTGTATTTACCCCGATTATTACCCTTGTTTATAAAACACCACAATCACTAAGTAACAGGGACGGACTGGGACTAAAAAACAGCCCTTGACTTTGACCCAGACCGGCCCACCACACCCGGCCCGCCGACGCACGCACGTTCACACACCAGCCCGTATACCACCACCTAGCTGCATCACAGCTATTGTTGTACACTAACGCAGTACTATTTTCAGAGTGCTACAGAACACACACACACAGTACACTGTTATAAGAGTTCTACAGAACACATACTGAATTGTCATGATTGCCTCCTCTTGCGAACCTGCTCTCTATGAGCAGACATCTGACTGCCACTGAGCAGATTTTCAATATCTGCTTTGGAGGCCCTTAAAACACATGCCTCAGCACTACTTCTGTGCACGTTGCTCTTCTCATGCTCTTCTACTCTTTGGTGAATATGTTTCCAATCTGTCATTCCACTCAGGAAAATACTGCTGTCGGTGGGCTTGGCAAATGCCATACAAATTGAACAGTATAAAGCATGGCTTTCTTCACTGTATGACAGTCACTTTTGATTGGTGCCATCTTTAAAACAGAAAACCTTCTGCACCACAAGTTTTTTTTTCATTTCTGTTGAGGGTGGAAACTAAAAAACATGTTTAGGTCATCTGACTTGGGTCTCTTGAAAGAATCAAAAGTTGGGCTGGCATCCTGGCTCTCCTTGACTCTCTCTTCCACTGCAGCTGAACTGGGCCTATCATCAACCTCAACCTGAATATGAATAAACTAATTAATTATAAAGGCCCAATATTTTGACAAAATACAAAAACACAGCAGCAGCCCCACCATTTGATCAAATGAATGAATGAATAATTATAATAAACCTTTATTTGTATTGCATGAATGGGGCTGGAGAAAAGTTGCTTAGCACTAAAATTCAGTTGTAATTCATAGTTATTTTAGCTACAGATTATAAATAGAGCAACATAGTGGAAACAATAGCTTATAGTCAGGCTGAATCATCATGAATTGAATTAATAAAAGGTGGCTGTGCTGTGTCAAGGACTGACTAATGTAAATAGTAGGGCTTCAAACGAACATTAACCTGTTGAATGTAATGTAAAAATGCAGATTTCCGCCTAAATAGACATACACAAAAGTAATTATTTATCATGAGAGGGCCATACACAATAACTAGTAATGCTGCAAACTCCAAGAAAGATTAAAATCTCACCTTTCTGGTAAAAATAGTTATAAATTGCTGAGGTGTACCCACTTTTGAGGACACAAGCTCAAGTACATAGTAAAAATATGATGAAAATATGAAATATCATATATGGTGTATGTAGTTCCTATTCAACAGAAGTTGAGGAATAGGGCTTGACATGTTCATTAATCAACAAACTGTCTGGCTGGAATCATGTTACTGGTACAGTTAGTTAGCCTAGTTAGCTAGCACAATATTGATGTTGTGTTATCTGTCTCCCTCCCTGTCCTGGCTCCCCATTGCCTACTGCTTCGGATGCAGCCGCTGCACTGACTTTGCTTGTGCTAGACTCACAATCGTCGGCGGCTATGCTGTCGCTGTCTCCTTCTTCTGCTACTACTACTCTAGTTTGAACCGGGGCTGCGGCAGCCTCCTCGGCAGGGACTACTACATGCAGGTTGCTGGCATTGGCACTACTACCGAATAAGTCGGTTAACTTCCTGCATCTGACTCCAGGGACTTTACTTTTTTCTCCCTTAACTTTTCAGCCCCATAAACTGGTGGAAGCGAAGTTTTTCAGCATTCTTTTGGAGTTCATTTTAACAAAACGTAAGTACCGAGATATTGTTTGCAGGGACTGATTGACTTTCTGTGCTAATTCCCCTCAAGAAAATAAAAAAACAAATCGTGTGCTGACAAGGGAGGAGCCCTGATGGGCGAATGGCCTTTTCTCGTTCATAAACCTTTCTTTTGTTCTTGTATTATAATTGTAAGTAATATAATTGTGAACTGATGACATTTCTAACAATCGGTAAACACACCACAATATAATAATTGCCTCGTACTACGTGATGTATTCTATGATGGTAGTGCATAGAAATAACCCCCTAGCCAATTGAAGAACTATATATATAGATTTTTTTTTAGTAACGTACAATCTAGGAGTAATGGAGAGCAAAAAATAAAAGGAAAAACATTTTAAGCCTATGCATTAACTGTCCCTAATAATAATACTATGGATACAGTCAAGATTTTGGAGGCATATAGGCCCTAGTTATTGTTAAATACAAGTGGATGTTTAAAAAGGAAAGTAAAAAATAAAAAAGAAGACGATAAAGTCGTTGCGTAGTATCTACAAGAATGCAGTTGTATTTCATTTTACAGTCATTGCCAACGTGACATTATTAATTATGGTTAAATAATCATTTTGTTAATGCTACAAAATGGACTCAACAAAATGGTTTGTTTATAGACACAAAAGCTTGCCCTACTTGTTTGTAACAAGTTTTGTACTGGCTTATTTAATTAGATTTTACGGGGCGTGGGAGGGAGGGGCATTTGGACTTTGGCAAAGGGTTGGAGTATGTAAGTTGCACAAAAATTCAACTTGCAGCAGTAGTAGAGTATACTTTTAAGGCTACGTCGGAGTATATATTGTACGTAAAATATCTACAGATTGAAATCACAGGACGTACTTGGGCGAGGTAAAGGAAACTTACCTTTCACTTTATTACAACTGTAGGTATCATGCAGTGAAAGTGCAGTGATCCCGTTTAATCAGTAACTCTAAATTGCTATTATACTGACCCAATCAATGTACATTCTTACGGTATTGGAATTATCATGAACATGAGATGGTATTTTTATTAAGTGGGCTGTAGAACATTGAACTATTTTTTTGGTGTTCACTTTTACATTTCTTTCCAGACTAGCTCCAAATTGTATATATATACTATACTGGACCATATGGCACCCTATTGTACTAGTACAGTAACTTCATCGGGACAGACTAAAACAAATGACAAAATGGAATGCCCATTGACTACAATGGAGAAAGAAAAAAATGCCCATTGAATATAATGAAAAAAAGATGAATAAGGAATGACAGTTTGTATCTTAAAATCCCTAACGGAAATCTTAAAACCACTAATACAGTTTCTTACAGATAAACTAAAATAAAAAATAAAAGTGGAATGATATGGAATGACAGGCCAGAAATACCGAAAAACCAGTAAAATCACAGACAAATAAGGAATGCAGCATGTATCTTAAAATCACTAATACCGTTTCTTTGTAACATTTGGATTGTTGTGTAACATTGCAAGTACCGCTTTAAAAACTATTATGCATATTAATAGATTGATTACATCAGTTTAATAATTATATATATATATATATATATATATATATATATATATATATATATATATATATATATATTTTGGTGTGACCACCCTTTGCCTTCAAAACAGCATCAAGCATCAATTCTTCTAGGTACACTTGCACACAGTTTTTGAAGGAACTCGGCAGGTAGGTTGGCCCAAACATCTTGGAGAACTAACCACAGTTCTTCTGTGGATTTAGGCAGCCTCAGTTGCTTCTCTCTCTTCATGTAATCCCAGACAGACTCGATGATGTTGAGATCAGGGCTCTGTGGGGGCCATACCATCACTTCCAGGACTCCTTGTTCTTCTTTACGCTGAAGATAGTTCTTAATGACTTTCGCTGTATGTTTGGGGTCGTTGTCATGCTGCAGAATAAATTTGGGGCCAATCAGATGCCTCCCTGATGGTATTGCATGATGGATAAGTATCTGCCTGTACTTCTCAGCATTGAGGAGACCATTAATTCTGACCAAATCCCCAACTCCATTTGCAGAAATGCAGCCCCAAACTTGCAAGGAACCTCCACCATGCTTCACTGTTGCCTGCAGACACTCATTCGTATACGCATATATATATATATATATATAACTTTATTTGTGTTGATTTGTACCAGTTGGGGGTCAAAGCAAAATAAAAATAAAAAAGTTGTTTAAATCCATAACCAGTCATAGTAACAACCAATCAAGAGAAAAACTACGCAGGACATTTTAATAAAACGCAAAACAGCAGTGCGTTTCTAAAACGCAGATGTAAAATACATCATTTCCCTTTTTTATCCCTATCCAATCATTTTGTTTATATTACAAAGTAGTTTTGTGCAGTGCAACGTGTAAAAATGGTTCCACTGCTCCCTGCATTCTCTTTAAAAAACAAACTAAATCAGCGGAGGTCCCATGTAGTTTACCAGCAAAACAGGGTTTTAGCTGTCAGAACAGAGGGCAGAAAGCAAACGCTGTTGTTTAATTGAGAATCATCTAAAACATGACAATTTCAATGGAAGCTCCTAAGAATTATTAAGACTTTGATTTGGAAAGAGCACGAGTATTTTTTTTTTAACTTGGGTGCTAAAAGAAAAATTAAATAGGCCTAACTTTTAACAGCAAAACTGTAAATAGTTATGATGTTGACAGCTACCCGCAGAGACATTGGTACATGTTCTACAACACTGATGTTTATGTTATGAGTGGGGGATTAAAAAAAATCGTTTCATGGTAAGCGTGTCTTTATGTCTATTTCTACTACCGGTGTACTGTGTACTGTTTCGCATGTTAGCTTCGTTAATCTGAAATAGCTACACTGAAAAAATAATATAACTATGTTGATGCAATATGTAAAAACGCAGGTGTTATGGTTGAAAACGCATATGCATTTTATAAATGCTAGCGCGACCTCTGCATCTCTCATTAAATAGTCACGCAAATTAGTTGCGTTACCGGAGTATCCCAAACATTGCATTCTTTACTTTTCTTTCTTGCCGTCTTACTTTGGAAAATAATTGTCGCTCGCTCGATACAGTATTTGTAATTCTAGCACAATTAATTTGCTCTGTAACTTTGAAGACTCCTGCACAGATCCAATCCCATCAGTAAACACTCACAGGGGGCAGGGCAGGGGGGAGAAGTTGAGCTCAGTCGCATGCAGATTCAGTGAGTCAGACCTGAGGGGAGCAGAGAAGCTCTGCGCTTAATGCAAAAAATAACTGCCGATTCCAAATTTAATAAAAAAAATAATAATTTTCCTTTGTTAAAACCCTTTACACAAAAAGATGCACTGGCCTGATTATCAATAGTTGTCAAATGATACGATGCATCGCCTCAGCCTTACAGATTATCCTAAACTCCCACATGTCTTCTGCTCCAGTCGCATAATTTAAGATTTAGATAATTGGATCAAACAGCACGGGGGTTTAAAGGATGACACAAAAGTTTTACAAGGTCATGTAAAGCAACTCATCAAAAGCGCTTCATTGCGCTTTTTCAAGGAATTGAGCATTCCATTCCAACCGTATTTTGACCAACAGATCAAGGATCCCATAGCACAACATCCTGCAAAATTTGTTACTTAGAAGTTTGCTACCTTCTAGAACAACATAGTTGTTACAAACAATATCAGTGGAACCATGCACAAAGTCATAAAGCAGCAAACTGATTTTGTATCATTTTCTGGACAGCAATGCAGCTCTAAACAAAGACATTGTGTTAATTCCTTTCAACACTGATGTGTGGGGTCCTGGAAAGCACTGGTGTTTTGGTGTAGTAAGCTTTTCTACACATTAAATAGTAATTTTTGATTCTAAAAAAACAAAATAAACAAAAAAAAAAAAAAACAAGAGCTCAGGCACATGGGGAAGTATTGTTATTTATCGTTGCTGCCTGCTATCAGATAGCCAATGCAACTTTCAGTAGAGGAGTAGAATGTGTTTCCGATGCTGTGCAGCAAAACAATCCATATGACTGTAGGCTGTACACAATTTTAAACACATTTACAGTCATCACAGGTGAAAGATTGCATGCGTAGTGAGTATGTCCATTCGCAAATGAGTAGAAGTGATTATTTCAGAACACAAACACTGCAAGTGCAAAAGGCAGAATAGGACAGCTGCATATTCCTATTCAGATCTGCACAAAACCCTCCTGACGACAGATATGTGCATGCCTCTGAAAGAAAAAACATGTATGCACTACTTATCTACACTTACAAACCATGAAACAGCAGATGGTCTACCTGCACAGATAGTTTATGTTCTGGCAACTTTTCAGCTGTGGACTGCATGGTTCTTTATTGCCAATGTAGGAAGTGGTACCATGGGGCTTACATTTCAGCATACACCACAAAACTTCCCAAGTACTTAATTTGTGAGACATGCTTGTAAATCAAAATATTTGTGTTCGTGATTGTAAAATATGAGCTGTTATTCCTTAGTTATCTATAGTTTTACTAGTTTTGTTCACTATTCCAAGCCTCATTCCAAGGAAAACATTCCATTTCATTCCACTTTTATTGTGTACATTAGTTTATTTGTAAGAAACTGCATTAGGGGCTTTAAGATACATGCTGTCATTCCTTATTTACCTATGATTGTACTGGTTTTTCGGTATTAATGGCCTGTTATTCCATGGAAAACAGCTGTCATTCAACTTTTAGTTTGTATAATAGGTCATGTCTATGTAATGACATAATGGGTTTTAAGATTTGTCTTAGGAATTTTAAGTAATAAGCTGTCTCTTTTTTTCCTGTTATATTCAATGGGCATTCCTTTCTCCATTGTAGTCAATGGGCATTTTGTTTTGGTCTGTTCCCTTGCATCAGCTAGTACTCATATTGAACTGCTACATACCTTGCCATATTCTACTACTGCTCCTAATTATAACTAATCACTGTATCATGTACTTGATTCTACTCTTGGATGCCCCTATTCACGTTTTTGGTAACTGCTCTTAGTCGAACTCGATCTCAAATGTCATTATTTACTGTATTCTTTATTCCTTTTATTTGAATTTGATCTTATTTTCTACTGATTTTATTGTACGGTAGCGACCCGGTCAGTTCAGGTCGGCAGGACTTTTGTTTTGTCTCGTTTGTCTTGTTTCGTCTCTGGTCCTGCCTTCACGTTATCTGTATTGTTCCTCACTAGCTTCGGTAGCGTGTGTGCGTGTATGTGAGCCGCACCCGGACATATTTCTCAGTCAGCCTAGGTCTATCAAAACTGCAGTATACTGTAATACAGTTTAACACAACACCACCAGATCTCGGTACAAATCAATAATCATGCAGTATACACAGTATTGTGCTCTTGGTATTTCTAGCAATCGAACTTGTAAGCCAGAAAAATAGTAGCTGGTCCGTTAAAGGCTAATCTTACCTGAGACAAGGAGCTGTGGTGATGAGTAACGCCGTGGTAAATCAATGCAATTTCTGAAGCGAAGATCCTGTTTACCTGCTTTTTTTTTTCTTCCAAATAATTTCCAGTAGGGGGTGTAGCATTCTGTCACCCATGGTCCGGACCACTGGGACCACTCCATGGGATGTCACAGTGGTCCGGATCATGCCATCAAAGTTCGACCACTTGCTGCCGTTGTTATATTCTGATTTCACAGCTGAATTATTCATTTTCTTTATGGCTAATTATTGTTTCATTTTCTCATACTTACTTTACAGTGATATAATTAATGCAAGTGTTTATATCTAATAATAATGGGCTCTGGACCACTGCAGCAGCTGCCAAGCACTGTGTACTGCTCAGTGGTCCCTGGGACCACTCGCATGCTGCTGTTACGTTATATTGTTTTCACAGTTTTATTATTAATTTTCGTTTAGGTTCATTATTGTTGCATTGTCTCATACTTAAATTCACAGTAATTAATAATTCAGCTGTGGAATCAGAATATAACAGCGGCAGCAAGTGGTCTTGGCCACTGTAACGTCACAGCGCTGAGTGGTCCCTGTGGTCCGCGCCACTGTGACGCCACAGCACTGAGTGGTCCCTGTGGTCCGGACCACTGTGATGTCACAGTGCTGAGTGGTCCCTGTGGTCCAGTAAAGGTTTTACTGTAAAGGTTATATATTTAATCACACGCAGATCAATACAATGTAAAGCATTATTCAAATGGTGCGGGCACAGTAGAATGTACAGACCAGCACTAAACCGTACATTTGTAATAAGATTGTGGAAATCCTTTAAGCAACTCATGTACCGTATAACTGGAAATTCTGACTGGTATTAAATTTGCAGATTTCCTACCTTGGTAGATTTTGACGGTTTTTGAATTGGCACTCAGCACGTTCACAAAGAAGAATGCCGCACATTCAAATACATGTTTACTTAATGAAATGTGTCTGCTAAAACAGTATCTCACTTACAGTAACTAGTTATATATAGCATCTACAATGTCACTGCAGCAACTTGGACAACAAAGAAGGCCTTCTAAAAATGAGTTACAATATTTATCTTTCTTATATGGCCCTTCAATTTTAAGGTATCAGTAATTGGAAAGGATAACTAACGGCAGTATACTAACGATAGGCATTTGCTAACTCAGTTTTAAAACGTAGCTATGGTTCACTAACATAACACAGTGGAATGATCACAATATCATGTAGTAATTGTAGGACAGTATTGCCACGTGTGAAAACTTTAACAATAAAGCATAAACTAAAATGCTTTATATTTAAAACTGGTTAATAGACTAGCAAGCACTGGCAAAATCAGCTTTATATACAGTACTGTGCAAAAGTTTTAGGCAGGTGTGAAAAAATGCTGTAAAGTAAGAATGCTTTCAAAAATAGACATGTTAATAGTTTATATTTATCAATTAACAAAATACAAAGTGAGTGAACAGAAGAAAAATCTACATCAAATCAATATTTGGTGTGACCACCCTTTGCCTTCAAAACAGCATCAATTCTTCTAGGTACACTTGCACACAGTTTTTGAAGGAACTCGGCAGGTAGGTTGGCCCAAACATCTTGGAGAACTAACCACAGTTCTTCTGTGGATTTAGGCAGCCTCAGTTGCTTCTCTCTCTTCATGTAATCCCAGACAGACTCAATGATGTTGAGATCAGGGCTCTGTGGGGGCCATACCATCACTTCCAGGACTCATCAGTCCAGAGCACCTGCTGCCATTTTTCTGCACCCCAGTTCCTGTGTTTTTCGTGCATAGTTGAGTCGCTTGGCCTTGTTTCCACGTCGGAGGTATGGCTTTTTGGCTGCAAGTCTTCCATGAAGGCCACTTCTGACCAGACTTCTCCTGACAGTAGATGGGTGTACCAGGGTCCCACTGTTTTCTGCCAATTCTGAGCTGATGGCACTGCTGGACATCTTCCGATTGCGAAGGGAAGTAAGCATGATGTGTCTTTCATCTGCTGCAGTAAGTTTCCTTGGCCGACCACTGCGCTCACGGTCCTCAACGTTGTCCGCTTTCTTTGTGCTTCTTCAAAAGAGCTTGGACAGCACATCTGGAAACCCCTGTCTGCTTTGAAATTTCTGCCTGGGAGAGACCTTGCTGATGCAGTATAACTACCTTGTGTCTTGTTGCTGTGCTCAGTCTTGCCATGGTGTATGACTTTTGACAGTAAACTGTCTTCAGCAACCTCACCTTGTTAGCTGAGTTTGGCTGTTCCTCACCCAGTTTTATTCCTCCTACACAGCTGTTTCTGTTTCAGTTAATGATTGTGTTTCAACCTACATATTGAATTGATGATCATTAGCACCTGTTTAGTATAATTGTTTAATCATACACCTGACTATATGCCTACAAAATCCCTGACTTTGTGCAAGTGTACCTAGAAGAATTGATGCTGTTTTGAAGGCAAAGGGTGGTCACACCAAATATGGATTTGATTTAGATTTTTCTTCTGTTCACTCACTTTGCATTTAGTTAATTGATAAATATAATCTATTAACATGTCTATTTTTGAAAGCATTCTTAGTTTACAGCATTTTTTCACACCTGCCTAAAACTTTTGCACAGTACTGTATATATATGGTGCAGAACTTATTTATTTTAACATATTGTTTAGGGCCTTTGCGATACCTGCACGGTGGGTGTCTTAATGGCAGTATCTACACCAGGGGTCTCCAACCTTTTTACTATGAAGAGCTACTTATGATTTGTAAATACATTTGTGAGCCACTCCTCAAAGAACTCCAAGCTAAAAATAAAGAAAAATTGTATTCTTACATAGATTTCAATGTGAGACTTGACACTGCATGCTGTCTACCAGTCCAGCATAATCTGTCTCGTAATTAGAAAGCGCAACCCTGATGGAGTCATTCAGATGCTCGTCACTCAGACGGGTTCGAAGTTTTTATTTGATAAAGTTCATGTCTGAAGAGGCAGATTCACATAGATAAGTGGAACCAAATAAGGACGCCACTTTCATTGCTGCTGTGCAGAGATTTCTGTGCTTGTCCTTGTCCACTAAAGTCCAGAAGTCAGGCACTGGGTATCTTGCTTTCAACTGAATATCGTTTTGAAGATTAAGAATGTCCATTTCCAGTTCAACACAATCCAGATTAAACAATGACCCCACTTGTTCAGAAATGTCACTTGCATCCACATCCATAAAGGGATTTGAAGCAAGTATTACACAAGGTTCTAGCTGCTTAAAATCATGAACTCTGTCATTAAATTCTTGCCTGGTAGAGTGATCGCAGTATTTACTGGGGTCCAAAAGTTCTGCAACTTACAACTTTCTTACAACAGTCATTTTTGGAAATTAACCTATAAGGTACACACTAATAACAAGATAGTCTGAAACACACAATGTAGGTTTCATTTGATTCTTAGTAGCTTATTAATCCCAGAATCTTCTTAAATGATCCCAGGGTGTCAGCTTCAACAACATTACAGGGGAGTTGGTTCCAGACCCACAATTCTCTGTAAAAAAGTGCCTCCTATTTTCTGTTCTGAATGCCCCTCTATCTAATCTCCATTTGTGACCCCTGGTCCTTGTTTCTTTTTTCAGGTCGAAAAAGTCCCTTGTGTCGACACTGTCAATACCTTTTAGAATTTTGAATGCTTGAATCAGGTCGCTGCGTAGTCTTCTTTGTTCAAGACTGAATAGATTCAATTCTTTAAGCCTGTCTGCATATGACATGCCTTTTAAACCCAGAATAATTTTGGTCGCTCTTCTTTGCACTCTTTCTAGAGCAGCAATATCCTTTTTGTAGCGAGGTGACCAGAACTGAACACAATATTCTAGATGGTCTTACTAATGCATTGTAAAGTTTTAACATTACTTCCCTTGATTTAAATTCAACACTTTTCACTATATATCCGAGCATCTTGTTGGCCTTTTTTATAGCTTCCCCACATTGCCTAGATGAAGACATTTCTGAGTCAACATAAACTCCTAGGTCTTTTTCGTAGATTCCTTCTTCAACTTCAGTATCTCCCATATGATATTTGTAATGCACATTTTTATTGCATGCAGTACCTTACACTTTTCTCTATTAAATGTAATTTGCCATGTGTCTGCCCAGTTCTGAATGCTGTCTAGATCATTTTGAATGACCTTTGCTGCTGCAACAGTGTTTGCCACTCCTATTTTTGTGTCATCTGCAAATTTAACAAGTTTGATTAGTATACCAGAATCTAAGCCATTAATATAGATTAGGAAGATCATTTTGTTTAACATTTGTGCATACAAGACCAACAGTTATATATTCCAAATGTCTTGGTATTAAATAGCCCCTTTTGGACAGAAAATGGCAATGCTTTTTTTCATAAAAAAATCATTAAGCGATAAGAATAAGCAATACAATTAGACAACCATTTCTTATTTACAAAAAATTCTCGTCTTGATTATCGATATATTCCATATGAAATCAATAAAAACTGCCATTTTTCACTTGTCTTCCCCTGATTTTGATCAACTTTTGCACATATTGTCTTTGGAAGAAATGGTTACACTGTGAATTGTAGGCCTGAGTGACCTCCCATTCATGAGATACAGGTCATCAAAGATTGACCTGATTTGGACACTCACCCTGCCTTTACATGGTCATAACTTCCTCCAGTATTGACATAGAAAGCTGGTGTCATTATTCATTATATCAAAATTGATGTGAAATACAGATCAACTATAAGATAAAGTTCAATTATAACTTTATCTTATAGTTAATCAATTATAAGTTGTGTGAATCTGTGACCTTTGACCTCACCCAGACACAAATTGAAAATTGTAGATAAGGGTTTAGGCTACAATCTATTAAACACTGACAAAAATCCAAGGAATGAGAAGATAGTGCTATTTGAGAGCTTTTAATTGACACCTTTGTGTCAATTATGGAACAAGTTATGACCATGAAAAGGTTGGGTGGGGGGTCCAAAATGGGTCAGCTTTGATGAGCTCTATCTCATGCAGGATGTCACTCAGGCCTAAAACTGACACTGTAACCACTTCTGCCAAAGGCAAAAATATATTTTTTAAAACAAATCAAAGGAGGTCGAGGTTTTTGGTTGATTTCATATGGAATGACCCGATAAGGACAGCAGCGAATCTTATCATTCATTGCTTAATGTTATTGATGGATTTCACTGACACGCCCTTATTACTGATGCTGAACTTAATAGAACATAATTTTAAGATTTAGGGAATTGTTAAAATATATAAATATATAAATCAGACATCAATAACATTTACTAACAGTGAACGTTGTACAAGGCCCATCATCTGAGATTTCATTCAAAAGGATTACTTGAATCACATACTCAATAAAAAAAATACAAACATAAAATATTTCACTCTGAAACCCACATTTCAGTTATCTAAGCAGCTAACCACATCCTTCCCACTACAAGTATTTGTTCCGATTTGCAGATGGACATAAAATGAGGAAATGTTTACATTTGTTGTTGTGCATATGTTCTTTGTTTAATAAGAGCTGGAACTTGACAGGTGGCTTGTGCACAGTTTGAAGTGTAATAAAAAGAAAAAAATCTAGAGGTTCAGAAATCTTTGTATATTAGGTGCATATACAGTACTCTATCGACAGATATTATGCAACCAATATACAAAATGTATTCTTTTCATCTCATCTAACTGAGCTAACGTTTTAAATGCCTTTAATTGTATTTTTCAGAGATCCTGAAACCATGAACATCTGTTTTTGCTTGTTCAGTTTGTGTGTGGGACTTTTAACCCCCTGCCTCTGCTATGTGGAATACAAGAAGACGGAGTGTGAGGTTAGAGATCAGATTGCAGACTGTAGTCACCTGAAGCTCAAGGAAGTTCCTTCATATCTTCCTGACAATATAACCGTCCTGGATGTGTCACATAACCAGCTGAGAGAGTTGCCCACTTCTGTTATGTCACAATACAAGCAGCTTGTTTATCTTAATGCAGGGTTTAACTCAATCAAGAAAATACAGCAAGGCTTGTGCCAGACACTGCCACTCCTCCGGGAATTGAAATTGGAGCACAATGAAGTGTATGAGTTGTCTGAGAAAGACTTTACTTACTGCTCTAACCTCAGTGAACTGAACCTATCATCCAACAAGATCAAACTCAAAGGAGATCCCTTTGGAAGCCTAGAGGTAGGAATTTCTAATCCGCTAGTAGGGTTTTTTTTAAGCTTACAATCATGTTCAATTTTACACTCAAATAAGAATTCCTTGGTGTCTGTTTACAACTGCTGTTTAGCCTGTGCAAAGTATCAGAAAAAAAACTCTTCAGAGGTTTTGAGACACAAGCATCCTTTGTAATATAATATGCAGATTACCATTTGAGCTGTGCAGAAAGCTGGCTTGTTTTGCATTTCACCACTAGATGTCACTTTCGCTGCAGTAAAAATCCCAGACAAAACAGAACAGGATAATTCTATCCCCTGCGTGTATTTACTTTTCCATTAGACATCTGACTATGGCTATGAATATTACTGATCTAAATTTATAAATGTAATAATAGGTTTAATGAGGAGATGTTGACCACAACACATCAGTACAAGAAGAAAATGCATTTCTTATTCCCTGGGGGTAAATACACATTATAGGTATATCTACGGAAATCCTTAACACATATTCCTTAGCGTTAGTATTATGGTTTAATGGAGATTTTTAAAAACACTATTTATTCTAAAGCCCCTTTCACACTGTCACTTCTACCCGGGTCCAGCGACCCTCCTCAGGAAGTGTGTTGACACGCTTTGACCTGGGTTGAGCGAGACAAATTGCCGACGAAATAACAAACCGCCATGCCTGTGTGAAAGTTTCACTTCCACAAGGAATATTTTTGTTTAGTCTGTTTAGCCATATTTGTTGCTTGAGACACACCATGAGCCAGATTGCAGCAGGGATGAAGAAACATTTGCTCTAATCAACATTTGGGCCGACGGTTCAATCCAGAGAAGCTTGGATGGAAGCGTCTGTAACAAGCTGCTTCCGGGGCATTGATACACCTATTGTTTACTTGAGTCTGTCACCCAGGTCAACCCTGCTTGGTAAAGCATGCCAGTGTGAAAGGGGCTTTATAGTGTGTATATTAGCACACTTTCCTTCAAATAGAACAGTCATACAAGTTTTGTGAATAGGGCCCAATACAAATAATAATAAAAAAAAATATGCATATGTGTTACAAGAATGTACTGTGTTATACATATGTAGTGCCTGGTCTTGACACATGATTGGGTAAGCTAGTAAAGGTTACATCTAGGGATCCACAAGTCTGAACTATCTAGTGGCATGTTATGGTACGCTGTTCTACAGTACATGGTTATCATTCTACTGAGACCTGTAATGTGTTATTGTTATTCTTATTGGGGGATTATAGTATATTGCTAACATATCATACATGCCAACAGTCCCTATATGGTCCGGACCATATAAATTTCCTAGCAAATGTCCCGCGTCCCGATGCATAGGAAGAAAGTCCCGATATTTACCCATAGAAAAAAAAAAACATTTATTCTGCACAGTAGAGTTAGTGAAAACCACACGCCATGCTCTTCGTGCGGCTGACACTGACTTATACAAAGCGGAGAACGCTTCATTATGTCTATTTTTACTGTCATAATGGTCGTGTCGAGTTGGGGGTGATACATCTATTATATGATAATGAGTGTTTTTTGCGTATGACCCCCCCAAGATGAGCGTCCCACTGAACAGTTTCCAAATGTTGGCAAGTATGACATATTCACCCATAACCCAATCAATCACGAGGAGCAATATTGACTTTAATTCGATTAACACATTATTGATTCCTGATCAAAATAAATCCCGGTGTGCGTTATTAATCAGTAAAACAAGTATTCCCCACTAAAGGTTTGTGGAATTCAGCCTTGTCTGGTAAAGAAATGTGCTGACAAGTTCTAAGTTTTCCAGTGTTTTGACATTTTTGAGGAGATTCTGAAGAAGCAGTAATTTACTTGTTATACATATCTTTTTTTCCTTCTTATACACCACTTTTTTTTTTTTTTTTTGTAGAATTTGAGAAGATTGGATGTGTCTCGCAATGACCTGACAACTGCTAACCTGGGAACCCATCCACAACTGCAGAACCTTCAAGAACTTATCCTGTCAGGAAATAAAATATCTGTGCTTAAGAAAGATGAGTTTTCCTGTCTGAGCAACACCTCACTGAAACTGCTGGAACTGTCTTCCCTTCCATTGAAACAGGTATGTCTGCTGTCGTAATACATGAATAAACACACCATTCAGCAAATTACCAGAAGTATTGTAAAATCATTCAAGTTAATTCTTATGTGGTGAAAGGAATAACATTATATAGAAAGTACATACACTATGTGTCGAGTTAAAACTGCTGCACAATGTGATTTTTTTTTTTTTTTTTTTTGCTATCTATTTTAATTTACTAACAAATAAAGTAGTTTTTGAAAAAATAAGACTATTCAGTTCAAAACCAAACAGGAAGAAATTTGCAAACCTAATCGACAAGGAGATGTTGGTTAGTGTGCCTTGCAAGCTACTGGGCTGTTTTTAAAAAGTTTTTACCTTCAAAAGGAGAAAAAAACATGTGAATGTTACCAACTACAAGTGAACAACAACAGATATGTAATTTATAAGCACTTTAGGGTTGGTTACAGGTAGGCAATTGATTTCTCATTTTGTAATTTATAAGATTGCGTTTTTTTTACTGTGAACTTGACCATACACAAAGACCTGTATCAACAGAGACATTTCACTTCAAACGGATTATCATTGTATCATGTATAATTTAGAGAAGGGATTGAGAACTGCTGCTAAAGGGCTATTCCACTCCTTTATTTTATACCTAAATGATTAGAACCTTTGGTGTTTCATAATTAAAACATTTAGAGAACAGAACTGGAAAGGCTTAGGTTGTCTACCCCTGGTTTAGTGGCTTGATGACTTAACCATTTTATTGATTTCCTCATACTTAAATTCTTCTCCCTTTCTTTAGCTTGAGCCAGGATGCTTCCACTCCATTGGGCAACTGTATGGGCTAGTAATGGATCACACCAAACTTGATTCTGTTTTAGCAGAGAAACTCTGTAATGAGCTGTCAGGAACTGCTCTCCGCAACCTTTCACTGCAGGGCACAACTCTTTCAAAAATACTTAGCAGCACCTTTAAAGGACTTAAAGCAACTAACCTTACAGCTCTGGATCTTTCCAAAAATGGATTGTCTACTATAAACGACGGTTCATTTCAATGGCTTCAGAAATTAGAATATTTATCCCTTGAGGAGAACAGCATTGCACATTTAACCAAAAACACATTTGCAAACTTGACAACCCTAAACTTCTTAAATCTTAAGAAAGCCCTGACAAAACATAAAAAAACACCCATACTTGATGATTTCTCCTTTCAGTGGTTTATAAACCTGGAACATCTGCTAATGGACGGAAACGTTTTCAGAGGCATTACAGAGGAAACTTTCACTGGTTTAAAAAGCCTTAAATATTTGAGTTTGAGCAGCTGTTCCATGAATATGAAAACTATTACCAATAAAACGCTCTACTCTCTGGCGCAGTCACCTCTCGTGTTCCTTAACCTGACAGGAATTGGAATCTCAAAACTCGAGAACGGAGCTTTCACATGGTTCCGAAATTTAAGTAAGCTATACCTAGGTCATAATGCGATCATTCAAACTTTAACTGGAGAAGAATTTAGAGGGCTCAGCAGTATTGAGGAGATTTTCCTGTCTTACAACCAAAAAATCACCTTGTCGTCTTCATCTTTTATCCATACCCCTACTCTAAGAACTCTAATGCTTGGACGCACACTGTCTGGAACTCTGGATTTGAGTCCTTCACCGTTTCAGCCCCTCCAGAACCTTACAGTGCTTGACCTCAGCAACAACAACATAGCTAACATTAATGAGGCTCTGTTCAGTGGACTCCAGCACTTGAAAATCTTGAAGATGCAGCACAATAACTTAGCCCGCCTTTGGAAAAATGGTAACCCTGGGGGTCCACTGCTATTCCTCAAAGGTTTGGTTAGCCTTCGGATACTTCAACTGGACTCTAATGGTTTGGATGAGATCCCCGTTGATGCATTTAGAGGACTCTTTAAGCTGGTTCAACTTGATTTAGGTCCAAATAACCTAAATGTTCTTCCAAAGTTCACTTTTGATGACCTTACGTCTCTCCGGGTGCTTAACCTTCAAAAAAATCTCATTACGTCAGTGGAAAATGGTGTGTTTGAGACCGTCTTCAAAAACTTGCAGACTCTGTATTTGGGGAAGAATCCTTTCGACTGCACATGTGAAAGTATGTTTTGGTTTGTGAATTGGCTAAATAAGACCAATACCAGTGTTCCCAGATTGAATTCACAATATGTTTGTAACACCCCACCTTCGTTCTACAACTACTCTGTCAGCCTGTTTGACACATCCCCCTGTAAGGACCTTGCACCATTTAAAAGTCTGTTTATATTCAGCGCTAGCTTTTTACTTGTATTCTTGGTTTGTGTCATTTTCATTCGTTTCCAAGGATGGAGAATAGAGTTCTTTTGGAATGTGTCTGTGAATCGTATCCTTGGATACACAGAAGTCGATATAGGTGAAAATAGATTTGAATATGATGCATACATAATTTGTGCCCCTACTGATGTGGACTTGGTAGAGAGGAACTTCACACCCTTGGAAAATATTGACCAGGGAGGGTATCGTTTTTGCTTTGATGAGCGGGATTTTGCAGCTGGCGTATCAGAATTGGATGCTGTTGTCGGGAGTATGAGCAGGAGCAGAAAAATAATATTTGTTGTAACTGAAGCTCTATTAAAGGATCGTTGGTGCAGAAGGTAAGAGAGTTGTTATCCCCTAATGTTTAATTTGTGGTTATTGGGACTCTTAAAATAATGCAGATACCCTATGGTGATCACACCTACTGAGAGGGGTGATAAGATGCAGTTTAGCTAAGTGCCTTCACCTTGGGGCAAGAAAGCATTTGTAATTAGGATTTGCACACTTATAGCTTATACACATTTAATTACAAATGTAAATTGTTAATGCAACAAAAATAGCCAAAATGATGCAAATTAAAAACCAAACATTCATATTGATAACCAAATTCATGAACTAAAATTAAAAAAACAAAAAAAAAAAAAAAAAACTGCATTTCTAATCAACATATAATCCAAAGACCAACATATGGATGTCCTGCAAAGTCCTGCATCTGAGAAATGCAAATGGTTTAATAACCTTTATGTTTAGCTCCCTACTGAACCTTATACACATCAGTTATATAAAAGTCTGTTTGAGGGATTAAATAAAGTCTGATATGCATGGAATGGACTGTTCTGGAAACCAACAGCATTGTACTGTATTTCATGAATCTGCTAAAGACATGCCAATTCTCACTTCCTGTAAGTGATTCTCACTCATTTTAGAAGCCTATGAAACCTTAAAAAAAAAAAAAATAAATAAGAATACTGGCACCATCTCTTGAGGGGCCAGAACCAACCCTTGTAATTAAAACAGCACCAGCATGTAATTTATTTATATTAATGACAAGGAGAGGTCTGGAGAGATTACATTTCAGGAATGTCAGTTTTAAAATATAGATGATGATTCTTTAGGCCCTTTTGAAAAAGCTTTAACTCATGGAAAACGTTTAGTATTCATGACAGTTCTATAACAGTTTCATGAAGATACAACTTTGTTTGATCCATAAAAAGAAACTTTTAAAAACATGTGTGGTGGGTGTTACATATGGAACAACAGACTGGCTGCAGTGAATTACAAGGTTATAATTGCATCAAAGGGTTCACTCTTGTGGGTTATGATGAATTCACCAGATCCTTGAGATGCAATTATAACTTATGTAATTAAATTCACTTATGTTTTTGTTTTCTTGGTTTCCGATGAATAATTCTTCAAAAAAAAAAAAAAATTTACAGAGTGACGTATCGGCTGAGATGCATTTTATAATTATCCATATATTATAAAAAATAATCGCTGTATGAGACAACTATTTATAAAAAGGGCAATCTATGAATGACAAGACTATCTGAAGGAAAATATGCATATGTGAGAAATTTGTAAGTGTCTTTCACCAAATGCGTCTCGTTACTTTTAAAAGTTAAAAGCTTTATATATCAAAAACTGTGTGCAAAGTGTACCTAGAAAGAATTGATGCTGTTTTGAAGGCAAAGGGTGGTCACACCAAATATTGATTTGATGTAGATTTTCTTCTGTTCACTCACTTTGCATTTTGTTAATTGATAAATATAAACTATTAACATGTCTATTTTTGAAAGCATTCTTACTTTACAGCATTTTTTTCACACCTGCCTAAAACTTTTGCACCTTAAAGTATATATATATATATATATATATATATATATATATATATATATATATATTGAACTTTTAGACGTATAATTGAACTTTTTAGACAGAAATAAATATGGATTATTTTGCATAGTAGGGTTACAATAAAAGATGAACTGCAGTTCAGATAAATAATCATGTTCTGTGTTGCTTTTCCCAGGTTCAAGGTGCACCATGCGATACATCAAGTCATTGAACAGAGCCGGGACTCCATTGTTCTAATCTTTCTAGAGGACATCCCAGATTACAAATTATACCAATCCCTTTTCCTTCGGAGAGGAATGATCAAATCATGCTGTATTTTGCACTGGCCAGTACAGAGGGATCGTGTAAAAGCTTTTCGTCAGAAAATGAAGGTGGCGTTGGGTTCAAGTAACAGAATGCAACAGTAATATTTTCACGCTGCCTTCCAAAAAAAAAAAAATCTCGGTTTGACAGTTTTAATTCAATATATTATGTACATTCAAGTGTAGTTCTGCATTTGTCATTTCAAAAATCTTATCCTTGGTGTAATAGGTTTTAGCACAAAGACCATTGGAGGAGGGTTTTTTGGTTTTTTTTGACAGTTTGATCCAGGATCTTGTACTCTGCAACCTTAAACATTGGTTTGTGGTGCGACGAGAAAGGAAAGGATAAATAACTTTAGTTAACAGAATGTACACCAATTTAGTAATATAAGCCTGATTAGCGGGCATTATCCACTGATAGCTGAAGTTGCTTACAACATGCAATCGATGTATTATACAGGAAATCCATTATTACAGTATATTTTTTAGGTAGATTACAAGAATAATGTTTCTTGATCTAGCGTTATTAAATAAAACACAGGAGAATTTGTTAAATAAGTCCAGTATCCCGCAACATTGCACATTTCAACCGTAAATTGCACTGTTAGTGTGGAAAAAGTTTATACCTGATTTTCTTTTACTTTAATTAGAGAGTCAGATGATAAAATAAAGGAAAAAAAAATTGTACAGAAGTTTTGCACTATTAGTGTTTGCTGTTAATTTTGTGATATTTAGGGCCTTGAAATGAATATTTTTTTTTAATTTTATATTTTATGTATGGAAACTCTTTTTTTTTTTAATTCGAATAGTTTATTTCATTGTCCTTACTAGTGTTTTTTGTTGTTTCAAAACAAAAGTATGTTGAGAATAGCTAAATGATTGATTTATTTTGAATTGTTAATTTTGAAAAATGCAATATGTTATGTAGCTTGTAGGGGGAAAAAAATTAAAAACTTACAGTATCCAGCACTTACACCATACAGGGTTATTTCGGTCAGCCATTTATATCGGACAAATAGTGTTTGCCATTTGCCATTCACATAGATTTAAATAACAAAGGCATCGATTATACCGTGTTAAGCACACCGTATATTTCGGGCAAACTCAGCTGTTTGGATCTCTGTGCCATTCACATAGATTTAAATAACAAACGCACTGCTTATACTGTACTAATCGCTCTTACTAATCCACCAATCAGCTGTTTTCTCCTCGTTCCCTCGCCAATCACTACGATTTCAATACAAAAGGTAGCACTTTACTGTAGTAAAAGCTTGACAAATCGATCAGTCAGCTGTTTGCACCTCATTACTGAGCGATTACCCCTGTACTGTACCTTGGCTATTTAGTCAGGTTAACAGTTTGAAAAAACAGCACTGACTGCAACAGCAGGCATGGCTGGAAAGAGAAAAGCGATGGGCATCCGCACGAAAATTCAGTGTAAATAAAATGTCTTAGATACTGTGTGCTTGCTAAAGCATGCTTGCAACTCTGTCGGTTAGAAAACAATGCAGTGTTGCTTCAAAAAAGCTGGGGTTTCTGTAGTTGAGGAGAGTGCTGATGAAAATACAATCGAAACTGAAACACTGACAACACCAGAGGGGATGCTAGAGGAAAAATTCTCAGGTGTGTCACCTCAGCGACCATTACGCTCTGCCTGAAACAGACACCGATGATGTAAGCGTGCATGCTGCGCTTGTAACATTGCTAATATGGAGCAGAATCCAGATATAGAGCTGAATTGGGATTTTTTAGAAAATGCTGACAAGGTTTGCAGTTCATTTCTGCACTTGCATTACTTTTTTGCACTTGCTTTTTATTATATTCATAGGTTAATACATATTTTTTATTGGTGTAATGAGTGTCTTAATAAAGATTGTTAACTGCAAACACACTTGTTTGTTTTGATTATTGTACTGGTGATTGGGGGACATTTTGAAGGTCAGGTTATTGTGTGGGAGTTTGTACCGTCCATCGCCTATTGAGGGTGAACACAAACGTGCCCGTTCTAAACAGTGGTGACTGTACTTTATATATATATATATATATATACAGTACCAGTCAAAAGTTTGAGTACACTTGCTGGAAACTAGGTTTTTTTCATAATTGATAATGTTTTACGTCGTATACGTTTCTGTAAATACTTGAAAATGAAAACACATGTTACAATATACAAAACAAAACATAAGGAGTATCAAAACAATGTTCAAGAAAATTGAAAATTGTCTCTAAATCTTGGATTCCTCAAAATAGCCACCCTTTGCCTTAATAACAGCCTCACAAACACGAGGCATTCGTTTAACAAGTTTCAGCAGGAAATCACCCGACATGTCTTCCCAGCTCTTCTGCAGCAATTCCCAGAGATGTAGGGCACTTGTGGGTAGCTTTGCTTTGACTCTTCTGTCCATTTTGTCCCATACAAGTTCTATGGGATTGAGGTCTGGAGACTGGGCAGGCCAGGTCATTAGATTGAGTTGTCCTTCACTTTCCTTCTTCGCCAGATAGTTCTTGCACAACTTTGAGGTGTGTTTCAGGTCATTATCTTGCTGAAGAATGAAAGACTGCCCAACTAGCCGTAATCCTGATGGAATGGCATGCCTCTGAAGTATGCATGCTGGTTGAGCTTGCCATGGACTTGGTAAAGATCACCAACTCTGTCACCAGCAAAGCAACCCCAGACCACGACACTGCCTCCTCCATGCTTGACAGTGGGAACCACACATGCAGAACTCATGCGCTCACCCTCTCTGTGTCTTACAAATACTCGGCGGTTGGACCCAAATATATCAAATTTTGACTCATCGGTCCATAAGACCGACTTCCACTCCTCAAACATCCAGTTTATGTGTTTTTTGGCCCAGGCAAGTCTCTTCCTCTTATTCTGCACTCTTAAAAATGGTTTCTTTGCAGCAATTCTTCCAGTTAGGCCAGCTTCACGCAATCTCCTCTGAACAGTTGATGTTGAAACATCTGTACTTCTAGTAGCATTTAGCTGAGCTTGTATTTCAGGGGCAGTTAATTGTCGGTTTCGCAGACTTGTGACTCGAATGAACTTGTTCTCTGATTCTGAGGTCACCTTTGGCCTGCTTGACCTTGTTCGGTCCTCATGAGTGCCACTTTCTTCAAATCGTTTGATGGTCTTGGCCACAGCAGTTACAGACACTTGCAAAGTTCTTGCGATTTGTCTTAAAGATTGACCTTCATTTCTTAAAGTAATTACAGACTGTCTTTTTTCTTTGCTTAACTGAGCGTATTTTGCCATTTTCTGCTCCCTTACATTCAGGACAAACTCGTGTCTATGCTACCTATATTTATAGTAATCATGGACCCTCACCTGTTAACAATAATTGGTGACAAAAGGTTAATTAGGTAGCATGCTAGTTAACTCAGAGAACATCTGACAAAGACACTTTTATGGTTTCAAGCAGGTGTACTCAAACTTTTGACTGGTACTGTATATATATATATATATATATATATATAAGAAAAGGCCAATTTTCAGAGCAGAGCAAAATTGTTTGAACAGCGTAAGAAGCTGTTCAAACTTTTATACAGTTTAACTGCTTTGTCTTTACACTAACTTGGGTATATGGCCCTGTGTCTATGCTTAAAATTAAATAGCTTGAATACTTTTTGTAATGATGTCTAACACCTGTAATGTGTATTTATATAATTGGCTGGGGATATAGGCCTATATGTTACTGATGCACACTGAAAACTGGTCAACATTTAGGTCCTTCTTCATTAAAAAATGCTTTTGGAGAAGGTAACGGTGAGGGTTTTTTTTTCTATTATCTAATCTACTAACTAGAAGATATGTTTGTGCAATTCACTTTATAAAGAATTGTGAATAAGACAAATAGTCCACTGTTGACAGCTTGGCAGAATATGTAGAACAAACCCACACTTTGTAATGCTTTATCTGAATCTCAAAAGTGGCAAAGACAAACATCTCTTGCCCTAAATCCCTAACTTGTCTGTGCCCATCATTTCTGTGCTTTGTACTTACATATGAGCAATAACTTTTTTCCACCAAAACTTGCTGTGAGCAGTCAGCAGTGAAATGAGAGGATAGTTGCTGAAGGTAAAAGTTTTAAAAAAGTGGGCTAAATATAGCCGGTTTAATTTACAACTAAACTGTAATTGGTGATGTCCTTGCTAACCACAGGGAATAGATTATCTTTGCTGAAATGCTTACTTCTCATCTTTCAAGGCTGCTTTTGTTTCCAGGTGACAGGTTTCTGTTCTATTTGAATACCAGGAAAGCCGAGAGGGGTACAGTAAGAATGGTGAACAAATCATCATTAGAATGTCCTGCAAATTTAAAGATCAGTTCTCATTGCATAACAAGGACTTTGCTTGTGCTTTGAAAAAATATATATTTACAGTATATAGTACAGTCGCAGACAAAAGTATTGGCACCCTACACTTAATAAAAAATCATTCAAGAAAGTGTGTTAAATACAAGCATTTAGTGAACATCAGCCACTAATTAATATCACAAAGACCAAATTACACAATTTCTGGTAGTTTAACAATATTCATAAAAAAAAGCTTAAGCAAATTAAAATATTTTAAAATACATATTTAATAAAACAAATCTAATAATATATTAATTTATTGAAAACCAGTAACTAAGCTGCATTATAAAGTCAATAGCAAGAAAAATAGGTAATTATTTCCAACATCTGTTGAAGAATAATGTTTTTGCAACACAGCAGATGATGGTCAAGACAAAGGAGTTGGATTCACGTTTAAGAAAAGCATGTGACAACAAATGAAATATCTACAGAACAGTATAAAAGAAATACAGAATACCAAAATCTACAATCAACAATAGTCAAGAAGTACCACAGAACAAATTTAACTGAAACGCTTGAAAGAAGTGGACATCCCAAAGAAAATTACGGGTACAGTAGGTAGGAGAATCGTCCCTGAAGCTAAAAAAATAAATAAAACAATAATCCAAGATTAAATAACGTACCTGTCATTTTTCTTTTCATTTTTAACATCCTGACAACTTTTTACTCTCATAATTGTAAAAAGTCTGTTTCAAAACTCTTCTCAAAATGTTTGCTCTAGAGCGATTTAAAAAAAAAAAAAAAACCATAACAAGTGCTCTGGCTTTTCTGTTCCATACTAGCTCATGGATCTTTATTGCTATGTTACCTGTTTGCCGATGTGAGCAGTAATCCTTAAACTGTCAGTGCACTGGAGCAGACATAAGAACTTTAAAACAGACTTTAAAGTTCCCTTTCAATTTGAAGATGACCACCAACAACATTATGTATGGGATATGCCTGCCTATTGGTAGGTATTTTCTGAGCTCTCTATACCAGAGCTGCCGATAGGCCCCTTCCTGGGATGATGCCCTCGGTCCCGCCTACCGAGGGATTCAAACCATCATACTGAGGAAGCCATTTCTCTTTGTGACTCTCAAGACAGTAAGGTAACACCCTCTGTGTTGGTATCTGAGAGTATTGAGAAAAGAGCTTCGAGTCCACTGCAGTTCCCTTGCCTTTCAGGCTGAAAGCTGGATAGCCGCTTTCACGGACTCAGTGACTCCTGATTTAGCCTTTTTTTTTCTTTCTTCCTCAGCAACCTGCGCACGCTCGCGTTGCAGGCTGCTGCTTTCCTATCTGTGGTATGTGCGTCAACAGCCTGTGCAGTATTGATTTAAAGGAGTGAGAGTTGTTGTCTTTTACAGCCTTTCATTTATATATATACTCCACTTATTTATATATATATATATATATATATATATATATATATATATATATATATATATATATATATATATATATATATATATATATATATATATATATATTGTTGTTGACTAAATACCCTTGCTGACACATCTGCAGTGTGCACACGGGGTATCCCGCTCGCCTGTGTTGTGCAGCAGCAAAAAAGTAAAAAATAAATAAACCAGCAGGCCTTGTCCTCCATGGGCTGTATTTTTTCCAGACCCGCTGTAGAGTAGACCTCGCCAGCTGCCTCGGCCCGCCCACCTCGGCGGTTCGGGCCTTCGAAAAATCAACAACAACAGCAGTGTTCTCCCCTGTAATATTGTTGTTATTGTATTTATTGTGTTGTACTCAAATTTGCCTGTCGCGGCTTAGGCCTGTGTTTCCCTGCTATACGCTACGTGCTGACCAGGTGTGTGACTATCTCAAGGAAAAGATGGCCCAGGTCCTTGAGCTACTGTCGAGACAGCAAGCTACTGTCGAGGCAGCAAACTCCTGCGGTCCCGGCCCCGCTACCAGCCTCACCAGCTTCGGCCCCTGGGTCTCCCATGGGAGCCCAGGCCGAGCAGGAGCTGCAGCCTTTGATGGCGGAGGAGGACACGCTATATTTAGTGGCCTCCTGGGATGAGGACTCCTTCCCAATAGAGATGGAGGAAGAAGAGGAGCCGGCGCCGTCAATTGCCTGGTGGGTACTCTGCAGAGCGCTAGGGCAGACTCCACTAGGTCGTTGTATGCCTATAAGTGGAAGTATTTCCAGAATTGGTGTCTGACTAGAAGTCATGACCCAGTTTCTTGCCCCATGCCGATTATCTTGCAGTTTCTCCAAGAACTGCTTGATGCTGGTAGGTCTCCTTCCACACTGAAGGTGTATTTAGTGGCTATCTCTGTGTGCCATGTCCCCGTAGATTCGGTATCTCCGGTCACGCAGTTTGCTTCAGAGGAGAATAGGAGATTGAATTTCCTCTGCTCGGTGTGGGCATTGAGGTGTTAACGTGGATAGGACAAGAGCTCTGCGTCCTACTGACCAGCTCTTTGTCTGTCACGGTATACAGACCCTAGGACAGCCCCTTTCAAAGCAGCGACTGTCGCATTGGATTGCGGACACAATCTCTGCGGCGTATGACAGTGCTGGCTTACCCCAACCTGGGAGAGTAGATGTGCACTCTACTAGAGGGTTGGCTAAATCTTGGGCCCTCTTCAGAGGGGCCTCACTGTCCGGTATATGTACGGCGTCTAGCTGGGCTACGCTGCATACATTCTCCAATTCTACCGCTTGAATGTGGTAGATCCTTCCTTGCCTTCTATAGGCACAAGGGTCCTTGAGGTTGCACACTCGCACTGCTAACCTTGGGTTATACGGTTATGATGCGTCCCTCGAATGTTGCCGTTCCTTCTCCCTCGAGTCGGCTCTGGTATACATTTCCCACACGTAATGTTGTTGGTGGTCGTCTTCAAATTGAAAGGGAATGTTAGGTTACTTACCGTAACCCTGGTTCCCTGAAAGAGAAGACGACCACCAACTCAGGCTCGCATCGGTTGCCCTCACGGGTTCGATGCAAAAAGAAATGGCTTCCCAGTATGGCCGGTTTTAATCCCTCGGTAGGCAGGACCGAGGATGTCATCCAGGAAGGGGCCTATCGACAGCTCTGGTATAGACAGCTCAGAAAATACCTACTAATAGGCAGGCCTATCCCATACGTAATGCTGTTGCTGGTCATCTTCTCTTTCAGGGAACCAGAGTTACGGTAAATAACCTAACGTTATAAGTGTAAAAAGTTGTCAGGATGTTAACAATGAAAAGAAAAATTACAGGTACGTTATTTAAACAGTTGTTGCAACACGTTTTCGGAACACCACTACTTCCTCTTTAACAGCCAATGAGTGACATGTATCAAGATTGACCGACGCAGCGCTACATTGGTGGAGTGTAAAGTAGTGCTCTGCCGCGGCACAAATTTTACCCCATCCCGAATGTATTAACTGGCCCAAAATTAATGAGGCACGGTGGAAGCTGCCTCATTTAAATGTGTATATGTGCTGCACTGGTGCTCAAAATGGGCTACGGGTAGCACAGATTAACAGACTAATGTGAAAAATAGCACCTCTCCTCCAAACCGGCTACCTAAATTGAACAATAGGTAGGTCATTTGGAGAGGCATAAATTACAGTTCAAAATGGGCTAACCTGTGTTTTAAATAAAATGTACAGGTTTTAACCCACTAAAGCCTGGATAGCTCATCTGGAGAGGCAGAAATGACCTGTGTTGACTAAGTGTCTTGACTTTATATTATATTATTATTATAAGATGGATAAAACCAAATATACATAATGAAAAGGATAACTTAATGAACCAAGTTTATTATATGACAGACTCATTTACAAATGAACCCCACCTACAATTTGCCCATGCATATAATTAAGGCTTGACATGCATTAAAGTGCATGGCTAATAAGTGGCAGCGAGCTCTGTATGACAGAGCATATTTTGGTGGTGATAACACTGCCTTAACTTGCCAAAAGTGTCATGATACAGGGATGGAAATAAGACTCCTATTGCATAGCAGTTTTACCCATGCCAGGTTTTAATAAGAGCTTGATTAGCCCCAGTGTATAGACAACAAGCTCATGGATGTCTTATTAAACTCATAGCAAAACCAGGAATGGATCAAAGTGCTATGCAATGGGAGTCTTATTTCCATCCCTGAAATACATACGGGGCAATTTTAAGGCCAGCATAAACTCAGCTCTATGGCCGTAATACCATCGCAAACGCTTGATACATGACCCCCATGACTTAAAGAGAAAGATTTAGATGCATCAGGCATAATAGTGCATACAACAACTGCACAAAGACACCTGAACACAGAAGAGTTGTATACATGTAGACCTAGTATGTTTGGACCATGGACTATAGTATGTTTGGAGAAAAAAAGGGAAAGCCTTCAACAAAGAAAACCTAGTACCTACAGTTAAACATGGAGGTGGTTCAATCATGATATGGGGGTGTTTCAGCAGTTCAGGGACTAGAGACATTTGTGTGATTGAAGATCAAATGAATGCAGCCAGGTATCAAAATATTCTACAAAGTACAATGATACCATCTGCTTGTCGGGACAACTGCATTAAAAAGTATGTGGCCAAGTCAACTCTGGAATTCTTGAAGAAAACAAAGATGAAAGTTCTGGAATGACCTTTGCAATCAGGTCTCAATCAAATAGAAATGCTTTGGACTGATCTGAAAAAGCTGCAGCCAGGCATTGTGTTTGCAACCTGTCTGAGGGGAAAGAAATATGCAAGACGGAATGTGCCCAGATTTCACCAACAAGATGTAACATACTTTTTAGGAGTTATCATAAACATATGAAAGCCGTAATAAAAGCAAAAGGAGAACACAGGAAATACTAAGCAGGGGTGTCAGCATTTGTCATGAACGAATACTTTGAATTAAATAAGTTTTTTTATATAAAGATTATTTGTTCAATTACTACAAATTCTGTAGTTTGGTGTTTGTTTTATTAAAAAAAAGGTTAACGTTTACTAGATGCTTGTCCTTAATCTGTTATCTTGAATAATTATTTCAATTATTGTAAGTTGCTACAATAAACAAAACATTCAAGGCGTTTACGACTTTTGTGTGACGTACGACAAAAGGCTTATAAAAAAAAGTTGTTTTAAAAGTTTTTAAAAGTTGGATTAAGGATTAAGACAAACATTGTTTAGCAAAGTAAAATGTAGAAAAAACAGTATCGGTATAATAGTATATATATATATATATATATATATATATATATATATATATATATATATATATATATATATATATATATATATATATATATATATATATATATATATATATATATATATATATATATATATATATATATATATATATATATATATATATATATATACACACTATTGTTGCAAATGTTACATAGTATACCCAATAAGAGGAATGAAAAACATGACCGTTCAATAAATACATTTAATCTGTTTCTTTAAAGTTAATTGTTTGTAAGTTAAAAGAAGGCAAATATTGACGTCGCCATTCAAGCCCCAATGAATAATTGTCGGTATTTTTTCTGCTTGATAAAACTAAAACAAATCAACTACACCCAATCAGAAGTTGTGCGTTTGTTTTACATAGCAACCAGTGCTGCCCCTGTCACCTGACGACCATTTTTTATGATAGCTAACCAAGCTTTTGTTCCAGCATATGGGGAATACAATTTGTCATTGAGACTGCTGGTATTTCCTTATCTGATAGACATGAGTAATAGTATATGAGAGGCAAACATGGCAAGAATGAAATAAAACCCTTATCAAGATCACCTTGCTTTCCCCTCAATACCACCAGGAAATTGACACAGGCCATGGCTGTTTGCAAGGATCATGGGTGCTGAGGAGCAAGCATGGCTTTTTGAGGACCGAAAAAAAAATGTAAAAAGATAATTAGGGTAGGCATATAGCTCTCGCTTGACATATTATTGCTGTGTAAAAGAAACACGTTTATGCATTCAGCTCAACGTTACCTATCTTAGGAATATAGTAAAATATGAAGGTTGCTGTGCTAGACTTGGGGACTATATTTGCAAAAACATTTAAAACATCACCTGTTTCGCCGTTGGTCCCTCCTACTCCAGCAACACCAAGAAGTGTCCCGCATGGTTCATCCGGGGGAACTTCGGTTATTGCTGTTTCTTCTGCAAAGAAAATGACTTTTACTTCTTCATCATCCAGTTTACCTGGAAAGTCTGCAGCACTGACGAGCGTGTCCAGTAGCCCACCTCCCTTAAAAAGCAACGCACCATCTCTCACCTCAGCTAGTGGATCAAAACTCGAAGGATCAAACGCAGGTACGACTAATCCGGTTTCAGTCCGTCCAGCTCACAGTTCCAGCCTGATCACTTTTGCGGCAGTTAACCAGTTTCACGTTGGGAGTTCCACCAGCACTACTTCAGAAAATAACAGAGGAAGGACATCGCTATGTGCACCCGAAAGTCTCACCTGGAGTGCACTTAACAAGCAGCATACGTTTACAATTCATGATATCAGAGACATACTCACTGACACAGAATCCGAGGGGAAACGTGACATTCAAAGGTAAGAGTAATTGAAACAAAGCATAAAATTATATGAAATAATACTTAAAACGATTATGTGTGTGTGTGTATATATATATATATATATATATATATATATATATATATATATATATATATATATATATATACACACACACACACATAATCGTTTTAAGTATTATTTCATATATATATATATATATATATATATATATATATATATATATATATATATATATATATATATATATATAATGTATAATTTTATGTACCTTTACTAAAACAAATTTCAAAGGGCTTACAGTACATCCCAGCAGCAGCAGCAGTGTTACATTCCATTTTGTGGAATCATTCATCAACACGGAGCAGCCTTTTTTAACAATATTATTACAGTTAAACATACACATCTATAGTAAGTAAATATGTTAAGTTTGTAAAATATCTTTCTCTCTTAGATTAATGATTTATTGCCTTTTTTCAATAAGAGACCAGTAATTAAGTGTATTTTTACACCACTAATTGCTTTCCATTGTTGTTGTTAATATAACAGTGTGGCAGAGCGTGCGCCTCGGGCCACTTCGAGAAGTAGTTGAACGTGTTGCCGCTGTCCGACACGGGGAAGGGGCAATTCACCCGACTCTCTGTGGGTACCCCACCAGGAACTGCTGGAGCAGGGCACGGCACTGCCCCAAAAGTATCCCATGCCGTGGACTCCGGGGACAGCACTCAGGACGGTTGAAGTGTCCGGGGGACCACTAGCTGCCACCACTCTTCTCCGCACGGCGGCTCCACCCAGCGTCACTGTAGAAACCTCTTCCTGAAGTGCCAGGCCGCTCCATTGTGCCCATAGCCCTTTGGTTGCGGGTGAGCAGGCTGTAATGACCTCCCTTGGGGCTGCGTACCTTCCGCCAGCCACTGGAAGACAGGCTGTAGCTCGGGATCCTGTTCCTTGTTGAGCCCTTCAATCCTCGGCAGGAACAGTGGAGATCTCCTTGCACCTCTCACTCGGGACACAGGCTCCCATCTCTTCCTGGCTCTTCACCAGACCTGAAGGTGCAGCTGCAGTGATTGCAGGCTTCGCAGGAAGGTGTCCAGGGCAGTCTGCTGGCTGAAGCTTTTGGGCTTATCACTATAGGCTCATCTCGCCAGATGGGCAATGTTAGTAGCTAGGGCGCCCAGCTTTTCCCCCCCGGTGCTCTCCCCTGGCGTTGGAGCTGGTATTGTAAGCCGAGGTAGGATTCACTATCCCTGAAATGCCACTTCAAAGCCGTCATCAGTGTAGCACAGTTGACCATCTCTTCCTAGCTCAGGTCCAATACACTTCTGAAGCTAATCGCTCCAGGGACTGGGACAAGCAGGTAGCTTTCTTACGGTCGGTCCAGGTGTATTCAGCGGCAAACAGCTCGAACTGGGCAAGGAAGGCTTCCAGTGCACCATGGCAGCTTCAATGCTGGTCCACTGGGTGGGGCAGGCTGTTGGGTGGTTGCAGGCGCTTCTGCTCTGCTTTACGATGTCCTCTTCCTCTCCATTGATGCTGGTTACGTCCTTCCTGCAGCAGCTGGTGATAGCAGCTCCACTCTGGTGGCTTTCCAGGTGGATCTTCCTCGGCAGTCAGGGGCGACTGGTGGCGGGGTGGACGGCAAAGGGGATCCCACTTCCCGCTAGTTGGTAACCCGGCACTGTGATCTGCCACCTGGAAGTCCCTCTCTCTTGGCTCTCCAGAGCACCTTCACGATCGGTGTTGTTTTTTTTTTTGTTTTTTTTTAATCTAAATTTAGAGTGACCAGTTATTATTTGTATTTATTTTCCCCCAATTTGAAATGTCAAATTCTGTTTTTTTCTCCTCGGACGTTATGAGGGCATGTGAGCGTCCTCCGATCTCACAAGCCTAAAGCCAGAACTGCTTTTACGGCGAGCAATCCAGAGCAGAGGTGGGCGGACTACCAATCCCGGAAGACAGAGATCAGCCCTGCTTCTTTCCCACTCTGAATATACTCGGTGTCTGGCCAGTAGGGTTTGTGTCTTCTGCTAGTCCCATTCCAATCTCGCTTTACTTCTGACACTAGTATAGCAGCCGACCATGTGTGTAGATTATAGCGGTGAAGGAAGAGGCAGTCAACAGCATGCAGTTCAAGCAGTTAAAACTGCTGTTTTATTTCCGCTCTCTGGCGGCAGTGGGTTCTGCTCTTTATCAAGGATTGCTCTTTCAGACTGACAACTCCCCCCGCTGGCCTCGCAACGGCCCCTTTTATTCCGCCCACTCTTCACTCACTGGCCCATTCACTCACTGGCCATGCTCTTCACCCCGCTCCTCCCTGTTCGTATGGCACCCATAACCTCACCACCACAAAAGCTGACAAGCAGGCCGGAGCAGGCTGCTCAAAAAGAACGAGAGAGAGAGAGAGAAACTGCCTTCAAATGGCGAAATAGACTTGTATTCACTGACACAAATCTGGGTGTATTGTCTTTCCTTTGGTACAGACGATATCTAATTGCAGCATCTACATTTTCAATTTAGCTATCGCAATTTGACTAGAAGACAGTGTAGAAGCCTCAAAGACGCATCTTAGCGCTTAAAGAATTTACCAAACGATATGTTTGTGCCTTTGAAAATCATTTTGTAAACAGAGATGGACACTAGACAACTAACAACGACATACAAGGCAAACAAGGAAAATTATGAAAGAGGACAATTACTGAAAACATGATAAAACATATGTTGGGTTGCTGTAACACAACCTACCCTTCCCAAATATTTTATTTTCATGCACTCTAGAGTATATACATATTTTATTATTATTATTATTATAGTCAACTGTTCAGACAGTTTTCCAAGGTCAGTTTTTAATAAATTAACTTGAAAAAGAAAACTTTATCTTCATATCAGAAAACTTTCCTTATACTGCTTGTTTTGTTACCATTTATCATTGCATCCTTGAGCTCAGCATGGTTCATAGATCACTATTTTGTCTAAGATCATTATAACATGCTACTAGTGTTAGTTCCCCACAAAGCGTATTTGCATTGTCCGTGCGAGACCAAAGGTAATACCGAGCAAGCTTACATGTAATAATAAACTAAAAAAACATCAGACTCATTGCATCTAGTTAGCCCATTACAGTGCAATTGTCAAATTAGTCTCTTACTTTATTCTTATATTTATGATGCAAAAGGCGCTTGTGCGGAACTACCTAGAAGTATGTTTAAATGATCTTTACTAGAACATATTGCTGTGAACTGTGCTCAAACCTTTAAACAAAAGTTTCAAGGATGTAACTATTAAAAAAGAAAAGAAAGCCAAAGCAATATAAGAATTGGAAACCAAATAAAATGAATGATATGTGGGTAAAAAATGTATTAAATTTGGTACACCCTATTTATTCTTCCTTTAAGTTTATTTTCATATTTATAAAAGCATTTAAAAGTCGACATAGTGCAAGCATGGATGTAAAACCATATATAACTTGTTATCACTTCTAAATTTTAGGTGTGTACATTGTTATCTGCTAGTTTTGTAACATTAACATTGCATTTCTACTTAAATACAAGGGTAAGCTTTAAACTGGTAATACATGGCAATTATGTATAAGGCATATGTTATGGCCTCCTATCTGACTGTGTTTTAAACCCATGGTTTGCAAATCCAAAAAATCACATTGGAGCGTGTTTTGTAGGGCTGTTATTGAATTTACAGCATTGCTACTGTAGACTTCTGGAGTGTTGGCAAATGTAAACATGCCAGTTAAACACTGAGTGGCTTTGATAGATTGCTTAATAAAGTTTCCATAGTACTAAGATGTTAACAGGGAAGTACTAAACCAATCAAAATGTCTACTTTGATAATGCATACTATTAAAATGGTTCTTAAAACATGTGTTTTGGGTTTGACATGGCAGCTACAATGTACTCAGACATCATTAATAACCATCTATAATCACACACTGAGTATTTACCAGGGCTCTGATAGAAAATAAAGGTATTGTTAACAATAGTGCCATCTAGTGGTATATAAGCATAACTTCACATTCAATTGAAACAAACTGGGGCAAAGGTGTTTTTTTTTAAGTACCAGGTGATTCCTGAAATATTTAGAAAATATTGCTGTTGCATCTGTCATACGTCCATCCCACTGATCTGCTAGTTACCTATTTATATGGGTTTTCCAAGCTGACTAAATTACTGTAAGTTACTTTTTGAAGGTGGTTGGAAACCATTAAACTACAGTTGGCACTGTACAATATAAAAAAATAAAAATAAAAGATCTAATACAGTAGGTGTTATTATTAGAGATTATCTGAGGGTAGTGAATGTTATTAAAATGTATCCAGAACTTAAACATCATGCAGTCAATCGATAATCAAAGTTTAAACTTGCCTGAGCACTGATGAAGGCACAAGCCGAAATCCTTTTCTACTCAGTTCACTTGTGAAAGTATTGGTCTGAAGGGTTATGTTCTCTTATAGTTTCTAGAATATCATGTTGGAAAATTACTCATCTCTGCCTAAGGACTGCAAATCCCAAATTATTATTTATTTCTCCAAAATGAATGCTGCCAATTAGTGTGCATACACCTTGCATTTATTGTTAAGTTAATGTTCTCTGCATGTTCAACATTGATCTAGACTTTCGGTTGTGTGAACATACACTGGTGGTCAAAATTATGGGGACACCTGGAAATTTTACTGAAATACAACTACAAAAGGAAGAATCAGCATAAACTATTGAATTATATGAACATGTTTTGCTGGCATTTTACTGCAAAATATCACCCTTTGTTAGCAATCACATCTGCACATACTCTGGATATTCTGTCACACAACTTTAGCTGTCTATTTCTGGCCATTCAGTCCCAGTTAGGGCTCTGGACTCTTGACCAGAAGGTCGTGGGTTCAATCCCCGGTGGGGGACACTGCTGCTGTACCCTTGAGCAAGGTACTTTACCTAGATTGCTCCAGTAAAAACCCAACTGTATAAATGGGTAATTGTATGTAAAAATAATGAGTAAAAAAAAAATGTAATTGTATGTAAAAATAATGTGTTATCTTGTAACAATTGTAAGTCGCCCTGGATAAGGGCGTCTGCTAAGAAATAAATAATAATAATAATAATCATCTCCCAGATCATATTTATGCTGGTTTCACTCTTCTTTTTCACTCTCTTGTCAAGCGCATCCCATAGGAGGCTGTGTGGTCCAGTGGTTAAAGAAAAGGGCTTGTAACCAGGAGGTCCCTGGTTCAAATCCCACCTCAGCCACTGACTCATTGTGTGACCCTGAGCAAGTCCCTTTACCTCCTTGTGCTCCGTCTTTCGGGTGAGACGTAGTTGTAAGTGACTCTGCAGCTGATGCATAGTTCTGTATCTGTTGATTGTGGTCTGCACTCCATTACACAAAACATTGACTTCTCTTGCAATTTCTCTCATGGAATACCCTTCCTTGTGAAGGGTAAGTATGGATCCATGATCATCATATTTTATCGCCTTCCTTGGACCCATGGACCCTTGGACCGTACATTCCTCCTCTGGCTCACCATTTAAAAGAACCCAGATTTTCACATGGCTGTCTCATGGTTTACGTATAGTTTTTCTTTCTTTGTAAGATTTCAGTAAGATTTACCTGTGTCCCCATCATTCTGACCACCAGTGTACCAAAACATCTAGCAATACTGAATATTGTGTGTAACAGTCTTTGTGGAAAGTTGTGTAACGGCAGGCATATCATACTATTAGTAAAGTTCAAACAACCCCTCTGTATATGCACATCTCTTTCTTTTTTTATCAATCTCTGATCTATAATATATTAATGTAACAAGACATTTCTCTTTTATAATGAAAGTACTTCAACAAAAGTCACATACGCCCACGACGTGAAATCACTGTGCCTTTGTTTACTGTATAAAGGTCTATAGAAACCAGAACCATTTCAATTATCTTAGCTTTTCTGTATCCACGATGCTGATGTATTTCTTATGAACCTGTGGACTTCATCTAATACATTTATTTAGTGTTTGCTCTTTCAGTGATACCTGATGTGCTTTCAGTGTTATGCTTCCTCATTACTCCCACAAGGCATTAAAACCTTCACTCTCAGTTTTTTTTAGTTTTTTTTCACAGAACCAGTTAATTAAAACATTTGTATTTGTTCAGCCTTGCTTAATATTAAATGGTAAAGGAGTGGGAGATTGTCTCCCCATTTCACAAACAAGGGACTGAGATGTGCATGATACAGTGTGTATGCTCTTTCTGATAAGAATTATGTATTTTTCCAATCAACATTCTATTTCAAGCATGGCCCATGCCATTTTATGTTAGTGAAAGTTCCTCATACAGTTGGCATCTTATCAACATCTCTACATTATGCCATTTTTAAAATATATTTAAATATAGAGTGAATAATAGATGGGCTTCAGTGAGTTACAGGAAAATAATTCTATCTAGGGTTTATGTGACATCATAAAACTACGAGACCGTTAGGTCGAGTAGTTTATAAACTGTCACAGAAACCAGAAATGGAATTATTTTGCTTTAACTCACTGAAGCCCATCTATTATATTTTTTATAATACATGGATATTAGTATCTGAAATAAAAAAAGACAATAAAACAGGTGTTAATGTTCAAATTACAACAGAAATTAATGTAACATAAATTAAGTCGATATTAAAGTATGTTAAATATAATTTTCTTTGATAATTCAGGAACAGGGTAGATAATGAACTTCCAAAAATAACATATTTTTAAGGAAAAGGTGTTTCAATTGGGTATGCTTTTTTTTTTTTTTTTGCTTAGTCGCTGTCAGAGTCGAAGATTATTTATCTCGCTCGCTTGTTTGGTGCTCCTGTTGGTGGAGGATGATTGTAAATCTTCACAGAGACAGATTTGTTAAAAGTGCCTAAAAACCAGAAATTGTGGTTGTTGTCGAGTCATTGAAAATGAGACATTTTGTGTTTGAAAGTGGTCTTGGGTTGCACAGGAGTCAAATATGGGTCAAAGGTCAAGTATAATCTAGACAAATATGCCATTTTTACATCACTACTGTGGTATTATGCTTTTTTTTCGAATGTGTATCTATCTATCTATATATATATATATATATATATATATATATATATATATATATATATATATATATATATATATATATATATATGTGTGTGTGATTTTAGCCTTCTTGTAGAGTAGAAGACTTTAAAGTACAGTTATTTCCTCTCTACCAAAAACTCTATTGTATAATGGCACAACATTGTATTATAGAGCTTTCTCACTTTCTAGGTTTACATGCCCATGGAATCAGTCATTTTGTAACTGATAGTTTTGATTCCAAGCACAAATGTACAGAATATAGGCCTACATGCTAAACTTAATCCAGTTCTGAGGAATCAATGCTTCTTAACCTATAGTATGCGTTGAATCCAATCAAGTTTATTGTCATCACAACATTTTATTTTATTCTCTTAAGTGAATTGAAATCTTATAAACTAAGTGAAATTGTAACAAATAAAAAAAGCTATGTATTTTTTTAACTAATGCATTTATGATCTAATTTAAATTTAAAGTAGCCATGTGACACATAGTTTAAAGCCATATTAGCTTTAGAAGACATTAACTATAGGATAAGGAGTACTCGTCTTTGACCCGGATTTATAACTGGGTCTGGGGATTGTCTATGACAATGATGTCTCATTGTACATTTACGTTTTTGTTCTAGGTATCTTATGGGTATACTGTGGTCACTTCATGGAATCTTGTGTGATAAATTGTAATGCAACACATGAGGAATGGCCTCATAACAAATAAATCACTTCACTATTTTATATATATATATATATATATATATATATATATATATATATATATATATATATATATATATGTGTAATGCAAAGTAATCAGGTAACAAGCACAGTGTCTGTAAAAGTACGGTACATTTAAAAATAGCTATTTATTTTGGTTGCAGTAGAAACCCTCATGGAAAAGTTAGCATACAGGAGAAGCTTATTATGCTATAAATTGTACATCATCTTCAGTGGTAGAAATAGAAGATATCACATCAAAGTGAGCAATTCAGACAGTCAAAGTAGCTATTTTTCCATATAAACTCCAATTAGATTTGATCTTCTATCTGCTCGGATATATTGTGAGAAGTGTTGAATTTAAATCAAGGGAAGTAATGTTAAAACTTTACAATGCATTAGTAAGACCTCACCTAGAATATTGTGTTCAGTTCTGGTCACCTCGTTACAAAAAGGATATTGCTGCTCTAGAAAGAGTGCAAAGAGCAACCAGAATTATCCTGGGTTTAAAAGGCATGTCGTATGCAGACAGGCTAAAAGAATTGAATCTATTCAGTCTTGAACAAAGAAAACTACGTGGTGATATGATTCAAGCATTCAAAATCCTAAAAGGTATGTATAGACAATGTCGACCCAGGGGACTTTTTTGACCTGAAAAAGAAATGAGGACCAGGTGTCACAAATGGAGATTAGATAAAGGGGTATTCAGAACAGAAAATAGGAGGCACTTTTTTACAGAGAATTGTGAGGGTCTGGAACCAACTCCCCAGTAATGTTGTTGAAGCTGACACCCTGGGATCCTTCAAGAAGCTGCTTGATGAGATTCTGGGATCAATAAGCTACTAACAACCAAACGAGCAAGATGGGCTGAGTGGCCTCCTCTCGTTTTGTAAACTTTATGTTCTTATATACAATGAATTGATAGGCTTTGTATTTTAAGGGTGTTGTTCAATACTTCATAAATGCAGGGATCATCTCATTATACCTGCATGTCATCATGACAATGCAAAGGATCAGTGCACCCTATGGGGCTCAAAGGGCACCAGTTACCTTATTAGAACAGAAGCTGTGCCCAGAATGTTGATTGTATTTCAAACCTCTTGCCATTTCAGCTTGAGAGTGGGTGTCAGCACAACAGCAGTCTCTTTTCATGTTGTACTGTGGTAGTTAGGATGAAAACATGATTTCAGTTGACCCCGACCCCTCCCGAGAACTACTAAGCCTGACATCATGCAGTGTTCAAACACCATGCAGTTACATGTCTGTGCTTCTGTAAAATGAATTACCGGTATATGTGAATCATTAGTAGACCAGTATTTGACAGATATGTATTTTCGGTTTTCTTTATGGTAGACTATAAATATAAGTTAGTCTGTTTCTGTAACTGTTCTCTTTTTTTTTGTCTAGGTTTGTTTACTATGGAATAACAATCTCCTAATTCAGCAAAGTATTTGGGTTATTTGAAAGAAAAAAAAAATAGATATGAAAATAAATAAAAGCCTGATTTCACTTCTAACTTAACATTTGAAACGTATTAGCTCTGTGTCTGGGTACAGAAGCTTTCCAATAGCTTATGTCCCACATTTTATTTTCACACAGTTCTGAGTTCTTTCCTCTTTCTCTGCTGTCGTGGTCCTGCTGTTGAGCTTGCAAGCTTGTGGGAGGGTAATAAAAGCGAGTCAGAGTGGGCTGGTCCCTTGCTGCAGATGCTTTGCCAAGACAAAGAGCTCTTGGTTCTCGTATGCATGTGTCTTTACAAATTTTGTAGCAGAATGATAACCCAGAGAAACACTGAGAACCTTATCCTGGTGTCGTTTTAAAAACTGAAAAAAGACCCACTTCTCCAAGAAGAAAGGGTCATATTTCAGCAACTTTACAATGGCAGTGTTGGAAACAGATAACAAATGAACACTGTACCCTAGTCTAGTGGCTATTAATGGGAGACCCACATATTTTAGACATACTGTATTTCATTTGAGTACCTAGTGCCCTAATGCATGTTGCTACTGCCACTCTGGTGGGTTCTCCTGGTTTATCCTGCGACTGCTGTAAAACTGGTGATGTGAACAGGGACCTGGACCTCGTTGTCATTGGGTAAGTGACATAAAAGCTGTCAGCATTATCAACTGAGAGTTAATGGTCTAATTTGTGTACACTTGTAATCTCTTATTTTATTTGACTACGAGAGTGGCATACTTTATTCAGATTTTTAAAAAAGTTTTGTCCCACTCTGTCTTCGTTTACGTACATATCTGATGGTCTTGCTTTGTTATAAATAGGGCTTGAACTTTTCAGGTTTTTATTTTCCAAATCTCTGCCTCCCTTTAAATACTAATTAGTAGTTGTTAAGCTGTCCCTACATCCTAATAAAGAGAAAACTACTAATTAAAGACTTGGTTTAAGATTATTTTTATTCTTTACTACAAATCAAGGAGATTTTAAATGATGGACTTGCTATCAGTGTACACTCTGTACTGGATATTTTATGCTGAAAAGAAAATCTGTTAAATTAGTGAAAGTAACAAAAACACAACGATAAACTGGGCGACTGCAAGAAAGGAATTCAATTAAGATCAGTGATGAGCAATTAACATAATTTGTCGTCACGTCAGTTTGAAATAAAAACTAAACTAAACAGAATCAGGCTCGGTCAAGATATGAAGGTAAATACAAGTGACATTGTTTTGTTTTGTAATTAACAGCCAGATTAATTTGGAAAAAGAATTGGCTCAAAATAAGTTTAAAGGGATGTCGTGATCAAAACTAAAACAACGAAAACATCAAGCCCCAGTTGTAAACAGTCACATTATTAGTATGCCATTGTTACATTATTATTTTTATTTTTTTTGTCATGCAATTAAATAAACGCATTGCAAATTTAACAGATTGATTGTGGCCTTAATGACACAGCCTTCTGTCCACCAAGACTCCTGGATGTAGTTGACATTTCATCTACAGGTAGCAGGGAAAGTGGCAGAAATGAAAACATCAGCGCATTTGAGTAACTTCTCAAATGCGAAGATTTTATATGAATATTGCATGCTTGTGCTTTATCTACATCCCTAAAGACTGATTTTGTAGTGCTTTTGTGTTCTAAAGATGTCTGTGCTACAGTAGGTGTAACTAAGGTTTGTAATCAATCCTTTTTTCTGTTATGACAGGGTTCTTTAAATATTAAATATAACTATTGCAGCCAAAAAATGAAATGTTCATATCTCAAAACAATTGATGTTTTTTTTTTATTGTTTGTTATGTGTTCCATTTTTTGGCATGTTGTGTGTTTTGTTAACATAACACTTCAGCTTAGTTAACATAATATTTAAACAGGAACAAATGTAATTAACATTATTAATCATTTCCATATGATTGTGCCTCTGTCTTGTACTGCTTGAATTTTTAAATGTTGTTAAGTGCCAGGTGGATTAAAGAACATTTTAATCTGATGAGTAAACGCTGGCACTCAACTTCAATAGCAGTTTGTACGTTTAGGCAGTTAACAGTCCAATTGTTTAGCCTTCATTTAAACTCTCATTTTTATCAGCTGCATGTAAACTCTGCTGGCAAATGTCACATGGCTTATAAACGTGGTTGTTTAACCACTCAATTGCACAAAGGTGACTTCCTCCTCTCACAGGCCACAAAATGCTCCAACCCCCTCTTTATAATCAAAGTGTTTTCTTCATCTGTGTATAAGACTTAAATACAGTATCATCAATATATAGACATATTGTCAGACTTCTTAAATTGTGAATTTAAAGACATCGCCTCACCACTGTATCCCCATACCAATCTTTCTTTGCTCTCCAAACCTAAGCAATGTTGCTAAGCTACAGTTGAGGCCCAGCTAGGCTAGTCTCTGCCTCACCTTGTTGGGTGCCTAACCAGTAGAAGTCACTTAAGGGACAGTCCTAAGTCCAGACAATTTTACCTAACCGATAGGAGCACAGTTCCTGGCATTGCCTTTGTGGGCCTCCTGCCAAAATAAACAACCTGGGCAGAAATCACTTTTAACAGTTACTTCCAAAATAAAGTTTGAATGCACATTAAGAATACATATTAAGTTACAGCAATTACTGTTGCAAAGGTTGCAATAAATATTACCTTTTCTATTATATTTATAGTAAGGTTTACCTCTAACATTACAGGGAAGTAGATTTTTTCAATATGGATAACGGGCTGAAGACCCAAAAGTAGGGCCGGCCTCAGGCAAGCAAGGCGGCGGCCTAGGGCCCCACACCTAAGTGGGCTCCGCACGCGTCACAAATTGTATGACTTCTTCAGAATCAAAACAGTCTCGCGAGTATTATGTCGGCCCCTCGCAAGTACGAGTCTGGCCATTGTAAAAGGAAAATAAATATAAAGAAATTCAAGTCAAGTGGCAATAAAGTGCTCTGCTACCGTATCTAGACAAACCGCCAAATAAAAATCTGCTTCGGGAAGCAAATGAATCCGATTCAGACTCTTCACAATAATCATCTCCAAAATATTGATTTCTGCTTACCAATGTAACGTTACCACATTTACACTTTCTGACTGACAAAGTGGACGTCCTCATGTGAGTGTACTCGATCATAAGAAATTTAGGTAACACTTTATATTGCATGGCATAAATTAATATTTAATAGATATGCAATTGCATATTAAATGTGTTATATTAATATTAAATAGATATGCAATTGCATATTAATTTACGTTAAATTATTCCTTGTTACTTTCCATTAACATTCAAGTCAGATTAACTGTATTTTCAGTAAGAACATGTAAACAATGGGAAATTATTGCATATTTTCAAGTATAACAAAACGTAATAAATGGATGTGATCTGCAATTACATTTTCAATTGACATTTGGTTAACACTTAGCAAGAAACCAGCTATTGCATATTTATTAAATATCAATTTAACATTAATTTAATATGCAATTGCATATTTATTTAATATTAATTTAATGCCACGCAATATAAAGCGTTACCGAAATGTATTTTTAAAAATGTGACATCTAAGGGTTAGCTGTCTGATAGGCTAATCAATAGCCTGTCCAAAAAGGTAGTTTATAATTAAAACATTTTTTCAGTTGATTCATTTCATCATCCTGATTTAAATTACATTGTAATTCACTGAACAGCAGTCCCTGGTCTGGTATTACTGTACAGAAATTAATTAAGGTAAATGTTTGAGTATACTATTAATACAACTATGTTGCATAAAAATGTGATCACTACATCACACATGCTAATAATGTCAATCCAAAAAGTCCCAGTTAAAACACAATTTAATTGGGATGTTCATTTTTTTAAAACAATTTTTAAACAAGAATGGTACATGATATATAGTGCTTAAAACAGTTTAAATGAATTCTGCACTGCAATATCATGGTTAATTCCCAGAAAGACAAGGTTCCTCATAAATATTAAACTTTACATGGACATTAGGCTGAACTCTTGTGTTATAAATATACATTGGTATTAACATCTACTTTGTATATTTGTTTAGTTTAAAAAATGGTTCATTAGGACAAGGGACTTGGGACTTTACCCTGCTAGACTGCTGATCAATGTATTTGACTTGGTTAACCTGTTATAGGTTTTGTTAGTTTGTATACAGTTGGAAGTTCTTGGTGTGTTCATTCAATAAAACTTGCACTTTTGCACCAAAATCAGATGAGTCAGCCTGCTTTCCTGCTGGAACATCAGAAACCGTGGGTCACTCTATTATAAAGACAACATCCATACTGCCCCAAGACATTTAAATTTGCATGCAATACTAACGTAACCTTTATTATGTTAATTGCTGTACTCTCATGACTCATCTCCAGCGTATGGATAATAGAAAATTGAGATTTTCACATGCAAATTAGAGAACCATTTTCGTTTCAACCCTGAATCATGTCTTGTATTTCTATTTTTTTTCCCCACATACTATAATTATTGTTATATAAAGCTTGACTGGAAAAAAATAAAACTGAAATAGAGCTGTACTTGCTATTTTTTGTTTTTGTTTATAAAATTGCTTACCATTGAATCAAATTTATAAACAATAGTTTCTAACATGCCTTTAGTTTTATTATAGCAATTGCAAATAAATGCACTTAAACTAAATTGAGCAAACTTAGTAATGCTGTAGATAAATCTTTGAAATTAAAAACGTGTTCCAAGTTATTTTAACTTTCTGTTATTCTTTCAGAAAAGGACTCTACAAAGGAATACCAAACCACCATTTTCATGGGAAGACAGTGGGTTCTCTTCCTACACACTTTACAAAACATGTTCTGGAAACTATTGAAAGTTACCATAGGTATTTCATTTTTTTATTTCCACTTTTTTTCAGAGCAGAGAAATGTATAAAGCGTTTGAGAACAACCCTTGCCTTGCCAAACATTCACTTCTTAATGTAGCTCTTTCTTAGTATTGTACATACTGTTTTGCGACTGCTTATTACCAAGACAAAAGTGCTCAGAATTATGGCATTTGCTAAAGCAAAACAGGTTTTCGGAAACACAATGAAGATCAATGTCCGGGGTCAAAAATCCACTGGGGGATTGCTCCCAAACCTGTTTAACTCCCTAGCACTCAAAATGTAATTTTGCCTTATGAAGGTCATATTTCTACACCTTTTCTGCAAATGAAAAGTCTCTGAAAACAAAACAGTAAATTAGACAGAAGTCTGCAGCAGAACATGAGGGCAGAATGTTAAGTCAAGGGGGCTTGGTTGGCCTACATATACACTAAATTATAACATAAAAGATGTGAAAAGCAGCTCCATGAGTTGCATAGGAATATAACTAGTTGTTATAACTAATTGTTGTTGTACTTGTCCCCTCAGTGACTGTTCAGCTTCTGTGTCATCAAGTGGTCAGACTACACAAATAAGTCTCAATAGCTCATGGTCTGGAATCCAGAGTTATGCAACTGGTCTGTCTACTGAAAGAAGCTCTGTTTACTCTTGGAGAGATGATGTAAGCAACTGTGCGACTTTGATGGGCTTGCTTTCATATTTTTTTGCAGATTTAGATTTTTGTTTTAAAGTCAGATTCCCCCCCCCCCCCTTGATTTCAGGAGTTTGACAGGGTTAACACCCAAAACGTCCACCAGCTGTTCTGGGATGTTGATGAGATGTTGTTTGAAGGCAAGGTGTGTTCCAGAACACAAGGCCTACAGACGGAATGTAAAGAGTGGACCAAGCGTTCACTCCATCTCAGGTAAGATATTAATGAACAATGTGGGATCTAATTTTTAAAGCGCATAAATAGAGTGCACTGGACTTTTTTAAAATCTTTTTTTTTTAATTTAGTGCATGAATAAACAGCTCTTGCTACAGTCCGGCATGGTGCTGGTCTTCCATCACAGTGCAGTCTGGACCTGAACACCCACTGCCATTCAGCCCTGGGTCTCCCTGAAACAGAGACCGAGGCCCATACGTGATTTATAAAACTACTACTGCCTGGTTATTTTACCAGCCAGTAATGGGTTTAGATGTGATTTACCATCATAGATTTTTACTGAGAGATTTTATCTAACCAATTGTCAGAGGTATGCAAATGAGCTGTGTCCCCTACTTAAAATGTCAGTGGCATACAACATTTGTTTACACCTTCATATTATGGCTATGGGACATATCTGGAGACAGACAAGTTTAAAATAAAATTATGAGATGTCAAGTTTAAAATAAAATTATATTAATTGCATTCACAGGTGCTAGACGCGAGTAACTAGTTAGGGGCAGTGTACGCTTTTTGATTTAAAAAAAAAAAATGATTACATTTTTATATAGCTTATATGCACATGCCTTCCTAAAAAAGAATTGTAGCCAGCAAAAATGTAATTTTTGTCACTTACTTTTGGTTGAGAAGAAAGGATCCTTTAATGTTTGCACATGTTTTCTTTCCAGCGCACAAGAAAGTGTAGAAGACACTGGAGCGTCAGCAAGCTGCGGTTATTTCTCATATTTTAAAACTTTCGTTTGAATGACAAGTGACACAGAAAGACAGCACCCCACAATTACATTAAAATACAATTCATTGTGAAATGGCGGAAGAAATAGTCAGTACTTTTATTTGTTACTGTCTTCCCTCAGTTTGCAAATACCTGCATCGCGTCTGGTGTTTAGCGGCCTTAACTTAGTTGTAACTTACATTTCTTTAGTATCATAAGCAAAATACAGTACGTACAATAAAAATACATCTCAAATCTGTTTCTTATACAGTACTACTACACCTTACCATGCAAAAAAGCTTCTTTTAAACTAAAATAAATAAATACAGCTCGATTGAAAAATCCTGCCTGTCACACAATACTACTCCATTTCATAGCGAAATTGGATTAGAAAACACTGCATATTTTTTGCAATTTATTTGCAGTTACTAAAATACAACTTATTGAACTAAAGTAACAATCCTGTTTGACACAAATATATATTTTTCAATATACAGCGATGGACAAAAGTTTTGCATCACCTAGAATTTCAGGATTGAGACATATTTTCAACATCGCTACGAAAAGGATATTGCTGCTCTAGAAAGAGTGCATGGAAGAGTGACCAGAATTATCCCGGGTTTAAAAGGCATGTCGTATGCAGACAGGCTAAAAGAATTGAAGCTGTTCAGTCTTGAACAAAGAAGACTATGTGGCGATGTGATTCAAGCTTTCAAAATTCTAAAAGGTATTGACAATGTCAACCCAGGGGACTTTTTCAACCTGAAAAAAGAAACAAGGACCAGGGGTCACAAATGGGGATTAGATAAAGGGGCATTCAGAACAGAATAGGAGGCACTTTTTTACACAGAGAATTGTTGGAGTCTGGAACCAACTCCCCAGTAATGTTGTTGAAGCGGACACCCTGGGATCCTTCAAGAAGCTGCTTGATGAGCTTCTGGGAACAATAAGCTACTAACGACCAATCGAGCAAGATGGGCCGAATGGCCTCTCGTTTATAAACTTTCTTATGTTCTTATGAAGTAATCAGATAAAACTACTTTTTTTCTTGCATTCAAATTTACATTTGGAATTATTTATTTATTCTTTATGTCTGTGCTGTGAATAAAGTTGGTAGAGAAAAAACAGCTGCATCACCCATCATCTCTGCTCTGTCTTTGGTTGGCTTAATGGCACATGTGTTGATGTAACCATAGTACCATGCTCCTGATACAGCCTTAGATGATGTTGCAAATTTATTGCCAAAGCAGAAAAATGTGCTACCATCAGATGGATTTTTCTATCAAATTCAACATGTTAAACGTTTTGCTAGGTAAGAAATATATCATGGTTGATAACAAAACCAACAGGAGTAGTATACTAATGTCTCTTCATTTGGCTCTCTGTAGGATTTTGGGAAGCCAGTTAGTATTGCCCAGAGATGAAGGATTTCAGCACGTTCAGAAGAGAACATCCATTTCTAAAACAATTCCATCGCCAAACTTCCTGGACAGCACAAGTGAAATTAAAGAGTAAGCTCCATATCTTTTAACCATTCTATTACATTGAAAATATATTTTGGACCAGTTTAAAAAGATGCTTGCTTAGTAAGCACATACTATTCAGAAAATACCTTTGACTGTGCACTCATACCTATGCCAGGGACAGAGGTAGCTGGCACAGGTTCAAAACTGGACAGATAGCAGGTGAAGGCATTGGAGTGTGGCTGGGGAATAGAGTGAGACCACACATCATGTGACTGTCATCCTTGAGATAGCATCTGCCAATTACTTAAAAACACCAAACCATATTAGAAAACATATTACAGTGCAGTCCGTTTATAATAATCACTGATATAAGAATCAATCAAAACCACTGGGACAAAATCATTCCTATACCCACCAATGTAAAATAATCTGCTTGTAAGTATCAAGCAATCCACTTAGAAGAATAATTTCAGGGCAAACTGACTACATGTAATACGGTACTTGATCAAGTGCAGTGACGTGTACAGCCAGTAAAAGCTGTTTTTGAATTTGATCACATCTCGCATGATTAGGTACGTGCATGGCGTGGATCGTGCAATGATGCAGGAAACACTGCATTGTTTGTAATTAAACGTGACTGCCCCACTGCATTGTGCAGGTATGTTTTTGTGTTCTCTGTTCGTGAAAATGTGTTTCAATAAAGTGAATACATGTTCATTGAATACATACTGAGTACAGCAGTGTTATTGTGCGATATGCATGTAGAGGGAGTGGGATTGCGACGCGGCGTGGTGTGGAGGAGGAGGAGGAGGGGATTGCAGAGCTTTGCTTCTCCATTTAATGAAGAACTGTGAGATTTGCATCACAAGAGAAAATAAGTAAGTGTGAACAGGCTGGCTGTGGGAGTGATGTCAGGCCAGAAAAACACACACACAGTCAGTACTGGCAGGTGAAACTGAGACACTGCGGCGCTCAGTGCGTTTAATTGTAAAAATAAAAGGTTTAAACAAAACAAAACACAGCACTCAAGGCCAAAATAAATAGACAAACAAAACAGACAGTGGACTACACTAAACAAGTATTGTGCGAGTCCTCTCACACTAGTAGCATTTGTTTTGCTTACTTTTTATTTTCTCCTCCTCTCTCTCCCGTTCACCACTCTGACACACAACCCCGAGTGAGTGAAAAGTGCATTTATATATACTGTGGTGCCGGGATTCAATTACTAATGAATTATTCCCTTGAATCCCAGCACGTGAACTACTTTGTGCACTTCCCGTGCTTCTATACAAATACCCATTTTAATCTGCACGTGAAGTGATTGTGCCATCCTTGTGTCTAAATACAATTATATATTTTAAATCACTTGTGCTACACAGACCCATTTATATCCCGTACACCAACATCTAAACACCAACATTAACACGCAACACAACACAAAACACACACATGCATGGGCGGGGCACATGCAAGCCATAAATGTTTAAATGCAGTGGTAGTCCTGACAGTAAATTACTGTACTGTAATGTCATTTTAATTCAAAGGCCATTACATGTAACACCACACGGCAGTTAAACTAGGCACCCTCACGAGGCGATTGCTTCTCAAGTATACTGTAGTAAAATAGGATTCTGCAGCCTTGAGTAAACATAAGTCATAACCATGATCGTATAAGAAGCTGCTTACCCATGAGGACTTGTTCTGATGTATTGTCCTCAGTGATTGAGCACCATTGACATCTGTATACTGTATTTAAACTGCTGATGGCACGCTTTTGCTAATTGTAATGCGACCAGTGGCTGAGGACAGTGTAAATTGTCAGGTTGGAGTCCTGATTTACAGTTTTAAACCGGTGTTGGTTTTATTTCTTCCACTGCGGTGGCGAAACAACCGCTAATAAAACAAACAATATAAACCTAGCTCTCATATGGAACACTGACTAACAGTACTTCGTGTGGAACAAACACTAGATCTCTTACTCAAGTTTTGGTTTCTTTTTGTTACTTCTGCTTCCTTATGCCTCTATACCTCCATCACAAAGCTATCGGCTAAGCCATTTCTATCGAGGTGTCATTAACTTTAACAAGCAGTTAACCAATTGACTATTATCCATAATTTGTTAAGGAAAGCAGCTGTGGATTTTTTGTGGACGTGGATACATGCGGGAACTCATGACATCTAGTGGTTAACCCATTACACTGCAGCCAGGGAACAAGCTCTTATTCTCATACTAAGGCCCTGTCCACACTACATAACCGATCTCGAGAACCGTACTCGAAACCGCTCTAATTAATCCAGCTCAAAGCGTCCACACTGAAGTACCGTTTCATGTTTAGTCAGGCTTATTGCGTCCACTCACCATTAGAATAGTTCAGTTACAATTCCCAGCAGCGCAACGAACCATGGAAATTAATACGACAATATCCCACCATGCACTGTATTTTATTTTAAAATAATGTGTTATGCCCCATATTAACAGAAGTCCATATTGCATAAATTAAATATTACAAGTATTGCGGAAAAAGTAAATCCGAACACACACACACACAAGTAGGGCTTGAAGTTTTCAGGTTTTATTTTTAATCAGGTGAAGTCCCTTTAAAAAAATTGAGCTGATTCTGTTTTATAATTAAACTCAGAAAAGGCTGTTGATTACAAAACAATCTTTGTTTTTACCTTCATATCTTGCCTGAGCCTAATTCTGGTCCTCTTAATTTTATTTCAAACAGAGCTGACAAATTACGCAATTTGTTCATTCCCGATCCTACTTTTAACTCGCATTTCATTTTTGCAGTCGCCTAATTAACGCTGTGTTTTTGTTATTTATTTATTTATTATTATTATTATTATTATTATTTATTTATTTATTATTTCTTAGCAGCCGCCCTTATCCAGGGCGACTTACAGTCGTAAACAAAAATACATTTCAAGGATCACAGTACAAGTAATAATACGGTTAAGAGCAAGATAAATACAATGACTTTGGTTCTAGCAAGTACAAGTACGATTCAAGAAAAATACGATTTTCCCCACTAGTTTAACAGAGATGTCCTGAAAGATTTTTTGAAGCATAAAAATGAATACTTAGTGCGGAGTGTACACTGATAGCAACTCCTTCGGGCGCCTGCTCTGAGTATTTAGCCAAACATACCACAAAGCATTTTGGGATATTGGAGGATACACAAAACATGTAGTTTGGTATTACAGCGTCCACACTTGTGATAAACCGCACTACCTGATGCGATCTAATTAGAACCGGACTCGAGACTACCTCCTGAGGTGGTCTCGAGTCCGTTCTCAGTCTGATATTAAATGCTGCGTAGTGTGGACGCAAACCGTATTTAGCACTTTTAAGCCGGCTTAAATGCAACTAATACGGTTTAAAGGCATAGTGTGGACAGGGCCTAAGTTTGATTCTGCACCACAGTAATGATATAGGTCCGCTTTTAAGAATCATCTGCTTATAAGAATCAAAACACCTGGGATGGATGTGATTCTTATAAACAGACTGCACTTTATTTATCTCGCAGTTTTCAGCAAATCATACAAATAAATGGCTTAATAAATGCTGTCTGCTCTATAAACTCCACTGCCGTTCATAGCATAAATGTGTGATGTTTATGGAAGGATAATTTACAGCTGTATTCTTTGGACTGGATTACTGAAAAATAAAATCTTTCTGGTTAGGTAACTTTATTGGCTACTTTTTTCTGTTATAAAAAAAGAGCGAATGCCAATTTGGAGTAAATAGCATTGGAAATCAAGTTGTTGTTTTTTTTTTTTTTAACCTTTATACTGTTTCATTCACTCTGGATTCCAAATCCTGTTGAATTCCGATAAGACATTACAGTTTGGAAAAACAAACGTCATAGAGAGTCCATTGACAGCATAGCAACAGCAAAAAAACAGGACCCTACAACAAAGAAAGACCTAAACCCTTATCGTAGAATAGCTATAATTACCGGGCGTGCTTGTTCTAGGAGGGAACAGTCACCCTTGCTCAGTCTTGAATGTTATCCTCTGAGGATTGTTATCTCCTTACCTTGTAGTTACCGCGTATGGCAGATGGGGTATTAGCACTTATGCAAACAGTGAACATATTTTCTGTGTTGGTTTAAATACTGTTGAACAGATTGTCAGTGTTGCTGTCAGGGAAATGGCTTGGCTTGGCATACCTACTGCTCCATTTGAGAAATCTGAGTTGTAAATGGGGGTAAACAAGAGTGTTGAACCAACACATGGTCAGTATTTGCAGAGATGCGTAAGGGTTCTGGTACGTACAGTATACAGCTTCTAGCATGTGTACTTCATGGGAGTGGATGTAGAAGTTTGAAGCAGCAAGTCCTATTGTTCTGTACCAAATGTGGGTATCTTTCCTAAAATATCTGAGTCCTAATGATGTCTATCTCTGTAATGTGTTTGCAAGGAGATGTTACACTTTATTTTACAGGCTGTGCCTTTTGGGTCAGAAGCTGGTTGCAACACTCTCCCCAGTACACAGTGCATTTGGCTCCAGTGAGACACGTTCAGACCCTTCCCTCTACTCCTTCCTAGAGGAAGAGATTTATGAAGTGGATGGGAAAATAGAGGAGTACTTTGCTTATGATACTAAAGAAATGTAAGTTACAACTAAGTTAAGGCCGCTACACACCAGACACGATGTGACAAAATGAACAGAACCTAAACTTTTAATAAGCATCGTTCACACCACAGGAGTCGTGACAGGTGACGCAAAATAAACAGGACTGAATCCTGTTTTTTTTGCGATTTCAACAACAAGGGAATTGAGTAATTACAGAACAGCTTCAATGCACAGTGTCCACCAGGGTAAAGCAATATCCAAAATGGAGGAAAAAGTATTATGAAAAATACCTTGAGCTTTATGAGACAGATCATCCTAATTATAAAGATAGAGAGGAAAGATAATATATGGGAATCCATTTCGAAGCCTGGTATGTATGATTTATTGCCACATATGTTGAAACAGACACTCAATTTTCACATCATGTTGTTGAATATGTACCCGTCTTGATCATATTGTTGTCAATAGTAAATTTTTATAGGTTTATAGTTTTCAAATCTGTAGCTTCACGTCTGTGTTGCTTCAGGTGTGTGGTCTTGTCGCTAAGAAGCATCTTGTCGCTCAATGAAAAATCACCTCATGTCTGGTGTGTTATGGGCGGCCTTTACAGTCTGCTTGTCTATCTATTATCACTTTAAGTGTAATACCGAAATAAACAACCAATTGTGATCATTTAAATAAATAAAGGCATTTTAATGATCAGCTTTTGGTTGTGTAGTAATGGGCAACCGTATACTGTACACTGTAATAGTAGGTAGAAGCCCTTAATGCAGAAGGCTGTAGCTTGAGTGAAGAAAATATAGTGGTGACCATCAACCTACCTGTCTGTCTATTTCTTGATTGTATTTTTTTTTTTTAATTACTAGTGATGACGAGGGCTTGGAATTTACAAAGATTCCAAAGAAATGTAACCGTGGTGTTCCTCCTGTTTCGCCTGATGCTTGTGTCAAAGATACCGTCACTGCTGAAATGTTTGATGATGTCTGGAGGGATGTGGTGGAAATTATACGAGAGCTTATAAGGAAGCACTGGGAGAATGAACTCACAGGTACTTTATTGTAAAGAAAGCTGTAGTTTTTCTTTGACTTTAGAGGAGTGGTTCTCAAACTTTTTGGGCTGCACCTCCCTTCCTCTCGTCTGTGGTACTTGACGCCCCCCCACACACACACACACACACACACAGCCAGCCTTAGTCTGTGTAGGCCCCAGATGAGGGCCCCAGGTGGTGACCCCCAAAAAAATACCCCCACACATTATGTCAATAAAACAGTAGGCTACTTTTCACCTTCAGTAATCAAGTAGGCAAGCCATACTGCATGTGTGCTGTCATTTAAGTGAAATAAAAACTGTGTTCAAACATTATCCTTTTTTATATACTGGTAAATCTAAAATTATATTTGACCGATCTACTTTTCAAATCCATGTGTAACATTTCAGATTTGGATACTGCACATTCAGCTGCAGCTTTGAGTGCTGTTTAATTTTTGCTGTGTAAATTACACTAAAACAACATGCCCAACAAAACATCATGACGTTTTTTTTTCTGAATAGTCTAGCAAAGAAGCAGCTTTAATTTTATACCACACTGCATTTACGAGTGTACTTCCAAACATTGAATTTATCGCAGATACCTATTCAGACCGTTGGTGTGGTGGTCTGTCTTACTTTAATACACACAATCTCGATTTCATTATCGATTAATAGTAGCCTACTCACTAAGAAAAGCCTCCAGGAAAACTTTAAAAGACGATGCTGCACTGTCCTGCGCCGTGTCTTGGTTTTCTTTGGTGTAATGTAAAGAGGGACAGGCTATTGATTAGCCTATCAGACAGCTAATCCTTAGATGTTGCATTTTTAAAAATACATTTCGGTAACGCTTTATATTGCGAGGCATAAATTAAATCTTAAATACATATGCAATTGCATATTAAATTAATGTTAATTTAATATTTAATAAATATGAAATAGCTGGTTTATTGCTAAATGTTAACCAAATATCAATTGAAAATATAATTGCATATCACATCCATTTATATTGCGTTTTGTTACCCTTGAAAATATGTAATAATTTCCCATTGTTTGCATGTCCTTATTGAAAATACAGTTACTGACTTAAATGTTAATGGAAAGTAACAAGGAATAATTTAATGTAAATTTAATATGCAATTGCATATCTATTAAATATTAATTTATGCCATGCAATATAAAGCGTTACCTAAATTTCTTATGATCGAGTACACTCACATGAGGACGTCCAGTTTGTCAGTCAGAAAGTGTAAATGTGGTAACGTTACATTGGTAAGCAGAAATCAATATTTTGGAGATGATTATTGTGAAGAGTCTGAATCGAATTCATTTGCAGCATATGGCAGCAGAGCTCCTTGCTGCCGCTTTGCTTGAATTTCTTTATATATTTTTTTATTTTCCTTTTACAATGGCCCAACTCATACTTGCGAGGGGCCAACATAATACTCGCAAGACTGTTTCGATTCTGAAGACGTCATACAATTTGTGACGCGCGCGGGGCCCCCTTAGGTGTGGGGCCCTAGGCCGCTGCCTTGCTCACCTTGCCCTGAGGCCAGCCCTACACACACACGTACATTTACTGGTTAAAAAAAATACTTAATACTTTTAATTCCAAAAACATTTAAATAAATGTTTGTCTGCTAAAACAGTGTCTCCTTTACAGTAACTCGTTATAACATCTACAATGTAACTGCAGCAACTTGAACAACAAAGGCCTTCTAATCAGTTACAGTATTTATCGTTCTTATATGGCCCTTAATTTTAAGAACCAGTAAACTTTTACGATAAGCATTTGCGATCTGTCAGTTTTTAAAACTACGGTTCACAACATAACACAGCGGAACGATCATAGCACTACCGTGCAGTAATTGTAGGGCAGTATTGCCACGTGTGAAATCTTTAACAATAAAACTGAAACGAAAATGCTTTTATTTGCTTCGAAATCATTACAAACTGCTTAATAGACGAGCAATCACTGGCAAAATCAGCTCAGTTTTGTACGGTGCAAAAGTAATTTATTTTAACGTTTTGTTTATGGACTTTGCGATACTAACAAATCAACCATTTTGTTACAGACTTTCATCAAGTCTGAGACAAACAATTTTGTCTGTTACTTAAACTCTTTAACATGTTCTGTATACCAGTCTGAGAGGGAGGGATCTATACGAGTACTGTATGCAACCCTCGGATTGGTGGAAGTATTATTGGCGATCCAATCAAAACAGCCAATAAAGCCCAAATAAAGTATCCACCCATTATACGGTATAGCCCAGGTTTAGATGTGTGCTGTAATTAAAAAAATGTAATTAAAATTAAACAACAAATCCTGAACCTTCTACGCCCCCCCAGGATACAGTCCGTGCCCCCCAGTTTGAGAAACTTTTGGTAATAAAATATGTTACTTGAAATATTTGGTATTACTACATAATGCAAAAATCGTAATCATTCCAGGTCCCAAATACAAGGATTTTTAATTTTTTTTTTTTTTTTTTACAAATAAATTGCTTTTTTTTTTTTTTTTTAATGTTCTTCCGTATTTACTTTTATATTAAGGGAATTAAAGCATGGTATTATACATACACTTTTTGTTAACAAATTAAGGTTTATATGAACAAATGTAAAAAAGCTACCATAGAGGTGTTTATACACTCGCCAGTAGAGTATAAGGCCAACATGGGCAGCCAGGACGGTTTCTTATTCCTTTCGGGAACTTGGCGGTGAAAATCTGCAGCACGCCATCTGTTTTTCTTAATGGCTCACAGTAAAGCACCAGTAATGTATGCTGTCTTTGGTACATAAACACCAGCACATAAGCTGTTCAAATCCCATTTCCATAGAAACTATCTTCATTAGTAGGGTAAACGTAAAACTCAGATGCTAAGACGCTATATATTTGTTTTAAACAAACCATAATAGGCATCAATCCACATCCATGGTTTCAGTGTATTTCTCATTAATGTTAGGCTATATATGTTAGGCGGTTCTGGCTTCTGATTATGTGGGCTATTGAAGACTATGTTGACTGGATATCAGTTAATCCCTTGATTTGGGATTAACTGATATCATACTTTATTCTTCATTGCTCATAGTGTTTGAATAACGATTTGAAACGACATTATTGATGACCTGCCCTTCCCAACACATATGTGCCAGTAGAACTTCAAAGTGCATCTCCTGAGCAAGCAGAAAAACTTTTACTATTTAATCGTGTTATTAAAAGTAGAAAAACATCCTAGGGGGAATCAAATGCACAAATAAAAGAGGATGAAAAAAAAAATGCAGCTTCAGGAATTAAATAATTTAAGTAAGAGCTCAGAATCTGTTACCCTGTAATATGACTTACACATTGTTTCCCTATGTGAATAACAAAAACATGAATTAACTGTAAATTTCCCCTTTTGTTGTCTGGTTATAGATGAGGATACACAAATAGTTAACCTAGAAAATACAGGTGGCAAATTGTTACCTGTGCCTGCATCCCATGTGACAGTTGACAGCTTCAGTATTCCACCTTCCAGAGGCTCTGAGTTAAGGAGTACATCCTTCTGGTCAAATTTTAATCAACCACAGGTATGAACTTATGTAAACAAAACAATACATTTTGGTATTACTAAAAACGGCAGGAAGAAAAATACAGAGGTATTCACTGATCTGTTTTAAAGTAACACGCTGCTTTTAAAAATGAGTAGGACAATGTGCAATTAGTCTGATTATATGTGCAACTTAATCATAATGTAGAATAAGTCATAACTTCTCAGTACACTTACACAAAAGCATAATGAAACTATACAATAAAGGTAATGTAATAAACATAGAATTCATTACCTTACAGGTAACATACATTCCACTGGGAAAATTTAAATGGAAAATTTGAATAAATACAGTTTATTCTGTTTGTGATACTTCTAGTAACTTCTCTCAAGAATGACTAAGGCAGTGTGTATCTAAATAATCCAAACATAGGAAAGCTGTGGATTTTATATTAAATTTGTGTTGGTTTTATTGGCTTTTTAAACACTCTAAAACAGCACTATTTTGTTCAGCAGTGTTACCCCTTACTGACATTCAGTGTCTAGGGCTTTACATATAAATAATGTTTTGTTACTGGCCTTGGACGTTTTGACAAAGTATTGAAAGAAACTTTTCAAAACCAGAACAGAACATGTTTCCATATTTCAGGAGAACTGCTAGTCCAGTCGTCATGAAACGTGGTATTAATATTATTGTGCAAACATTACTGAGAATATCAGGTTCACAGGATATTTGGTGATATCTAGCTCTCTGTACATCTGTCCATCTGTATGGCAGACTTATATTTTTGTGCATGTATTTAAAGAATTTCTTACAAATTGTGATTAAACATTTAATTTCTAATTCTTATTCTATACTATTCTAATTGAGTCATTACATTAAGTAAAAAAGTAATGTATGATCATGGCAACTAGATCCACACTAAATCAAGGTTATTACAGGACAGCAAAACATAATAAAATAAAACAGATTACCTGCAAACACAATCCAAATAAATTGCATTCCAAAACCAGTTAGTTCATTAATCATCTTACTCATTAGAAAAAAATGTTTTCCTCCAGGCCTCTCGTATGCCAAGTGCTTTCCACAGTAGTTTGAAAGGTGTTATGACTATACAAGCCAAACCCCTGCAACAGCGGCATGCTGGATTAACAGAGAAGACACAGTAAGTATTTTTTTTTCTGCAAAGCCCCTTTCATACTGGCTTGATCTACCCGGGTCAGGTATGCGATTTCAGACTGCTTTTGATACTTCTGGCTTGACCTGGGTGACAGACACAAGTAAACAATATGCATATCAATGCCCCGGAAGCTTCTCTGGATTGAACCGTCGGCCCAAATGTTGATTAGGGCAAATGTTTCTTCATCCCTGCTGCAATCTGGCTCATGGTGTGTCTCAAGCAACAAAAATATGGCAGAAATGTTCCTTGCGGAAGTGAAAGCTTCATGCAGGCGTGGCTGTTTGTTATTGCGTTGGCTCACAATCGTCCGTCATGCATTTTTTCTCACTCAACCCGGGTCAAAGCGTGTCGACCCACATCCTGAGGTGGGTCACTGGGACCCGGGTCAACCAAGGTACGACCGTGGTATGTGGTTTCACACTACGCAGAATTGTGACCCAGGTACCAGGACCTGGGTCCAGACCCGGGTAGGAGTGCCCATGTGAAAGGGGCTTAAGTTGACTGACAAAAGCAAATACATAGAGAAGATACATAATGGTTCTAATTGGGTAAAGAAAAAAAAAAAAAAAAAAAAAAAAAGTGTGAGAGATGTACACATATATACACTTTCATGTATGTACCAGGGATCCCCACCATTTATGATTTTTACATACCATATAGCTGTACGAGTAGGGTTTCAATATTGCACAGCTAAACAACTTCCAAATGCTATTTTTACAAACATGTTCTTGTATATGCTGGTAATTAATTGTGTATTAACTTTATGCAGTTGCGACCAAGATGAGAAGCACCTAAGTATGGGTCCCAGTGTTCTGACCTCAGCTCGGAACCGACTGGGCCGACTACAAGACCACAGTATTTTATCCTCATCCAAAATGATGCAAACAGCTTCCTGCAAACCACTAGCTCAGCGCAAGCTTCCTGCGCTCAGCTCAGAGGCACTCCGGTCCAAGACCCTGGCAGCTTACAGAGATGAAGTTCTCAGAGGAACAAAACTGTAAGATAAATTAATTTCATGTTTGCTACACTTTTGACAAGCACAGCAAAAATGTCAACTGATCAGAGATTTTTTTGTAACAGCCGTTTCACATTGTTAAGCAAATAGCATCTATTTATAGTTGCAATGTGCTACAAAATTGTGGCCAGTAAATTGCAAATATTAAATAGATAGATGCCAATATAAATATGTTATTAATAAAGTTTTTTTTTTTTTTTTTTTAATAATCTGTAATATTACAGGAATACTGGCACTGACTGCGTATCCTCGCCATCGGTACATACTACAAGGAAAACACAATTGCCACCCATTAATTCAGAAACATTGGAAAAGAATCTTTCAGTGCCTTGTAATCTGCTGGTAGGTATATAATAATGTATAATATCTGTTCTTAAGGATACTAGGCTTCAGGACAACATAGATTGTTGGTACAGTCAGGGCCAGCCTTACCTCTTTGTGGGCCCCATGTGGTGGACAAATTGGGTCCCCCTTTCAGCCACGGTATTAATAGTTAAGCAATGGCTTAAAGGGGTTGGTAGTCTGAATCAGTAGCAAAGCAGTCTTAAAATGACACTGCATAAACTACATACAAAAAAGAAGCTTTTGTGACACCTAAAAACCTTGCTATAAATTCAGTAACTCTCATCAGAAATGTACTTCTTGCTTTTTGTGCCGCTAAATTATGATGTTTTCTTGGCTTTTGAGAATTTCATTAGCTTCTGCTCTCCTTTTTCTCTTTTGAGATCCAGAGAGGTATCTATGCCCTTTGTCCCTCTCTGCCAGTGCCTGAACTCATAAATCTTGCAGATTTTATTTTAGTTAAGATTTGTTTGCTGAGATCTTGCACCAATATCCTGTTAATTTGTATTTCATATGTGGTTTCTGTCCTTGTCTACTGATCACTTATTTTGATTTATCTTCATTTGCTATTCACTGTTTGTCTTGCCTACAGATGAGCCACACCAGTGAAACCCTGTACTCCTTCCTAAGTCATGAAGCACTTCTCTCCTATTCTCAATTTCTGAGGTTCATCCTCCACACAGCCCTTGCTCCTGTCCCTTGAATTATCACTTAAAATGAATACAGCAAACATTTGCCTTGACGGGCTTCCTGCTATGCTGTATTTAGGAACCTGGCAGCCAGTTTAGTTTGCCTCCGGTAAATGATTGAAAACACTGCATAGAGATGCATGATTTCTTTAAAATGTCTTCAACGAAAAAGACACCAGCTGCATCAAAGATCAGAAATATTTCTGCTAAAGATTGCTCTGTCTTTATTTTTGTATTTTGTTTGATAATTCACTGATGGTGAAAATAGAATGTCTTTAAAAGATGGACACACAAAACTAAATATTCTGCATTACTGTTTTTCGGGTACATGAGGATAAGATAAATTATAAATGTCTTCAACAACAAAGACAATTAAGCTTGTCTATGCATAACACAATTTAGGAACATTTGTTGTAAAATAACTCTAGAAAATTATCAATTTTCAATGTCACAACGCTATTTTTTGTGCTTTAAATATTATGTTTAATCGTGAAATATCTTGAAATACCTATTTTTAGATCGTGATTTTTTTTTTTTACAGTGAAAAAATATAGCCCTAATTTGAATACATACACACAGAAGTATATTTCAGAGATACAAACAATGGGTACAGACGTGCAGTCTCCCAAAACGTAAAGTCTGAGTTGTTTGTTAACGGGCTGTCTTGCTCTGCTACTGAACCACACAACAACGATGCCTAATATAAGAAATGTTTACCCATGTTTGTACATTTGTGTGGGTGGGGTCCAGGGGGAATCATTATTTAAAGCGATGGTAGCCAACTGTAGATATACAAAACTGACAGTGATGCGATGAAATTTAATTATCTTTTGCCATCTGTGGAAGGGTGTGGGTATTCAGTGACACGGGAGACAGAAATTATATTTGAAACACCCCACAGGTGCTCTGTTTTATTTGTTTTTACTCGTGAGTTGTACTGATTTCTTTTAGCCCACAGAGGGCGCTGCGGTCCGTGGTCTGGCTACCAACTATGGTATCCAGAACCTACGGGAATACCACAGCAGGGTACTCTGTACAGTTCAGGTGCACTCGCAGGTGCTCAAAATAATGAAAACGAAAAGGCAAAAAGAAAAAAGGGAAAATAAGACACAGTAATCAAAACTACAAAATAAAGGTGCTGCACTTTGCAGTGTGAATATCCCGAGTCGTCGCTACCCGTACGACTCGGGTCTCCGTTCTACTCTCCGCTGTTCCTCAGCTAGGATTTAAAACACTATCGGGGTCTGCCCAAGGATTCCCCACTTTCTCTCTTTCTCTTTCAGTGCTTTCCTTCACGATTCTTGGAGGTTTTTTTTTTTTCCTCCCGTCCGTCCTCTGGTCTTGCCGAGCAGCGAGACCGCTGGCTCGTAGTTCAGGTCTAAAAGGGCAGATCTGAGGAAACAGCAGAGTATTACTTTATAGGGTAAACAATCCCATTAAAGCCCGCCTCCCAGCCACTCAGAGAGGGGGAAAGCGCACACACCCTCTTCCCCACCTCTCCGTGTCACCGCCATGACTGGCAGGCAGACCCCCACGGGACTGCCGCCCCCTTCCTGCAGCATTGTGCATGCGTCAGACGGCCAGTCCAGATCTCTCCCTGTTACACCATCTTTTAAACCTGTTTATCCATAAAGCAGGGCCGCAAAACCAACGAGAATGTGAGCTTGCATTTTACCCTCATGCCTTCACTGGATGTAGTTGCCTCTTTGGGCATGAGAGAGAACAATCCAATCCATTCACTTGTGACCAGATTTAAATCCAAGCCTCCAGCACTTAAATTCACTGTGCTACCTCATCCCTTGAATAAAACAGATATCCTGGTTAGTTATTGATTTTAGAAGATACAGTTTAACATCTGCATTGGAATACACCTGTAACAAAATCTGCATTTAAAATAGTCCAGCCTGTATTTACATTGTGATAAAACTGAGTTTTATTGATGAGCATCTGGCAAACTTACATTACTTGGATTGAACATCAACCTCATTTTTTTTTTATTCCAGTGTAGAAGGAGGTACCCACACAGCAGAGTGTCCAGTGCCATTCCTGAAAGCACAGGTCGACAGCCTCTCAGGGAACGGCTCACTGCCTTGGACCATTTCTCAAGACCTAATACAACACACACTTTCAGGGTAGGCATGCTTATTGCACGCTTTGTGTGTACAAAGTTGAGAATTCTAGTACAAAGTTATGTAACCAGCCATGCCAAAAACTCAATTAAAAACAGAAGGGTGAAAAATTCATGCAACATTGAAACCTCCAAGAAAAAGAAATGACTAAAAAAAATATATATGCATTTGCTATCGGTCCCAAATATTATCTTACAGGCTAGACTTTGACAAAACATTGGGGGATATTTTCAAAGGAGATCCGCTGGAGGATAGCGCCGAATGCCATTATTTTGACCGTTTTTTCTGCATCTGTTTTTCCCACAGATTGTAATAAGCCTGAAAGCCTTACTACAAGCTACTTTCTTTAACATGCCAATCTAGGCTTGCACATACTGTACTCCTTTTAAAGTAGTAATATCAATGTTCAATACTGTAAAAATATGGGAGGGAATCTAATGCAGAGTGGTCTTCTTTATTTGTTTGCATTGCAATACATGACAAATTGAAACTATTTTTAGATATTGGTGAATTAACCAAAAGAGTATACATTTATGAAAGTGAACTTTCCAACAAAACCAGTGTTCTATACCCTTCCTAAAATTCATAAAAATTTGGAGAAACCCCCAGGCAGGCCTATTGTGGCTGGTAATAGGATCCCTTACCAAAAAAAAAATCTACACATGTTGATTTTTAGAGACCTTCTGTTCAATCTCTCCCGTCGTACACGCAGGATACGTTAGATATGATCAATATGTTGAAGACTATAGATGACATTGAAGCCGATTGCTTGTTAGCAACGCTCAATGTGGTGAGCTTATACACCAATATACCAAAACAAGGGGGCATTGAAGCAATTGGCAATTCTTTAAGAAAAATCCTCAAAACCAATTTACCTACTACTGAATGTATTCAAGAATTGACAGAATTATTTTTGGATTATAATTTTTTTTATTTAAGAATGATTATTATTTGCAAGTTAAGGGAACAGTTATGGGCAGCACTATGGCTCCTAATTACGCTAATTTATACATGGGACTATTTTAAGACCTTTAGGTTTATGATCCTGTGCATAACCCTTTCACATTACATCAATGAGATTTTTTATTTGCATATTTAAATAGTGTTCGTGAACATTTGAACTTTACATTAGAATTTTGGATGCTGCACGATTGGCTGCGGAGGGATTTTAAACTGTGCATAAATATAGCTTAATGCACGGCAGAACTTTTTTTGGTATAATTACAGTTTGATTAATAAATTATCAATACACGATATATTAAACTCGCCATAAGTATTTGTACATGGTTGTGAAAAGGTCTTTTAAAGCTTTTAAATATGAGTGAGATTCCTTTCATCACATTTGATCATATCAGAGGCATGTTAGTAGACAAGTGGCTAGAATTTGAAGAAAAACCTGTGTTGAAAAAAAAAGCAAGAGACACGAAGAACTAACAAGTCAACAACTTAAAGAAATTGAAGAAAAACAAAAATGAAGCAAACACAAAAAAAACAACTGCTTGGGCTGCTAGTGTTTTTATTGATTGGATGAAAAAGAAAGAAATGGTAAATCGACTTAAAAACAGTTTCTTTTGAAATTTTAAACAGTCAGTTACGAGAATTCTATGCTTCAGTGCGTAATTCAGCTGGTCAAGAATACTCAATTTCTAGCTTTGTTAGCCTCCATGCTGGTCTCAATCGCTATGTAAACGGCACTGGTCTGGTATACTCTAGAACCATTGGGAGTAAATCACCTCGCTTCAATGATGCCTCGCTTATCACTGGAAGCAGTGCTGTCTCGTCGCTATACGAACCACAGCGCAAGAAGCACTGCTTTGCACCTACTTAGCGAAGCTGGCTTGGAGGCAAGAGAAATAATGTCAGTTACTGGTCACAGAGCAGAATCCAGTATAAGAAGCTACTGGACTGCTACGGCTGAAAACCAAAAGCAGTGGAATTCAGTTCTTTCCACACCTTACGACCGTCCGTCTTCATCTGAAGCTCCTCCCACAAAACTTAAGGATAAAAAGGAGAACACACTTTCTGCAGCCCTTCCTAGTGGATGTTTCATTAATCTGTCACGGTTTCCTTTTTCAATGGAACATTTTACAATAAAACAGAAATGTTGAAAACATCCAGTTTAATGTTTCCGGCAAATTGAACCTTGTCTGACGGATTATTTTTTTATCAAAATAGGAATATATAAAAAAAAAATTCCAAAAAAATGAACAGTTTTTTCTACGTTTCATTGTTTCTGTTTTATAAGCGGGATGACACACTCCAGGGCTTGTGGGTTGTGTTGCATTAACATACATCTTTGTTGGTATGAAGGCACTCGGCTTCGCTTTGTGGCTCCAACCCAACCACAGCCGTATGTTATTACAACACAACCCACACCCTGTCATGTGTTATCCCTTACGTAATATATAAAAACAAATTAACAGTCATTCAAACTAAACAGGTGTAACAGGTACTTATGAATGTCAAATAAAGTTTGAGACAGGTTTTGATTGTGTTTCTATAGCATTGCTAACACATTTGAACCATTACTTATCCATTTAAAGCGCCAAAGAACCACAGAAAATTATGCATGAAATGTGATCCACTGGTGGGTAAAAAGCTGATTTTGCCATTTCCACAGAAAAAGAAACCCCTTTTGAAAATCGAGCCCCCTGAATATTGTATAGATTTTGATGAATTTAAAATAGTAATATAAAAACTATTTTATGAATGGGTATAAAATAGGTACATTGATCTTTTTGTGCAATGGCAGTCTTTAGAATAGCAATGTTACTAGTTCCAGCCAGGCTTCTACCATATACATACATTTGTTTTTTAAACTATTGGCTGTGTAATGCATACACAAATGATAGATAGCTGAAACAGAGATGTATAAATAAGTCTGTTTTCTCTTTCAGTCAGACACACCATTTAAAAGATCTTTCACCCCTTTGGATTTCACTTGCCATACTCGGACTGGGAGAGGATCTTTTACAGGTGAAGACACTCATACTGAAAGACTTCTGGTCTTGTCATTGTATTGTATATGTTTATTTTAGTTTTACTACATATACAGCCATTGACTGTTTTCAAAGTTAGAGTGACAATTGCGTTAAAAAAAAAAAAAAAAAAAAAAAAAAAAAAACACCTTATGGTGATGAATGCTAATCTTGGAGCTGTGTTGTGTGTAACAAAGAGCCCAAATTACTTTTATACAGTAGATTTTGTTTGGACTGTCAAGAATGTCTTAATTTAATCAAAATCAATACTTAAATTTGTTCTTTTATGTTTTATTTATATTTCCAAAAACACATTTTCATGCCTATACAATTAATAGAATAGGGCCAATCTTTTAAAGCTGCAGTTAGATTTGATTCACATTGGAACAGGAGTCATTAGCTCTTGGTTTTGTTGATCAAAACACCAAAAACCAAGGAGGGTACTCCAAGCTTGGGTTTGTTCACATGTTTGCACGCCACAAACAGTTAATGACCACTAACCGTTAAAGTCATGAGCAGTGATGAAGTAATTATTTTGTGCGTGGACAAGTTTAATTCTCTTTGTTGGGCTCACTGACCTGTTACATAAAAATGTAAGATACACCTTGCTTTTTTAAACAAATTTACTGTACACTAGAGCAAAGACACAGAATTAAATATATTTGCAGCATTATCATGCAGTAGTTTTCAGCCTCAAGTAACTCAAAATGATAAATATATTTGATGTTGCTATGTGGAGGGGTTTACTGTATATGGGTCAGTTGTGGGCCCCTATAAAACTATGATATTTGAGGAAATCAGTTTCACACCCATAGTGGTAATTTATAAAATCTCCACTAAAGTGCATTTCTAATCTGGACCATTAGATAGCTGAATTATAAATGTGTAAATTCTAAGCAATATATTTTTGACTTATTTTCTCTTGTAACAAGAATAAAGTTAATATAAAATGCAGTAACATACTCCACATAGCATCACCCTTGGGTGCAGCCAAGTACTTATCCATGTCTCTTCACCTCCATACAGAAAGACGGTACAGAGTTGAAGGCACACAACAGTTAAATGTTTTTACAACAAATGACCATTAGAGGTCAGGGTTCTTACCCATAGGGCATCAATGTAATAATGACTTGGCATCTCAGTCCATTGTGTTAAATATTAGGGGGGACCCATTTCAGTATGAAAATGTAAATAACTGCAATGTGATCTATATTTTTTAAACTTTTAGCTGACCATGCTGATATTGGTGTGACTGGGGTCAGCGTTGGAATTTCTTGCTCCAGTTCCGGTAACTTCTCTGAACCTCTGCATCATCAACAACGGCAGCTTTTAAATCACACCTTCACTGAAGGTGAAGAAGGATGCCAGCCACCATGGGGTAAGCTTTCCATGTATATAACCAATGAATATGTGCAGCCTGAACTGATAGATTGTGTAAAAGACATGTAGAAATGAGTGTTTCCTGTCATACACCCTAGGGATCCCACAGACATTTAGACTGGCAGGTTACATAGCATAGCTCTTTACACCCTCTTAACAGTAGTAATCATTTTCTGCAATAGTTAAGCATAAAACCCTATGTTTTACTGATAGCCCTGCTGGTTTTAAAAGTAAGAAAGTTTGGCTTGTGTTAAATTGTGCAGTTTTTCCCATAAAATAGTGGTAATTTTCAACAATAAAATGATACACTTTCTTGTTATCGCATTTTAATGTGTGGTTCTTCAGTTTAATGAAAGCTTATTTATATTCCACATTGTATGTTCTTCAAAGGATGTTAAGGAGCAATCATATTGTTTGTGGAAATTAGCCTTCTTATTTTTTTCATTATAGTATGTAACACTAACATATATACTGTATTTATATCTATTTTTACTTTTACCTTAAGGTCCTCATCAGCAGCCAAGAGCTTTAAATCGGAATCTAACATATGGGAAAAAGAAATTTCAGATGGTCTCGTCCTGAACTGTATTCACCTAAACAGGGACAGGGCACACAAGAACACCAATTGTATTCACATGGAATGAAAAAAAAAAAAAAAACAGATGAACGACAGCTGGTGTATACAGTGTGTGTGTATATATATATATATATATATATATATATATATATATATATATATATATATATATATATATATATATATATGATATAGCACTTCAGGATCAAGTTAATATTTTTTTTTATTAAATTATTAATATATTAATAAGATTATTATGTACAGTGTTCATATTTATGTTTTTTATTGTTATTTTAATTGTACATTTGGCTTATGATCTGCCATTTGTTTTAATTATAGTCATATATTCTCTAAATATGTACAGTGCTACCCCGTTATAATGCAGTTGTCAGGGACCATAATTAGGAGACTGTTATTTGTGTTTCACCTTAACGAATATTGGCTGCTTTTTTTTTTTCTTCCCCGAAATGATTTACAATGCCCACAAGCCAAATTAATATTGTAGCGTACGGTGGAAAATGAAGGAAGGAGACCAGTGGCGGCTGGTGGTCAAAATAAATGGGGAGGCAGAAAAAAAAGCAGAGGTCTTTGGGTCCTCTGAAGCCACCAGCAGCAGAATAAATCTTATTATTCTATTCTGACTGAGAACACACTTCATGTCTCAACATTTTGCCACAATTCAAAGATGTTAAACGCATTTTCTCCACCAGCCAGCAGAAAAAAGAAAACCGTAATTTATTCTTAACTTAACTGTTACACACTGCCATGGATGTTTAAAATACAACATGAATACAGCATTTAGATTTCAAGACCACGTCACTAACATACTTTGCATAAAATATTTTCTAAACAAAGTTGTTAAAGCAGGAGAAAGGCAGATAAAAAAATCAAGCACACCTTATCGACTTAATTTGCTAAACTTAGTAAATAGCCAACAGAATAATTAGATACCTTTCTGTACATACGAAAAGTATCTCTGTAATATGAAAGCAGCAATTCAGACAAACTTTAGTTCTGGAGCAGCGTACATTACTCAGCTGTATCGTGAAACAAAACAGAAAGTCATTTTAATTATAATTTAAAATATGTGTTGTCATTTTGTGTACCTTCTGAGTTGATCTAGATTTATAATAATAATAAATAATAATGCATTCCTGCTGCTCCCAGTGTCGTCTGTGTGACTGACTGACAGAGAACACACAGACAGAATTCCCCTCTTACTTTCTTTTGTACACGCACACTAACCTGCCCCAGAAGTTTAAGTTTAACTTCACAACTGACATGGTCTCTTGACTTGCTGTGACGCTATGTGGCCCGATCCAGATTTTTTAAATCAATAAAGCTGTACTTTGACCATGCGAACGGAGTTATTTGCTACACCTCCAGCCAATCCACTCTGTTCTTATTAGCAATTTCAATTTTTGGTTGTGGTCTTCCCTTCAGATTTTATCTTACATTTTTAGTATAATCTAGCGTGGCAAACAGAGTCTTAAGCCAGAGACAGACAGGTGTGGCACAGCACCGGTGGGCATTTTCACGGTGCGGTACCGCTAGTCTGCACCTGGACACACAAGAGCGGTATGCACTACGCGGTACAGTAGTTGTCAATACCACACCATAGGCTATGTATTCAAATATAATTTACATATGGCCAAAAGTTTTGCATCACTTAGTAGAATATTAGGATGCAGACATAATTAAAACCTATACGAACATAATTTCGATATTTTATTTAACATCGCACAATCTAAGAAACTACAAAACGGTATCGTCCTGTGCGGATTTGTCCGACACCATATGAAAGCGATACAGGCGGCAAAATGCCTTGAGTGTCAGACCGCGCCACGCCTGTCTGTCTGTCTGTCCCGGGGTTTAATAAGCCGATCCACTGCGTTATCCTCCATTTTACATTTAACGCCTCCACAAGACATGCACCAAAATAAAACTAACAAAATATATTGTGTGTCTTACCTCTGATGGGATGCGAAACGACGCAATTTCAATTAACAGTCATAAATTAACGCATACGCAGTGCATAACAGTAGTGCTTGGGGGCAGGGGGATGTGGGTGGTTCCTCCAATTAAAACCAGTGCTCAGATCACACGATCTTCTACTGCTATTACTGTGTTTAATGGGAGATAGGAGTTTGCCATGGAGACAGAGCCTCCCCTCAAGAGAAGGGGGGGAAAAAACGCTCCTCCAAGACCATAACACCATCTGCCACTGCTAGTACTCTTAAGCGTGTCTCTCAGCAGCCAGAATTGCTGTTAATTTAAGAATGTTTAATCTAGGGTTTAGGTTAAAATGTATTTCTTACATTTTAGCCAATAATTATATATATATATATATATATATATATATATATATATATATATATATATATATATATATATATATATATATACACAGTACTGTGCAAAAGTTTTAGGCAGGTGTGAAAATGCTGTAAATGCTTTCAAAAATAGACATGTTAATAGATTATATTTATCAATTAACTAAATGCAAAGTGAGTGAACAGAAGAAAAATCTACATCAAATCCATATTTGGTGTGACCACCCTTTTCCTTCAAAACAGCATCAAGCATCAATTCTTCTAGGTACACTTGCACACAGTTTTTGAAGGAACTCGGCAGGTAGGTTGGCCCAAACTTCTTGGAGAACTAACCACAGTTCTTCTATGGATTTAGGCAGCCTCAGTTGCTTCTCTCTCTTCATGTAATCCCAGACAGACTCGAACATGTTGAGATCAGGGCTCTGTGGGGGCCATACCATCACTTCCAGGACTCCTTGTTCTTTACGCTGAAGATAGTTCTTAATGACTTTCGCTGTATGTTTGGGGTCGTTGTCATGCTGCAGAATAAATTTGGAGCCAATCAGATGCCTCCCTGATGGTATTGCATGATGGATAAGTATCTGCCTGTACTTCTCAGCATTGAGGAGACCATTAATTCTGACCAAATCCCCAACTCCATTTGCAGAAATGCAGCCCCAAACTTGCAAGGAACCTCCACCATGCTTCACTGTTGCCTGCAGACACTCATTTGTATGCGCTCTCCAGCCCTTCGTGAACAAACTGCCTTCTGCTACAGCCAAATATTTCAAATTTTGACTCATCAGTCCAGAGCACCTGCTGCCATTTTTCTGCACCCCAGTTCCTGTGTTTTCGTGCATAGTTGAGTCGCTGGCCTTGTTTCCACGCCGGAGGTATGGCTTTTTGGCCGCAAGTCTTCCATGAAGGCCACTTCTGACCAGACTTCTCTGGACAGTAGATGGGTGTACCAGGGTCCCACTGTTTTCTGCCAGTTCTGAGCTGATGGCACTGCTGGACATCTTCCGATTGCGAAGGGAAGTAAGCATGATGTGTCTTTCATCTGCTGCAGTAAGTTTCCTTGGCCGACCACTGTGTCTACGGTCCTCAACGTTGCCTGTTTCTTTGTGCTTCTTCAAAAAAGCTTGGACAGCACATCTGGAAAGCCCTGTCTGCCTTGAAATTTCTGCCTGGAAGAGACCTTGCTGATGCAGTATAACTACCTTGTGTCTTGTTGCTGTGCTCAGTCTTGCCATGGTGTATGACTTTTGACAGTAAACTGTCTTCAGCAACCTCACCTTGTTAGCTGAGTTTGGCTGTTCCTCACCCAGTTTTATTCCTCCTACACAGCTGTTTGTTTCAGTTGATGATTGTGTTTCAACCTACATATTGAATTGATGATCATTAGCACCTTTTTGGTATAATTGTTTAATCATACACCTGACTATATGCCTACAAAATCCCTGACTTTGTGCAAGTGTACCTAGAAGAATTGATGCTGTTTTGAAGGCAAAGGGTTGTCACACCAAATATTGATTTGATGTAGATTTTTCTTCTGTTCACTCACTTTGCATTTTGTTAATTGATAAATATAAACTATTAACATGTCTATTTTTGAAAGCATTCTTACTTTACAGCATTTTTTCACACCTGCCTAAAACTTTTGCACAGTACTGTATATTACACACACACACACACACACACTGTATATATATTTTTTCCCCAAGTTGAGGAGGCTCCACTGAAGGAGACACACACAATCTGCAAAATATTTTAGACTTATATACTTGTGGTTAAGAGTGAGATTTGTTCACTTGTTTTAACAATTTGTAACCTTACGCCCGCAACACACTGCCCAATTACATCGCAGGAAGGGATGCATGGATACATGAAGTACAGTGGCAGTGGGGCGAATCAGTAGGCAAAAAGATAAGACTATGGCAGTAATAAATATCTACAATTTTGGCTAGAACGTAATGTGATGTGATCGTGAAAACCACACACGACTGGAGACATGCATGTATTCTGTCTCTATTAAACACATACATAATGTAGCGATCTCAGTTAACGCAGACAAGACCTGACAGCCCCACATTGTACTTTAACTATTAGACGAAATATTTACAGAATACTTAACTGTTTTACCTAATGTGATCGAGATCATGGACATGTATTTTGCCTAACGTATTTAGAATATTGTCAGACTCCCCCCACACTATGTACAGTGTACACTCACCTTCACACGTCTGTATGCACATATTTTAACATCTTCTTATAACATTGTAAGTGGCTACTTCTATTAGTGTTGTTTATTTATCGCGGAGGGAAGCAAACACTACCAGAGAAAATGCATGATTAGAGGAATTCACTGAACAATTATAAACAAATTGTGTACTGGGTTGGTGAGTTCTATTGTAATTTCAAAAGCTTAATAAATGTATAATGAAGTGTTACATACATGGTATACATGTATAATAACTAACTACAAACACAAATGACACTTCAAACGTATGTACGATTGTAGGCTATGAATACATACTAAAATACATACAAAAGTAGATGTCAACATAAAAAAATAAATTCCAACCAATATAGATAGATGGCTTTTGAGACAGGAAGTGATGTACGTGACCTGCGACAATTAAGCTTTTTGACGCGAAATGCTTTCATTAACGACCTCATCGACTCAATTTCAAAGCATTAACTGATTGATTTAATTAACAGATTTCTTGCTACTAAAGCTCTCGTTACTATACCATGAGTTCGATACAGTAACACTGGTTTTTGAAAATCCTGCCCTATAGGTCCCAGCTTCAACTTAAATGTGTTTAAATACGGTAATGTAAAAACAGTGAAACAAAATCAGTGTTGTAGGTTTTCTTTTCTTTTTTTGGTTTCTATTGCAATTTATCCTAGCAGGGTTCACAATCACCAGGATCACTTAAAGTATCTGGAATGTTCACGAGTCAAACTGCATTATGGGTGTTATAGCCGATTCCGCACTAGAACAGGTCGCATTGTAACGGTGTAGCACTGTGTCTTTATTTGACTTTGTGTATGGGAATAACATTTCAAATTGTATATATGTGTTTATACTACAAATCTGGAGAGATCTTGTATTGGATAACTTTCATATTCGAGGCTGTGCTGAGTTAATATATACATTTTTTTTGGAATCTGTAGTCTCTTGCATTCATTCATATCCAATGACACAATGCTGGGTGACAATTTCCTAAATTTAATTCAGGTTTAAACTTTCTTATCCATACTTGTTTTTTGCCCATACACTGTACATGTTGTATAAACAGAAATCTCCATGAGCATTCATGGAGTGCTGTGGTTATTATATTCACCCTTTGGGGGCTTATCCGTTATTCTGACTTCCTTGTTCATATAGTAAGGATTTAAAGGTTTCAACTTTGAAATGGTGCACGGGGAAAAAAAAAACACATCCTGAATGACATAGTATTTCATTAAAGGTTTACCTGAAAATGTTGTGTATGCAGATCTTGCATTATTTTGTCTCTTAGCATCTTGATGCAGTTTAAACCACTGTCATCAAATACTGTATGTGAAAATCAATGTTTAAATAAATACAAAACTTAAATATAAAGATGAACATTGAGAGGCACGGTAGTTCCTCACGCTGAGTTATCAGTGAAGCACAAGAACTGCCAGAGACTCTCTATACAACAAGGATAGTTTATGTGTTTTCAGGGTATTGGCGCAGCAAAAGTAAAATCGGCCAAAAGCACCATTTCACTTTTAATTTGTAGTCCCCAACACTCTTAGGTGAACTGTAAAAAAAAAAAAAAGTCAATACTAGTCATACAGCAAGAGAAATAAGTCCCCAAAGTAAGGTAAAAATGTCCTGCTCCTTTTTCTCCCAAGGTTTTTTTTCCCCAGATGATTTTTGCAGACCCCAGGCACATTTATCTACGCATATGTATATTACAGGACATCCTAGTTTAATGACAATTAACTTGTTTTGTCAACATGGAAATATACTAGGGAACGCACATATTGATGTCTATCATTTATATTAATTATTTCTGTTTTAAAATGGAACATTACTTACATATACATATATACATATACATACATATACACATATATATATATATATATATATAAAAAATACTGATTTTTTTTATTTATTTAATTTTTTTTACACCAAGTGCTCCTTCCCCATTGTGGGGTTGATCTAAGAATGCGTTCAACATCAGCGTTTTGCACTCACAAACCATGTTTAGCGGCAGTAAAGTGGGACTTTAGCAGCCAGTAAAAATGCGGCGTATGTAAAATGTTTTTCACCTGGCTTTCTGCACCCACTATCAAATTAGCACGTTGCCATCATTAATCCATTAAAATAATATTGAAATGCATTCAAATGAAGAAGAGAGCATGGAATTAGGCGCCAATCTGGAATATTTGCGACCCTCATTATCTCGATTGCAGCTCATTATTTGTGCGTGTTGAGTAATTTGCATTGCTCTTAAGCTTCCAAAAGAATTGCCTGGCCGCTAGGCAATTTGGATTTTGCAGCCGCAATTGTTTGCACTGCCCCTATCCTTACATCAGCCCCTGTGTGTCTTATTCAGTATCATATGTCTAGAGAAAAAAACAAATATTTTATAGGCAGATTACAACAGCAAAATAAATGCATAACGACTTTCAAAAAATGTATTTGCCCAGGTCATTTCTGAGAGGCACAAAACATGCCCAATCCTGAAAGGGATTCTTTGAGCTCTGATAGTGACTCAGACCACAATGTCAAAAAGAAAATAAAGCTTTTCTTGACATGCTCCTGAATGCCATCTTCATCCGTGGCAATGACCTAAACCAAGGGAATATCCGGGAGGAAGTGGACGCCTTTATGTTTGAGGTCAAATATTTACAGACTGACGTTCAAAGATTTTCCTCTGCTCCAGTTTTTGTATGCCGATATGCTCCTCACTTGCTCTTGTGCAAATTATTTTCTATTTTCAATTGGTCCCTGCTTGGTTTTGCTCCAGGGCACACAATCAGCTATTCATGTGTCTTTGTAATGAAGTTGTTCCTTTTTAAATTCTTTGCTCTGCCAAACAGGAGAAAACAGCAATATTTATATATATATATTTTTATATATAAAAAATGTAAGTATTGAAGCGTACACTGTACAAAAGCACTGTACAAATATGAATATGCTGTTGGAAATATAAATTATCGTCTAGGCATTCAGATATTTCGTGAAAGGACAGACATTGTCTTCTGTTGTATTGGTGCTGAAATAACCAGATATGCTGTACAAAACCTATAATAACAATATGTTCACTTGTTTTATTTTGTATACAAATTTAATTTCTTTTATAAAAAGTACTGGTATAAATTAAAAGTGTAAGCTACGTTTTTCAGGCTTTCAGGCTACGTTTTTCATGTTTTAACAAAACATTCCAGCTTCTTTTATTACCCTGTAGTCGCTAATTGCAGGAATGGTGAAAGTAAATTCTTGCCTTTATAATTGACCAAATAGGAAAAAAACACTTACAGTACAAGGTGTTTAGAGACCTCTTCATTCAGTATTTTATTTGATTTTTGTATGCCTTAAGTAGCATCTGCAGTATCATGGGTACCTACCAAAGACAAAAATAGTCACGTTTGAACCCCTTAATGTATTAAATTATAATACTGGCAATTGGTGCCAGTGGTCTCCTGTGATATTGCTTAAATCTCTTAAACCTAATTCATTCAGCAAGATTTAAAAAAAACAAAACAAATACAGGGCTTAATATTAGTTTGCTGCAAGACTAGCACAATAAGTTCCAGAAAGTTACAAAAATGTCTGGCTGGATTAGCATCTACTGATAAATGTGCACGCCAGGATACTGGTAACTGGGCAATTAATTTGTTAAGCTCTCATCCGGAGGAACAGAGAAGTTCAGAAAGAGCTTGACAAAGTGTTTGGTAAGTTTCTGTATATTACAATGGGCTAGTTAGACTCTAAATGCACTTTACTTAACAACACACCCAATAAAGTTACCAAACCAGAAATAAACTAAGTCAGACATCAGTTTAATGACTTGGCTTTCACGCCGGCATGCTCTACCTGGGTCAGAACCTACCCAGGTCAGGACCTGGTGTCATGCAGGTTGGCTACCCAATTTCACACTGTTTTTGAAAAAGCAGGGTCAACCTGGGTGACAGAAGTAAATACACAACACACGTATCAATACTCCAGAAAGAGCTTGTTACATACAGATGCTTCCATCCAAGCTACTCTGGATTGAAACGTTGGCCCAAATGTTGATTAGAGCAAAGGTTTCTTCATCCCTGCTGCAATCTGGGTGATGGTGTGTCTGAATCAACAAAAACATAGCTAAACAGAATAAACAGAAACGTTCCTTATGGAAGCGAAACCTTCATACAGGCGTGGCTGTTTGTTATTTCGTTGGTTGATGAACGGCCGTCGTGCATTTTGTCTCGCTCAACCCGGGTCAAAGCGCGTCGACCCACATCCTGAGGTGGGTCGCTGTGACCTGGGTCAACCCGTGTACAACCCCAGGTAATTTAGTTTATTTGAATTATGATCAACGCTTAAAGTATCAAATAGATGCACATTAATACAGGGATCTGCCAGGTTAATAAGTACATTTATGTATCACCATTTTCTGGTGAAATTGGGTTTAACCTGGATTAAAAAAAAAAAAAATATTTGGGGAGAGTGTACAATAAGATCCAAACCCCTACTTCTATTTCTCAGCTAGTAGATTCTTCACTGAAACTATTAGATTCAGTCCTGAATTTCTCAGCGCAAGAGCCCCACCAACTGGACTTACATTATACTTCCTCAACTCCATTCTCCACTGCAACACATAACTAACCCACCAGCAACTCTCTCACTGTCACATTACTGTTCATCATCACATCTGTTTTATATCTGCCTCTCTGCTACAGTTATATTGTTTACTCAGTTCGTTTGACTTCCTGTGCTCTCAGATTCTTATATTGTGTGCTTTTGAGAATGCTGCCAAAATACTGGAAATACAGTACTGTGTTTGTATTTGACTGCAAGAGGAGAATGATTATTTACACAGAAAATAACCCAAGGGGCCCTACACCTAATGTACATTGGGGGGGTTGGAAAGTCAGACAGGTACAATCAACATTATATTAACAATAAATCAGTAAAAACAAGTAAAAACTAGTACATTTTAAAATTATTATAAGCAATGACAAGTTGCCAATACATTTTGGCACCTAAACTATAGAAAATGCAATGCTGCAAAAAAAGGTTGGTTACCTCTTAGTTGTGCTCATATAAACTGTAGCCTGCAGTGTGTGTATTCATATAAAATATTTGCACTCATGATATTCAATAGATATTCAGTAGCTAATCCTGCCAACCTTTTTACCATTGCTGGTATTAGGTTGTGCTCTGGAGCAGTACCACAGTGCCACCTTGTGCCAAAAATAAATCAGTGCGCCTAACTGGGGTTACAAATAAAGTTGTGTCTCCTCTGTGTCAGTGAATTGCCCACCACCCTTCCACACCATCATTAATAGCCAGTTGGAGTGTATGTGCAAAGCATGGAAACTTTCCATCTTCCACTATCTAATAAAATGGCATGTGATGGTAATTTAAGACTCTGCATTCAATGCAGTTCACGAATAGGTCGTAATGACAATCGGTCGTAATGACAATTTCTACAATTGCTAAATTATTGCTAACAGCAGCAGTACATTCCGAGTGTAATTTCTCAAGTCTAGCCATGATGGTTATATGTACTGGAACTCTATACTCTGGCTCCACAAATTGCATGAGTTATTGAAACCTGTCACCTTTCACAAAACTCATAGGAAGCATATCCTTTGCTATCATTTTTGCAATCAAGACTTTTTTTCAGCACCAGATGCATCAGTGTCGACTGCTACGAAATATGGCAAAATAATCAATTTTGTTTCTCAAATACTGTGTTTTCTTCTAAAGTAACAGAAGGGTGCTTGGATTTGAGATGATTTAGTACTGAAGTCGTTGATCTGTGATAAGACAAACTTGTGCTGCAGAGATTACATTTCACAGTGGTCTCATTTAAATTTATCAAAATAATTCTAAGCGTTGCTCTTCTTCAAAGCTGCCATTGTAGCTGTTAGACTTGCAACAGCAGAAGCAAGAGAACCGGAAACAACTGCTTCACTGGCCTTCCAATAGCAGAGCTACCTAATGAAGTATGCCCACCTACCTGTCAATTATATCTGCAGTGGCCAGTGAGATGAGTTTTACTGGCTGATCAAAAAGACGTTCTCCGGGTGTAGTCTGCGTATTTTTCCATTTATTTAAAAAAATAATGTATTCATTTAAAAACAATTGTATATACACATTTGAGTATTCGAACCTCTATCAAAGCATTCGAATGTTAATTTAATGTAGAATATTCGAATACTCTGACTCATCCCTAGTTGACATTGAATTTCCACAGCTTCCACTATTCCCAATGAAAATTCCCTTATATTTCCATTTCATCTTGCTGCTTACAAATTTAACATTCTTTTTAAGTGTCGATTGTTGGTTGAGGCAACCCAGAATCTGGAAAACTATGTTCCCTTTCTCCAATTCCCAAGCCAGCAAACACTACAATAGATTCACATGTGAAGGTAAACAAATCCTCTAAACTGGCAGAGCTGTGTTGCGTTGTGGTTTGCAAGATGTGGTTCAGTGTATGACACAAACTTGGCTCATGAATATGCAAACATTATAACCTATTTTATGTTACTTGGCAGGAATTATTTTGGCTTACTGTTCCTGTTAAGACAAATCTTATGACATGCTTGCTATTTTATAGACAGCAATCAGTTTTATCAGGTTGTGTTCAAGGGCTCAACATGGTAAGCCAAAAATCCTAACATAATTAATATAAGGTAAAAGCCATTTTGTTAATACATTTGTTTTTTGCGACGGTTTTGAATGTGTTGATTTAAAAAAAAAAAAAAAAGAAGATTAATGTGCATGTAATATAATCCGATTGGTTTGCTTGCTTTTTAGGCCTAAAAAGGTAAAGACAATGTTGACCTGAAAAAAGAAACAAGGACCAGGGGTCACAAATGAAGATTAGAAAAAAGGGGCATTCAGAACAGAAAATAGGAGGCACTTTTTTACTCAGAGAATTGTGAGGGTCTGGAACCAACTCCCCAGTAATGTTGTTGAAGCTGACACCCTGGGATCCTTCAAGAAGCTGCTTGATGAGATTCTGGGATCAATAAGCTACTAACAACCAAATGAGCAAGATGGGCCGAATGGCCTCCTCTCGTTTGTAAACTTTTTCCACATTTTGTAGTGTTACAACCTGGAATTAAAATGGATTTAATTGGGATTTTTATGGGATTTGATTTACACAACATACCTAACACTTAAGCAAACTTGTTAAATTTGCAGACGACACAAAAATAGGAGGAGTGGCAAACACTGTTGCTGCAGCAAAGGTCATTCAAAACAGCATTCAGAACTGGGCAGACACATGGCAAATGACATTTAATAGAGAAAAGTGTAAAGTACTGCACGCAGGCAACAAAAATGTGCATTATAAATATCATATGGGAGATACTGAAATTGAAGAAGGGAACTATGAAAAAGACCTTGGAGTTTATGTTGACACTTCATCTAGACAAATGTGGGGAAGCTATAAAAAAGGCCAACAAGATGCTCGGATATATTGTGAGAAGTGTTGAATTTAAATCAAGGGAAGTAATGTTAAAACTTTACAATGCATTAGTAAGACCTCATCTAGAATATTGTGTTCAGTTCTGGTCACCTCGTTACAAAAAGGATATTGCTGCTCTAGAAAGAGTGCAAAGAAGAGCAACCAGAATTATCCCGGGTTTAAAAGGAATGTCGTATGCAGACAGGCTAAAATAATTGAATCTAAAAAGGTATTGACAATGTTGAGCCAGAGGACTTTTTTGACCTAAAAAAAGAAACCAGGACCAGGGGTCACAAATGGAGATTAGATAAAGGGCCATTCAGAATAGAAAATAGGAGGCACTTTTTTACACAGAGAATTGTGAGGGTCTGGAACCAACTCCCCAGTAATGTTGAAGCTGACACCCTGGGATCCTTCAAGAAACTGCTTGATGAGATTCTGGAATCAATAAGCTACTAACAACCAAAACGAGCAAGATGGGCTGAATGGCCTCCTCTCGTTTGTAAACTTTCTTATGTTCTTAATAGCACCGCCACCTCATTTGCATTGAATTAATGATGTTTAATGTATGCAAAGAGGCATGATAAAACACAGATAATGAGCGGTCATACATTCATGAGCTATTCACAAATGTCCGACGAGGATTTTGCGCAGACAAATGACCCAAAAATTCTGCCAACTGAATGCTGCTGCAAAGTGGACAGCATAGGCAGTGGAAGTTGTGTACCAACTTGAAATGACAGTTACACCATTTTGCCACACCCGCAAAATGTGCGGCTCCATTTTAAAACAACTTCTATACAAAAATGAAAAACAATAGATACAACTTATTTTTTATTTATGAACATCATACATAACATTTTCACAGCAGAAACACTATTTACATTGAAAATTAAACTTCTTATTTTTTTTCAAAAAGAGTACATACATAAACATGAAAAACTTTAATAAAATAAACTTTACACAGTAAACTTGTGTAAACAGGTGTAGAAAGTTGTACGCACATATGAAATTCTAAAACTAGTTATAAAAATAGCATAAAACAAAAATATAACATAACTTATGCAACGTGAAAGCGCTTTGAGTGAAACAGAGTTCAAAGGCCGTCTGTCTGTTCAGAGTTCTAGTACAGCTTTCTAAGTACAATCTACACAGAAAACACGTTTTTCAATTGTACCAGTGCATTTGCCACAGACTTGCCTTTTCACAACAGGCGCAGACATCAAAAGTTCTGTTTTTAATGTATTTAGCAACCTGGCATTGTCTTTTATTCTGTGTGCCAGTGGGCACAGCGCTGGCTGAAGGTTGAGGGGCATTTGCCAGCCGTCTTTCGTGTCTCTTATCAAGCGCTAATGGCTGCTAGGTCCAAAACATTATTAAAAAAAACAGCCGTGCCATTTGATCCAGTTTGCATATATATATATATATATATATATTATATATATATATATATATATATATATATATATATATATATATATATATATATATATATATATATATATATATATATATTATATCCACATCGTACTTCGTTGCATTATAAAATGCATCAGTCCCAGTTGTCACTGATCTATGCAGAGAGCTTAGAATACGCATATTTGTTGTTGTTTTTTTTGTACCGTCACACTCAGGGTGGCACAGTCGTTCTGCCCGAGAAATGTAGTGTAAATAATATGATGTGTAGAATGACTTTCATCAGTGTTTCAAGCACTCAACAGGATTATAATACGTTCTTTCACAATGACTTTGATTTTATTACAAAGCCTAGACTAACTTGTTGGCTATATTGTATTGATTTCAATATGCCGCATAAACTGCGGGTCTGGCGGGTTGAAGAAAGTGCTTATAACTTATTCATTTTTACGATTCTGCAGCTAAAACACTGTATGGGTATTTAATTCAAATATTTAGAATGGACATGCACGAGATACACATACGCAGAGATTTAAATTTGAATTTCAAAAGCCGCTCAAAAAGCAGCTATGGCAGTGCTAGTGTTAATGTGCTGAAGCTGGGCTCGCTCAGAAATGCGAGCATCCAAATCCGCCGTGCACTTGCGCAGTAGCAGCCAGCCGTCAGCCAGGACTGGCTATGATTGGCTTAAATGTCCGGATGGAATGCAACCGGTTAGCAAACACGATGATCAGGCGATTAGCACCCATGTGCCAAGACAAAGGCTATAAATATGAGCAGCATGACTTCGTCTCTTCTCAGTCTTGCATGGTGTGTTACTTTGCGGAAAGACAGAAAACATTTAAAGCGGTTTAAATATTAAAATAAAACTCATAAGTCTAATAATCGCTTTGTCTAACTTTAAATTTAGTTTATTTGTTCAACTTCAGCAGTGCTTTAACTTAAGCTCAGTAATATCTTGCTGTGTTCGGCAATTTTTTATTTTTTTTATTAATTTACCGACCACTGCTGCCTCTTTGGGGTAAATCGGTTATTAAATATACCACACAGTATATTTGTATTATTTTATTATTTATATAATATTTATATATATATATATTTTTTAAATCTTGTTGATAGCCGTGTCAGGCTTTTTTTTTTTAGGTGTTTTTAAATAACTTTTTATTGTACTGTTTGCCTGTAGCTGATCAGTCTTTTATTAGGTCTATATGAAAGAATTATCTGCTGGTTCCTGGAAAAAAAAAAAAAAAAGTACTTAATTGTTAGTGTTTTCTTTCTTTTGGCCTTAATTGTGACTTCAATTTAAGGTCTTATTTTTTCCTGTGCTTTTACCCCTGGACCCCACCGCTTCACCTGCATCAGAGGTGTGAACACACAAACATTTTGGCCACCAACCGTCACTGATAGCCACAACGTGTTAATGTGACACTATGATTTATTTGGGGCTAATTGTAAGTAGACTAAGATACAAAGAAAATATGCTGAAATAATTTAGTTTCAATTTAAAATAATATTTTATTATTCACGCGTAATACAACATTGTGAAGCCTACAACGCATCAGTATGGTTTGTATTACATGTAGGATAGACTGCTAGGTAGTCAATTGATTTTACTACTGTACTGTTTAAACCTATTGTGAATATCTATATTTTTACATAATCTAATGTGTACAGAGAACACAATGTTATTTTAATATGTCCTCATATTAGGATATTAATGTTGTTTTTTTTTTACTAAACAAACATAAATCAAACAAACAAACAAACAAACAAACAAACAAACAACACCTCCTAAGATAAGCAAACACCTCACCAAAACCTGAAAAAAAAAAAAGATGTAGTGAAAAATGTAAACATTCTTAACCTCAAACAAAAAAAACAAAACAAACAAAAAACAGGACTAACCTGCAGTTGAACTCGGATATATAGATCATATAGTAACACATGTGTGGTCTATAAAAAAAAAAAAAAAAAAGTCATTGCCCGTGACTTTTGACCTCTCCTAAAGGTCAAATGTAAAACTGACTTATAACTCCTTATAGAGTGCACATAGGGTCATGGTTACTATATAAAAATGTCATTCTGTAGTGTTTGCTAGTGTTTGGTACTGGAAGCCGTAAAGTTGCTGGCAACTCTGGTTATTATTCTTCTTTCCGCCAAAAGCTGCTCAAAAACAAAATTCGGTAGGATGGTAGATGCTTAGGGGAAGTTGCTAAATGTTAATTGAACATATGTCATAGGTCACATGGTTTGGCTGCCATATTGTATTAACTGGTGTTCGTAAAAAGCTGATAGGTTGTATGGTATGGTGGCCATGCTGCATGAAAACCCGATAGGTTGTATGGTATGGTGGCCATGCTGCATGATGTCAAAATCGCACGGTACAGACGTTAATCACAAACTACAAAGATCTTCTCCCAAACCACGAGTCTGATTGAACCAAAAACTGCCACACATGATCCTAGTGTGGTTGTCTTTAAAGGTTGTTCAAGGGAAATTGCTACAATAAAAAAAAAACATGGCGGCCACGTTGGATGACATCATCAACACACAAAACTGGCTAACAAGTCCTTATAGAGTGCAGATAGGACCATGGTTACTATGGAACACATATAGGAAACCATATGTGCTCTATCCAAAAATTACCTTGATCGTGACCTTTGACCTCTCCTTAAGGTTAAATGTAAAATTAGCTTATAACTCCTTACAGTGTGTAGATAGGGTCATTATTACTATGGTGTTTAAAGTTATAAAGCATCATGAGAAAATGAACTAATGCAGTATTTTGAATTGAAACTGCTCCATAAAACTGATCTGTTGCCGACACTTGTGCTGCAGTGCTACAACTTTCCAAAATTTCCTACTGGTACTGAGCTTGGAAGCTGTAAAACTGTCTGGCCCAAACCGACCTTTATTTCACATACCTTACGTAAATACCTACCTTTATTCATAAAACCGCCTGGAACACTCACATTTTTGCTTCTAATTAGTTCGTAAATTGGGCATGACACTTTGGAAAATACCATGTGTAGTCATCTCAGTTTTCCTCCTGCAATTCTGGCCAAATTACCGCCACTTAGCAAATAAGGCCCATAGTGTGGACAGGGCCTTAGTATCAGTTTACTGAAAGCTTTATGTGAAGAAACATCAATGAACAGTATGTTTTCAATGTACAGTAGTCAGCATTACTATTTGGCATAGGCTCCTGTTTTTTTGATCCCTTGAAATTCCTCTTAAATCAGAATATGCTGTATCGTATATATTTAAGCCCTTAAAAGTATTACTACTTAAAGCATTACAAAATAGTGGAAAATAGCACGGAAAGCTTTGCTTGATGAAAACAATTACTTTGTCTAAAGTCTGAAATAAAAATGTTTCGGTATGTATCCAACATGCCTGGTTATTTGTAGCATTATCCAATTCTCAAACTTTAACAATAAAACACTGGATATACCACACAGTGGAACAAAAGTCCTGTAGATAAATGCTGTTCAACTGAGCTGTGATGTACAGTAGAACCTCAGAGTTACGAACCCCTTGGGAATAGAGGTTGTTTGTAAGTCTGAAATGTCTGAAAATTAGTTTTCAATGGTTTTAATAAACCTGCTATCTGCACCCTCAATCTAACAAATACTACAAGGATAAATCACAGGAATGCAATATGCATATTGTTATGATTCTAAAACCTTTAAAACAGTACTATAACTGGAAAAAGTCTAATTGAATTATTGCACAATAATAATAAATAAAAAAACTGAATGCCAACAATAATACTTCATTGGGAGTAGGGGAATTAGTTTCCTATTTTGCCCCATTCAGACCGATTGAGTAGGAGTACTAAATGGTATCTATCCCTGAACAGATTATAGATAATAACCTGTACTTCAAATAAATACATGCAAATGATTTTAATGAACAAGCTGTCTAGGATGTGGGGACATTATTTTCTCATTTAACCCAAATCATACGCCTAGTTGACTAATAGTATCCCTGAATAAACAATCTGCTCTTAAACAATAGACAAAAGATTTTAACCAGCAAGACATCACACAAGTGATGAGGTAGACCAAATGCTATTCATTTACTATCAATGCAGAATGACTGGGTGGGATATTTGTTTTTCATATTATCCTTGTCATCTGCCATGGTGACTTCATGCATCCCCTGTTAGCTCAAAATGCCTGTGGTTCTGTTGTTTTCCCTGGGTCCCAAATCAAAATTAAATCCTCTGATGCAGGTTTTCAACCTATGTTTTTTAATACATTTTTAACCTTTGGGTTACAATGGTTTAATACGGTGTATTTTCTAACTAGACCTAATATTTTAATCCCCCATTGAAACATCAAGATACACATATCCTACTTGGGATTTTACTACAGGGCTTTCTAGTAGGAAGCAGTGTGGTCCAGTGGTTAAAGTCTCGGCTTTGTAAGCAGAAGGTCACCGGTTCAAATCCCACCTCTGCCACTGACTCACTGTGACCCTGAGCAAGTCAATTAACCTCCTTGTGCTCCATCCTGCGGATGAGATGTTAAATCAATGTCTTATTGTAAGTAACGCTGCATATAATGCACAGTTCACAGCTGTGAAGGTGGTCCATTATGAAAAGCGCTATATAAAGATATATTATTCAGCAAATTATTGTAACACTATTATGACATTTTTACTTTAAATGAATCAGAATATTTATAATAAAATGAATACTAAGAATCGTTTATGTGATTACATTATAAAACAACTTGAGGGCTAAACACTAGACAGAAATGGTGGAGTACAGAATCGTGGTAGGTAGAGTTGCCACAAGGCCTCATGGGTGAGATGTTTTACTTCATTTATAAAATTACTTGTGTACTGCTCTGCTGTATATGAGGCGCTAATTACAGTTCATTGGTCATTATATGCATTCCAGTCATTGTTTGTTAGGGTAGGATCTGATTGGCACAGATGTTGTTTTTACTAATTGGTTAAAACTGTTTTTGACCACATACAGACTGGGGAAAGCCCAGCTGGAGTAACTAGAATCCAGTGCTCGTTTGTTTAGTTTTGTTACTGCTTTAAACAAAAGTATGTGCTAGGGAAGAGAAAAGGCTACATGGTGGTTGTGTAACAGGGTGATGTTATCTACGTGGGTTGTCACTGATAAATAAGGAGTCAGACACAGAGCAGTGGGTGCTGGCACACCGCACAGGCATACAGATTTAATAAAACTACGCAGGCCTCCGACCCTAGGGTACCAACAGTGGTAATCCTAGCACCGTGTAATAAAGAAAACAAAACTAACAATAAAAGATTGCCCACAGCTGACGAGCGCTAGTCCTGCTATAAGGGATGTCCCACTCCAGGAACCAGCTACACTACACAACCCTCACTATACTTGTTTGGGATAAACATCTCCCAAACTGCCCTATTTCTGGCGTTACCGGAGTCCTGGCATCTACCTCAGTGACTCCGGCTCTTACTGAAGATCCCGACTGGGCAGTGCCTTCATGGTCACATCTGGGAGTTGAGGGTTTCATGCAGTAATCCTTAACTGGAACGGACACTCTCCCCCTTGGTGTAAACAAAAAGTGGAGCTCAGCGCAGCTCACGTCTGTGGGTCAATTGCAACGAACTGAAAGCAACGTACTAACTGGGGATGATCCTGTGGTTAGTACGCAGCTCTGTACTAAACTAGTACGCAAGTTAAATACCAATTGCAACAAACTTTGCGGTTGAAGTTAGTCCCCAGCGGCATACTAAAAAAGGTCTCAATTGCAACAAACCCAAAAATAACTGCTGCTGCCCTCTAGAGGATACCAAGTACGGGACTAACTTAGTCTATCTCTTGCTATGGACTAAGAAGTTTTGTATCGTACTAAGTGGAATAGTGGAAGACATGAAAGTCCCAGAATGTACTGGCAGTTTAGTTTTGCTGAAATAATAATAATGTGTGCATATAATACACACACACATATATATATATATATATATATATATATATATATATATATATATATATATATATATATATATATATATATATATATATATATATATATATATATATGTGTCATCACTATATTTGAAGCATCTGCTGCCTGTAATGGATATTGCAATAGTAAAATAAAATTACTTAATTACAATATTGTTAACTACTAATAATGAAGGAAGGTGTCGGCAGCATTACAGTCATTCACGGAGAGCCTGTAGTATGCTATAGTAGGTTTCACATTTGAGAGACGTATTTTTTTGGGAAGGGGGCATTCCGCTTAATTTGAGGGGACTCGACACTGGTGGTTCTTAGGGGCGAGCAGGGATATTGAGGAGTAGGGACACTGTGGGAAGAATGGGAGTTAAGTGTTATTTTACGTAGTAGGACCTGGGGGCACATTGAAAAATAAAATAAACAGTGCTCTTCTCAGGGTGTTTTTAGAAGTGATTATCTATGATACTTCTCCAGAATACCACCCCTTCTCCGTTTTGTACTTGTTGTGGTCCAATGAGAACGGTGTCGAAACAGCCCATGTATGTTGACCACGGTTATCCTTTACTCCCTTTAAAACAGTCTGGGCCTCACCACACGAGTTGCAACTGTCTATCATGTATAAAGCTAATGTTGTAATCAAAAACAGAATTCAAAATAAAACCAGCTTTGCTAGTTTATTTCATGCCATTGCACTTGGTTGAGTATTTTAGAGGCAGTCAGTGTGCCCTGATATGGAGTATTTTACCATGCATATAGCCTAAATCAAATAAAAAAAATAAATTACGTGCACACATATAAATATATTAGAGACAAATTAATATATATGTATAAATGTCGGCCTATTTGTAACATTGTAAAAATGATTCTTAGCTCATATCAAAATACATACATTACTGTTACAAATATTTAAAATGTTCTGATTCAGAGCCATCACGCCTTGCGCGGTGTCTGGCTCCCTGTAAAAGGTTAAAGCGGTTCGGATAATGAATGAATGAAAGAATGATTCAGAGCCCCCTTCAGTTCTTTAGTACCATACTAAAGCTGGGGATCAGCTAGTCTCCAACTTTGTTCCGCTTGTTTTTTCGATGCAATTGGTACGCAGCTGGGGATGATCCCGAGATAGTACGGTACTATCCAGTACGCAACTTAGTATGCAGCTCCATACTAACTCTGCAAGTTTGTTGGAATTGACCCTGTGAGTCTATGGCATTGCAAATCACCTTGAACTTTGTCACTGCTGCGTTCTTAAACAGGCGTAGGCTTCCCGGGCACGCCCCCCAGCCAATCAGGATCTCCCAATCAGCTCAGGTCTGGGCAAGTCTTTCTATTTACCAAGTAGCAGCGCAGCTGAACCAGTGACAGGATCCTCCCTGTCGCAGTGGGTCAATTGAAAGAAACTGAAAGCAGAAAATGAATGCTACAGCTGTAGCACTCGCCAAGGTTACTGTACTCTTACTCCATCACAGAGTTAAGAATGGGTCCCTTGTATAAAAGTTAGAAAATGAAATAAAAGTTGAAATTGTTTTTCTTTGTTCATAGATATATTTGCATTGAGTTAGCGATTTTGAAACTTTTCTGTAAATGGTGCTGAACTATTGTTTATTTTTGGAACACTAAATAAAAAACAATTAATTGAACATTTCTGAACTATCTCCACCTGTTTAATAGCTTAAAATAATTAAAAAGGTCTAAAAAAAACAATTCATTTAATTAAGGGTTTTATTTGAAATTGAGAGCACAGCTAGAACAAAAACCAGCAGACAAAGGGGTCCTCCAGGACCGGAGCCGAGAACCACTGGCAAACAGTATCAGGCACATGTTAGAACCGAGGGGCTGGTGTACCGCAGATTAGACTGGTCCCATTGCACGATTCTCAAAGTCCTTTTGGATACTCCACAAAACCCTTGGCCCAGGTAGCTGCAGAAATAGTCACCCAAAACGGCAAAAGAATCAGATTTAAATATACAATCCTGTACATGCAGTCCCGGCACCTAATCAAAGTATACAGCGTTTACTTTAACTCTGACTTCTGTAATTCTAAACACTATTACTTTCCAATCTCCATAGCTCTCCTGTAAGGTAGTTAATTTAATCACATAGATTACACTTCATCATACGTGTAATCTATTTAGATTTCCAGAAAGCTTTTTTCAAAGTCCCACATAAAAGATTACTTCTCAAACTGAACGCAGTAGGGATTCAAGGAAATACATGCACATGGATAGGGAGTGGTTAACATGTAGAAAACATAAAGTACTGATTAGAGGAGAAACCTCAAAATGGAGTGAGGTAACCAGTGGCGTACCACAGGGATCAGTATTACGTCCTCTGCTATTCCTAATCTACATTAATGATTTAGATTCTGGTATAGTAAGCCAACTTGTTAAATTTGCAGACGACACAAAAATAGGAGGAGTGGCAAACACTGGTGCAGCAGCAAAGGTCTTTCAAAATGATGTAGACAGCACACTGGGCAGACACATGGCAAATTACATTTAATAGAGAAAAGTGTAAGGTACTGCACGTAGGCAATAAAAATGTGCATTATAAAGATCATATGGGAGATACTAAAATTGAAGGAATCTATGAAAAAGACCTAGGAGTTTGTTGACTCAGAAATGTCTTCATCTAGACAATGTGGGGAAGCTATAAAAAAAGGCCAACAAGATGCTCAGATAAATTGTGATAAGTGTTGAATTTAAATCAAGGGAAATAATGTTAAAACTTTACAATGCATTAGTAAGACCTCATCTAGAATACGGTTTTCAGTTTTGGTCACCTCATTACAAAAAGGATATTGCTACTCTAGAAGAGCGACCAGAAGTATCCCGGATTTAAAAGGCGTATGCAGACAGGCTAAAAGAACTGAATCTATGAGTCATGAACAAAGACGACTACGCGGTGATCTGATTCAAGCATTCAGAATCCTAAAAAGGTACAGACAATGTCGACCCAGGGGACTTTTTTGACCTGAAAAAGAAACGAGGACCAGGGATCACAAATGGAGATTAGAGAAAGAGGCATTCAGAACAGAAAAACAGGAGGCACTTTTTTTTTTTTTTTACACAGAGAATTGTAAGGGTCTGGAATCAACTCCCCAGTAATGTTGTTGAAGCCGACATCCTGGGATCCTTCAAGAAGCTGCTTGAGATTCTGGGATCAATAAGCTACTAAACAACCAAACAAGCAAGATGGGCCGAATGGCCTCCTCTCGTTTGTAAACTATGTTCTTATAAGCTATGGATTTAAATGTAGCCAGCACAGTACTTGTTTTACATGCAGAACAACATCTGCTTACAAGATAAATCCTAGTTCTTCCGCAAACTGTTTGTAACCATAAAACTTTCAAAGAAACAAGTACTTCCCATATATCATATAATGATCCGTTTCTCTATTCACAGGGCCTTCCTTTCATCTCCTGTCTGCTTTTAGACCGGTTCCAGACTGGTAAGCTGTTAATGGCTAGGTAGTTTCAGCTGTGGATGGCCTGCCAGTTTGTGGCCAATTTATCTATTAAAAAGTGTCTGTGCAATAGTACACAAAAAACAAACAAAAAAAAGCCACTCCAAACTCTGGACTGCTTCTCCCTCTTAAATCGAAAAGGGGTAAAAATCACAACAAATCAATCAAAACACAATTGACAGTGAAACAAATAAGTGCAATAAACCAGAAGTGACAATAATACAAAAAATGTGTTTCCCCATAAACCAATTTTGGTCACTTGTGACAATAATAATGCCAACAGAATTTGTTGGAAATGGTTTGAGTGGGCAATGAAGTTACCGCTTGCCAAAAATGCAGACCCTGCGTTTGTATCCTCAGGATTTAAAAATTGGAAAAAAGCCCTAGAGAGGTTTGCAAAGCATGCTGATTGTCAATTGCATAAGGTAGCGGTGACAACTCATGTTCAGGAGGCAAGACCAGTAGACGCCCAGCTCTCTAGTGCTTTGGCATCACAGCAACAGTAGGCAAGATCTTGCCTGTTGAAGATTGTAAGCACAGTGCAGTTTTTGGCACGGCAAGAGTTGGCTTTTAGAGGTCATGAGGAAAAGGAGGGTAATCTAAGCCAGCTGCTGAAGTGGAGGTCAGAGGATGATCCCAAACTCTATGTAGTTGACACGTAATCAGGATATACCAGCCCTAAAATTCAAAATGAGATGCTGAGTTTAATGGGCAACTCCATTGCAAAGCAAATCAGTTCTCTGCCACTGCTGCAATATTCAGTGATCATTGATGGACACAAGATATATCTGGCACTGAACAAGAGTCAATCTGCCTCCGCTATGTGGATCAGGACCTGATGCCACATGATGAATTTGTAGGTCTCTATGAAATGTCTTCAACAACATTTTTTTACTATGACGGTTATGGTTATTTTATTTGTATACCAAAACAGGAATTTTCATTACAAGGGGACCATTCTTGATACTGCCATACTATGCAAATCCGGGTCACAATTAATATTTGTATAAGTTGTAGGAAATGGGGAATTAATCCATAGAAATTTGACCTGCTGCAACAGCCAAGATATACAGTATACCGTAACAGAGGTACAGATAATATATTACTTATTTTACACAATGCTTATTTTTATTCAAAAGACTAACAGTAACAGTTTCATTCCTGCTTTTTTTCAAAGGCATTTTAACTCTAACATTAACTAAAGTTTATACTGTATCAATCATTAAATCAACAATTTGATTTATTTTGTTTTCCTCGAGTTACCCTAAGTATTACTGAAGCAAGTGTTATTGTTTCATAAGTTGTATTGATACCTAAATATTGTGCAAAGTGTAATATGACAAAATAGTTCGTTGAAAGTATGCAACTAGACATTTGAAAGTTTTAAAAGATTGTAAATGTTGATATAACTGCGATTCAGTGAATGTTTTGCATTAAGATAAAAAAGGAAAAAAAGAAACAAGAACCCTTTTATTTCTTTAGCTTTTTTTTTTTGAGAATACCCTCTTTTATACCCCAGTTTTACAGAATCCCCCCCCCCCCACACACTTTTGAAACAAAAGTTTTGCCCCTGCATTAACGTAGTCCAAGCGATACACTTTTATCGAGTTGTGAATTCTATGAATGCTTGCGTATTCCATGCATTCTCAACCCCCTTCAATCCATAGGCACTTCTTATCGCTTGATCTACAGTATGTAGTCTACATTCTTTTGTTTATTTCAGACCACATTATTTAATATTGCCTTTCAAAACTGAAGCTGGACTTCAATTTGATCTATTGCAAATCTTGCTAGTCTTTATACTTGTGGAATGCATACACTGCAACCAAAAACAATAGTGGTTTGCTTTTATGTATACATATCTGGCATGGCTACAGAACATAAAAACATGTAATAAATTTACAAACGAGAGGAGGCTATTCAGCCCATCTATGCTTGCCCAGTTCCTAATAGCCGATTGATCTCAAAACGTTGTCAAGTTGGGTCCTAAAGCATCCAAATTATTCAGCCTCAATAACAAAACTAAGTAACCATTCCAGAACCTCACAGTCCTTCTAAGTCTATCTCCACTTCATTTTTATAAGTGTCTTCTGGTCCTGGTCAACTTCTTTAAGATTTTAAAGACGATCCCCTAATAGTATTACCATTTCTCTGTCTTTGAAAAATATTTCATATAAACATATTAAACTGAGATATTAATTGTTAAATGTTAATAGATATATTTATTTACGTGTCAATAGAAAAAAATATTGCCACTCTACTGTCAATATAAACACTTGCTATTGAAAAATATGCCATTTACATCCCGTTTGCCATTATTATGCCATTTACATCCCGTTTGCCATTATTATTATTGTTGTAACTGGGATGTTTATTTATTTATTTTTGTTATCAGAAATCAGGTGTCTGCTGGTGCCATTTCAATAGGCTTTGTGCATGGAAAACATTTATTGCACAAACATGCTTGTCTTTTGTTGAAAACTACTGTGCAGTCGCCTAGTTTAAGTGAACAGACTGTTTTTAAAACATTGTGTAGAAGCAGTACGAGGCATGTCTGGCTACAGGATCATAAACACACAATATAAATTTAGCTGAAATCTTGCGTTCATCAAAATAGGCATTTTTTAGTCATAATTGTGTGTTACATGGCATAGTTTGTCTCACTTTTCTGTCAAGTTCATCCCATTGCAGCTCACTTAAGTCAGGGGACTGCCAGCCAGACCATGTTTTGGAGAACACCCTGCTGTTCATTGCTTTCCACTTCATAATTTATAACAGGGGTCATTTACTTAAGAATGACCCCTTCACCTACAAGTCGGATGCCAGAAGGTATTGTTTATACTATGTCTGTTCACAATCCTTTTCTTATTACACAATGCATTGTATAAGGTAAATAATAAATCATCATTTTAAAGTTATTACATTTCTTCACTAACCACGTGGATGCTTTGTGGTCAGTCACTCAAGAATTTGCTCAATACCCCCCAACCTTCTTCCAAGGACAACCAAACAAACAAAAACAAAGCGACAACAAGGATCGGAAAAAGCGGATATGTGAATTACAATTTAGTGCAACAACCTGCAATTTCATGTAATTTTGCTCAAGAATACAAAATGGGTATTTTCATTGTAGTACAATTTGGCCTTGGAAAAAGTTAATTGGATTTTTTGCTTGTCAAAGGTTGGGGTCAACCTATTTTCATGCTCAGAGGAACCTGTCTTATTCATCTTTAATTATTTGAGTGATTTTAAAATGAAATATGTTGATGCTACAAAAAACAAATTGTTTACAAAAAACTAAAAGCTTTCAAAAAAACCAGCATGCGCATCAGCATTCAATCACATTGCTACTGAATGTTTTTTTGGAGCACATTGTCTTATTTTGTCAGTAAATTTATTTTAAAGAGGGTCTTGAAGTGTATGGCACTTTGTTTTTTTTCTGCCTTATTGCAAACCTATTGTGTTAAATAAAACAATTCTGATAGTCTAAAGGGGATCTATTAACTTCAACATTGTATTTCCATTTCTACATTTTATGTATTAAATCATTTCATTTAAGTTAGTCAGAAGGTGGTTTTCCTAATTAAAATAAATAGGGATATGACATTACATAATTTATTCTCACACCTGTCAATCACACTCAGTGATTTGTTTACTTTTACATTAGATCTTTCAGGGTGGAATAAAGGTTATTATTATTTAGTCACTTTGCTTTTATCCAAGGTGACTTACAGAGACTAGGGGGTGAACTGTGCATCAACAACTGGTGCAGCTGCAGAGTCACTTACAATAGGACCTCGGTTTTACGTCTCATCTGAATCTAATGATTAGAAAACAACCCATTTTGGTAAAATAAACGAGAATATACAGATTTCAAAATATATATATATATGCATGTTTTATAAAGCAGGCATATTAATTGAACATGCTAAATTGAATCACATTTGTTGCAATTATTAGTTGCAACACTATGACGTAAAGTTGCAAGCTTCAGTGCTACAAGAATAGATTTATCTATTGGTGTATTTATAAGACAAATAAACAGAGGTAAAGGAGTTCTTGATTAAATATGAAATGCAATTCAAACATGAATCACATACAGAAATGCCACTTCCGTTGAATATTCTGTATGTTTTACATTGTATGTAGTGTGTTTCATGTTGTCTGTTATGTGTATTATTGTAGTGGTGCACAGAGTGTGGGTTATGTAGCACAGGTGATGTAAAATGTAAATTTATATTTAGGCAGAGGGATTGCACAATCACATCACATGCAGATTAAAATGAGTATTTGTATGGGGGCACGGGAAGTGCACAATTAGTCCACGTGCAGACTGTGCCAAGATTCAAGTGAATGATTGATTAGCAATTGAGGCTCAGCACAGCTTTATAAAGGAATGAATGTTTCATACACACAGGGTTGGGTGTATAGGTACGGGAGAGAGAGAGAGAGAGAGGAGAAAATAATTTAAAAATATAAATAATTGCTAACGTGCTGACTTTTAAACGAGCACAATACTTGTTATCGTTTGTTTTGTTGTGTGCAGTTTTGTTTTCTGTTTAAACCTTTTTATTTTACAATAAACCGGCGCATCAGCGCAATTTCATCACTCACCAGTCCTGTCTGTGTCCTGTGTTCTTTTGGGTCTGACATCACTGCTCAAGCCATCCTGTGACACAGCCTAATGCAATTTCCATTTGGTTCATAGAAACGACCCCTGGATATGTTTGAAATCAGCAACCAGTACTTTGCCTCTTGTTTCCACCTCTTGAATACTCCATTTCTTCATTCAATGTCAAACTCATTAAACACATTTAATTTATATTCTTGTGTAAATATGCCAAGTGCCTCTCGGATATTCTAAAACTCTTCAACTTGCCTTTTGTCCTTCGCAGTGCTCCATAGTTCTCACATACATTGTCATGATCTTTTATTATGATCTTTCATGTACTTTGTCAAAAAAAGCTTTTATCATATTTATGTACGGTGTGTGAATGAATGCAGACCCATTATATAAAACTAGAACTTGTGTCGGGTTTCCCTGGTGAGAAAAATGGGTGGGGTAGGAAAAGGCTGTTTAAGAGCAAGTCACAATTATAAATTACTACGACATCATCATGCATACTCAAGCACTCCGCTTTGTTTATTCCATATTTTCTTTTCTCATTCTAAATATCTTGTATGGCGACACTTTTGAAGCAAAATGATCACGTACAGCAGAGGTGATGAAATGTCTGTATTTAATAAAGTGTATTATTATTAATTAGCAGACGCTTCTAGCCAAAGCGACTTACAGAGACTAGGGGGTGAACTATGCATCAACAACTGCTGTGGAGTCACTTACAATAGGACCTCAGTTTTATGTCGCATCCAAAGGATGGAGCACAAGGAGGTTAAGTGACTTGTTCAGGGTCACACACAGAGAGTCAGTGGCTGACGGGGGATTAGAACCAGGGACCTCCTGGTGTCACGCCCTTTTCATTAACCACTGGACCACCAAGCATCACCATGTTTTGCGGCATATGGTGGAATAAGATGGTTAAAGTGGGAAGTGTGCGTATAGAGCTCCTGGGCTGCAATGCAGGGGTTGCATGTCTCCCAAAAGGGACTAGGGGGAAGGTTGATGTTAATGATATCTATATGGATTGTTTTGTTTAATAAAGTTGGACATATCAAGTTATTTCCTATCCTACCTACCCCTGGCAGTAAGTATATTATCACAATTATTCTCTACACAGCTTTGAAATATTTTTAATTCACGTCATTGGAACATTTAATTAAAAATGTGTTTAAAATCATTAAAATGGCAAGCAAATACGCATTTCAAAGATGAGCTAATGTTTAGATAGCTGGGTTTAATCCATGGTATTAATAACCTGAGCTGTTTCTATTGCCTGCACATATAAAATAACATGATCTAATGTTGTTTGGCAACTTTAAATGTGAACATAACAAAAAGTAAAAATGGGATACCGAGCTTCAAGTATTTGTGAGCTGGCAACATGAATAGTTTTTGTAAATCTCAAATGTGTCGTTTACGTATTGCTATTATTACTGTTCTGTCAAACAGCATATTCGCACTGTTCTCATAAAACCCGAGAATGTAACTGTGGAGGATAGCTTTACAGCCCAAGATGTTACTGGCAGGAAGAGAGACTCAGAGGCAGAAGCTGCAGGTTAAGTGCAACTGCACATGTTTAGTAACACAAACTAACAGACTCTAAACAAAACACATTAACAAACAAAAAGGCACAAGGGCCAAAACAAAAGCTCTTCAGAAAAAAACCTCACAAACATACAACAACAGCACAACACGCTCCTTCACCTTTACTGACACTCACATTAATTCTCCGCTGATACCTGTGATTTTCCTTTTTATACACCTGTGACTGGAGCCTAACTCATCACTTATTCAATTAATGTCTCTAGCTACATAACCACCCCTTCCCTGCCAACTCAATAGTCCCCCCCCACACACGAGTACTGGCAGGTAACCAAAAACAATAAATAAATGTGGTGTATATTATGTAGATTGATTACCTTTAAAACAAACAGGTCCCTGTATTGGAAAGATGCAATTTATACCTAAACTATTAGAAAATGATTCAGTATCATCAGTCAGTCAGCTTGCAACTCTATAACGCTGCTGTAATTAAACACAATGTAAATGTTTGCTGATCGGGGCACTGTGTGATTGTCTATTGCAAAACCATTTTTATTTTGGTGCTTAAGCCTATTCACTCATGTAACCAGGGATCTTTGTTAATTAAGCCCTAAGAGTTCAATGTAGACATCTGTCTATTTACTGAATTATGCACAGCAGGACAAGTGGTTGCAATTGTAGTTGGTAACACTTCATTTTGAAATGCTTAAATATGTTTATTTACTATTCAATTCACCATTTGCTAAAAGTTTTCTGTGAATACAATTATGTACCTTGCAACGCTGTACCACAAGGTTCATTTGTACGGACAGAAAACCTCTTAGGCACTACTTACCCTGGATTACAGCTATATCCTCTCCAACAACCGGGCTTCTTCCTTCAGCAGCAGCCGCCCTGTTTAATGAAGCCAACTGCCAAAACAATAAGACAATTAACAAAAATCAAATACAATTAAATCAATTAAACAATTAAATTAAAACAATTAGCTTCACAGGGAGGTTTTTCACCCTATCCCTGCTACAAAACAAACATTTTTACACTCACAGGGCCCCTGCCCTGCTACAATACCAATACTTATACTGTGTGTGTGTGTATATATATATATATATATATATATATATATATATATATATATATATATATATATATATATAGTGAACTGGCTGCACTCTCCACAGTTCATTGCCCTTTAAAAGCAGACCCAACACACAGGAATCAAGGTTTTAAAGCGCCTCTGCGCTATTTTTTTTTATTTTTTTTTTTTTTTTTTTTTTTTTAATAACAAAAACAAAATAAACACCTTGCTCTAATGAGCACTAACTAAACACAACACAAGAACCTAACTATAAAACAGGACAGCTAAGCTGTTTACCTGTAACAAAACAAAATAAACATAGTTTTAACCCAAAACACTATACCAGGTTTCACACTACCTTTCTTTTTTTTTCTTTACGGTTGAACACACTCCCCTGCAGGCTCTGGTCTCTTCAGCAGCCCAGAACAAACTGGCTGCTTTCTTTAAATACCCTGCACCTGGCTCTAATTTACAGTGATATCCAGATGCAGGGGATAATTACTAATAAAACAATTAACAAATGTAATTAAACAATTACAGAAATTAAGGCTTTTCAGCCTGTGACCTTCTGGGAGGTGTAGTATATATATATATACAGTGCCTATAGAAAGTCTACATCCCCTTGAACGTTTTCCACATTTTGTTGTGTCAGTGCCTCAGAGTTTCATGCATTTAAATTAGGATTTTTTCCACTTATCTACACACCATACTCCACACTGTTAACGGGAAAAAAGTTTTTATTGAGAAAAAAAATGATATATTAAAAAAACCAAACTGAAAGATCATAATTGGATAAGTCTCCACCCCCCTGAGTTAATACTTGGTGGAAGCACCTTTGGCAGCAATTACAGCTGTGAGTCTGTTGGGATAGGTCTCTACCAACTTTGCACACCTAGATTTGGCAATATTTGACCATTCTTCTTTATAAAACTGTTAAAGCTCTGTCAAGTTTCTTGGGGACAGTTGATGGACAGCAATCTTCAAGTAATGTCACAAATTTTCAATTGGATTTAGATCGGGGCTCTGACTGGGCCACTCAAGGACATTTACCTTTTTGTTCCTTAGCCACTCCAGTGTAGATTTGGCTGTGTGCTTTGGATCGTTGTCATGCTGAAAGGTTAACTTCCGTCCCAGGTTCAGCTTTCTTGCAGAGGGCAGCAGGTTTTCCTCAAGGACTTCTCTGTACTTTGCTGCATTCATTTTCCCTTCTATCCTGACAAGTGCCCCAGTCCCTGCTGATGAGAAACATCCCCATAACATTCACAGTAGGGATGGTCTTTGGGTGATGCACTTTGTTGGGTTTGTGCCAAACATAACGCTTTAAATTTAGGCCAAAAAGTTCAATTTTAGTTTCGTCAGACCAGAAAACTTTTTGCTACATGGCTACAGAATCTCCTGAGTGTTTTTTTGCATACTTCAAACGGGATTCAATGTGGTCTTTCTTGAGTAAAATACAGGACAGATTTGTGGAGTGCTTGGGATATTGTTGTCACATGCACACTTTGACCAGTCTTGGCCATAAAAGCCTGTAGCTCTTGCAAAGTTGCCATTGACCTCTTGGTAGCTTCTCTGATCAGTCTCCTTCTTGCTCGGTCATCCAGTTTGGAGGGACGGCTGATCTAGGCAGGGTCTTGGTGGTGCCATACACCTTCCACTTCTTAATAATCGTCTTGACCGTGCTCCAAGGGATATTCAAGGCCTTTGATATTTTTTTATACCCATCACCTGATCTGTGCCTTTCAACAACTTTGTCCCGGAGTTCTTTTGAAAGCGCCTTGGTGCTCATGGTTGAGTCTTTGCTTTGAAATGCACTACCCAGCAGAGAACCTACAGGAACTGCTGAATTTATCCTGAAATCATGTGTATCACTACAATTTAACACAGGTGGAGGCCACTTAACTTGGTGTGTGATTTTTGAAGGCGATTCGTTACACCTGAGCTAATTTAGGATTGCTATTACAAGGGGGGTGGACACTTATCCAACCAAGCTATTTCAGTTTTTATTTTTAATTAATTTTCTACAAATTTCTAGAATACTTTTTTCACTTGGAAGTTGTGGGGTAGAATGTATAGATAAATGAAAAAAATATATTTTAATGCATTTAAATTCCAGGCTATAAGGCAACAAAAGGTGAAAATTTTGAAAGGGGGTGTAGACTTTCTATAGGCACTGTATATATATATATATGTTTGTGTGTGTTTAAACTTTCCGGGCAAAGTCCGAAATGAATCACAGAGATCTTTCATTGCAGGTTTTGATATAGGAGTGTCCAACAATGCCCGGTCAGAGTCCGAAATGAATCCTAAAGATCTTTCATTTTATGTTTTCAAGGGACAGAGACAGAGATACTACCTGAGTAGCGTCATTCACTCACTCACTCATATAAACTACACAGGAAGTACGGTTTTAGAAAATAGATATTTAAAAATGTATTTTTATTGACGACATGACTATGTAAAATATTATATATAAGACAAATTTAATTTAAACAAATTATTAAAATCTAGTTATATATATATATATAGGTTTCACTCTAGCTCCGACTCTCGTTCCGCCTCTGAACACACTACCCTGCGTGACTGATTTGTGACTGCTTTTATGCAGCTGTACCGGGACTTGACTGCTAAGTAATCATTCACTTGAATCCCAGCACAGTCTGCACGTGAACTAATGTGAAACACCCATGCCCAACTACAAATATACATCTTAAATCTCCCATGCTATACAACCCAAATTATACCCCGGGCACCAATACATACACACCTAAAATAATACACCCCATACAACATAAAATACGCACAGGGGCGGGGCACCCTGCCACATGGAGTTAATAATAGTCTTCCCGAGGGGCATTTAATATGAGTCAGTCAAAATAATAAGAGAGGCAAGGTTGGATAGTAAATATGACTTTATGTGCTGTAAATCCATATGTAACAGGGGGAGATCTGTGCTGACTATCTGGCACATGTGTCAGTGAATTGCCCACCACCCTTCCACACCATAAATATTTGTGAGCCTTTTATTATATGTTTTTCGCATATGAAAAAAGGAAACATTTTTGGCACAAATATCTCAATGCTGTACACGTAATGAATTAACTACTACCAGCGCATCAGGTCACCAACATTTCTGGGGCAACATAGGTTAGAGTAGGGTATGAGTCGCCAAATAATTTGTTTAAATATAGCTGATACAGCATAAGTAAATAACAAAATAACATAAATAAATAGCAGAAAATGTTCATACTGCAAGATTTTTTCTTTCTATTGTATAATGTTTTGTAATTCATTTTCTGTTAACTCAAAGAATTGCCATTCAGTAGTTTTTTCATTCAGCCATTTTATCTTGTTGTTAGGAGTGGAGGTGGAGGGCGTTCCAACAACTGCAGTAGAGTCACTTACAATAGGACCTCAGTTTTACGTCGCATCCAAAGGACAGAACACAAGGAAGTTAAGTGACTTGTTCAGTGTCACACAGAGAACTGGGGACCTCCTGGTATCAAGCCCTTTTCTTTAACCACTGGACCACCAAGCCACTTAGCATCACTATGTTTTGGGGCATATGGCAGGATAATAAGACAGTTGAAGTGGGAAAGTGTGTGTATACAGCTGCTGGGCTGCAATGCAGGGGTTACATGTCTCCCAAAGGGGACTGGGGGAAGGTTGATGTTAATGATATCCCTATGGATTGTTTTGTGTAATAAAGTTGCACTCTGTTGGACAAATCAAGTTATTTCCCATCCTGTCCTACCTACCCCTGGCACTATATTATCACAATTATTCTCTACACTGCTTTGAAATATTTTAGAACATTTAACTTTGTTTTTCCTTTCTCATAAAATGCTTTTGCAAATTAAAAATATGTTGAATTCATGAAAATGGTAAGCAGATATGTATTTCAGAGATGAGCTAATGTTTACACAGCTGGGTTTAATCCATGGTATTAATAATCTGAGGTGTTTATATTGCATGCAGATGTAAAATAACATGATCTAATATTGTTGGGTAACTTTAAATGTGAACAAAACAAAAAGTAAAAATGGGATACCGCAGCTTTATTATTTGTGAGCTGGCGACATGAAAATATAGTGTTTTTTTAAATCCCAAAAGTGTAATTTATGTATTGCTATTATTACTGTTCTATCAAACAGCATATTCGTGCTGTTCTTATAAAACCTGAGAATGTAACTGTGGAGGATAGCATTACAGCCCAAAATGTGACTGGCAGGAAGAGAGACTCAGAGGCAGAAACTGCAGGTTAAACGCTAATGCACATGTTTAGTGACACAAACTAACAGACTCTAAACAAAACACATTAACAAACAAAAAGGCACAAGGGCCAAAACAAAAGCTCTCCACAAAAAAATCACAAACATACACCAACAGCACAACATGCACCTTCACTTTTACTAATACCCACATTAATTCTCCACTAACACCCGTGATGTCCCTTTTTATACACCAGGTGGAGAATAAAATTCAGGTGGAGAGTGTGCTGTCCCAGGGGAGAAGTCTGGCGAAGCTAGCGTGTGACCTGGAGCGGGAAGCGCCAGAGCGCCACGCAGATTCACCAGCGCGAGAGCAAGAGGAACAAGTGCACTTCCAGTTTGTGGAGGCAGCCGGCCCCGGGGAGCTGCGCAAACACCTGTGGCTGTCCAAGCCGCGCTCCCTTCAAGACTCCCTCCAACTCGCACAGGAGTGGGAAGACATCTCCAAAGAGGAAGATGGGCATCGGAGCTGACCTGCTGTTAGAGCAACCGAGGTAGAGGTGGGGCCGGATCAAAGCGGACTGGGGCTGGCCGAGGTGATGGAGGAGATAGTGGCCAAAACAATGCCAGCGCGGCCGCCCCCACCCTCCCGGTCCGGACCCCATCTCTGCTGGGAGTGCGGGCAGCCCAGGCATATTTGAGTTGACTCCCCGAGAAGATGGAGGCGTGCCGGCTCTCCCCGCTTTGCGCCAAACCCAGCGAGTGGGCGGAAACGACACAGGGTCAGTGTAGGAGGGGGAACGCTGCCCCTCGTTACCAACCCCACTGTGATGACATCTGTCCCCAGCGAGGTGACTGCCGTCGTTGGAGAGGATCAGCGCTGTAGGGTTGAGACTGCACCCGGGAAAGTGCCACCTGCTGCGCCGCCAAACCACCTTCCTGGGACACCGGGTTAGTGAGCAGGGGGATCACTACCGACTCTGAGAAGATAGCTGCTGTGGAGCGGTGTCCTGCCCCCTCCTCGGAGAAGAAGCTGCGCAGTTTCCTGGGACTGGCCTCCTACTATCGGCGGTTTGTAAAGGGTTTTGCAACAATCGCTAGCCCCCTGCATCAGTTGCTGAAGAGAGGCGTTCCCTTTGAGTGGGCAGCGGAGCGCAAGAATGCCTTCTCCCAGCTGCGCGAGGCCCTGACAGAAGCACCGGTACTTGCTGCCCTATCCACAGCTACATCCTTCATCCTAGACACAGATGCCAGCAACGTAAGGATTGGTGTGGTGCTGTCCCAAGAGTCCCGGGGGGGAAGAGAGAGCGATAGCCTATTTCAGTCAGACCCTCAGCCATGCGGAGCGCAACTACTGCGTGACCCGGAGGGAGCTACTGGCGGTGGTGGAAGCCATCAAGCACTATCGCCCCTACCTCTGTGGTTGCCGGTTTCTGCTCTGCACCGATCACGTTTTGCTACAATGGCTGCTGCAGTTTTTGGAGCTGGAGGGACAGGTGGTGCACTGGCTCGAAACACTCCAGGCTTTTGACTTTGCAATCCAACATCAGGCTGGAGTGAAGCATGGAAATGCAGACGCACTGTCCTGGAGACCGTGCAGTGAAGCAGGGTGCCATGTCTGAGAGGTGCATGTGGTGACCCCGGGAGAGTGGTACTGGCAGCAAGCACAGGATCCCGACATCAGCTGGCTGCTGCGCTGGCTCCCCTCTCAGCGATTGTCAAGGGCTTGTGGTCACAGTGGGGCGCCCTCAACCTCTGAGAGGGTGTGCTATACCGGCAGTAGCTGGGAGACCATCCACTTCGCTCAGTATTTATTCTCATTCAAGTTTTTTTTTAGAGCAGTCCAATTCGATTTTGTATATAGAATTGTGTAGGATATTTTAGCAAGCCTAAACAAGCTGTAATGCTACACATGTCACATCTGATGCATGTCAAAGAAATGGATTCAAGGCAGATGTTTAAAAAAAATGCTTATATTACAATTCCATGTATCTAGGCTATATGATGCATTGCTTTATAGGCTATTGCATTGTGGTGTGGCCTAGGATATTATATTCTCTTTTTAAATGTACAGGTAGGTAAAATGAACAAATAACATGTGTTCAACAAAATATTTTCATTTTACTTTTAGTTCAAATTGAAATGTTGCTCAAAACAATGCAGAAACAACATTTCTTAGCTTATTTTGGTATTGAGCTTGAATTTGAAAAATATTTTTTTTTCTTTTTTATAATGTCACAGGCAGTCAGATGCTGTGTCCCTTTCGCTGTATAGTCGGGTTTCCCTTCCAATAGTCTTTTTAGTCTACAAATAATCTTGTGTGTTATCATGCGTATAATTATTTCCAATAATGGCTACATTTACAATTATTATTTGTTAAGCAGACGTCTTTATCCAAGGCGACTTACAGAGACTAGGGTGTGTGAACTATGCATCAGCTGCAGAGTCACTTACAAATACGTCTCACTCTAAAGACGGAGCACAAGGAGGTTAAGTGACTTGCTCAAGGTCACACAATGAGTCAGTGGCTGAGGTGGGATTTGAACCAGGGACCTCCTGGTAATAAGCCTGTTTCTTTAACCACTGGACAACACAGCCTCCTCAATGAAAATAGAGGTAGCATGCTATGATTGTAGCGCTATTATTCCTGAAAAAAAACGTCTCGACCCAGTCCAAAATAATATTGCTTGCAGCTCATTACTTGCATAGGATTATTTTTAGTATGTACTGCTATGTCGTAAAGTAATTTTGATAACTGCATTATTTTTTTCAATCTCTAAAGTATCTTTCTATACTTTACATAGGTGTTTTAAAATGTGACTATAAATATGCAAGACCACTTAGTTGATTCAAGGTCAAAAAAGTAAAATAAAATGATTGTGTTGTTTGATGCTGAATGTTATAAACAAGTTGCAGTGATATTGATGTTAGGGTGCTTACTGGGAACTACACTGTATGAAAGGTACTGGATCTTAACTTTACAGCACCTCTTTATGGCTCATTATAGATTAGCTGATCTTGTCATGTATGTTTAAAGTAGGATACCAAGTGAAGGAAGAATGAAATGTGAATAATTGTACAGTTATAAAATAATGATAAGCTCACAGCACATACTGAATACTGATGCATTCATATTGATGCACTCACTGCATTAGGCTTGCTGTGTGTACCTCTCTATGCCATCTCTGTGTTACTAGCTATGTTTCCATCAACAAGAACTTGCAAAATTTCGAAACAAAAATATATGTGAATCTTACTGTAGAAAAACAGGTTTCCATTAAACTGGATTCTAGCGAACAAAGAGCTGTACGTAATAACGGCACAAGCTTAAAAAAAAACAAATTTTCTTGATTGGAACAAAAAAATAAGGTTTGATGCATTTCCATCCATTTTTTTCTATTCACTCGCTAGACTAGCATATAAACTCTAGAGAATAACCAACCTCGCTGAGCATTCTGGTTATATAATGTGTTATAATGTGTTGCTGGACTGAAAATTGACCAAGAAGGAATATTAAAACCAATCCTCGCCCAGGACAACTGGAAGCTGCTAGAGACTGGAAAATGCTGGCAGATGTTGGTCAACGGCTTATTTTTCCACCTGAGATTGCCACCACTAACCTTCGACCAGATATTGTCTTGTGGTCTGGATCAGCACGCCTTGTTCACCTGGTAGAGTTAACAGTGCCATGGGAGGATGCTGTAGATGAGGCGTATGAGAGGAAGAAACTGCGGTATGCTCAACTAGCCACTGAAGCGGAACAGCGAGGATGGAGAGTCTGGGTGTACCCAGTGGAAGTGGGTTGTCGAGGATTTGTGGCACACTCTACAACCCGGTTTCTCAGAGATGTCGGATTCAATGGCCAAGAGTTGCGTCGCACAGTGAAGAACTTATCTGAAACAGCAGAGAGAAGCAGCAACTGGCTGTGGTTGAGACGGAAAGATTCTGGCTGGGGATCTCAAGCACAACAGAAAGAAAGAAACGCTGATGTACAGGTAAGTAAGCTGGGCTGAGTTGAGTGGGGATGGAGGGGGTGATGCTGGGACGCCAGAATCACCGCCGAGCCCTCTTGAGGTGTCGTGGGCTAGTCGATCAAACACCGAGGATGGAAGGTGCCCACTTGAAGACCCCAGAGATGTACCCTACTTAGCTCAATCCAGACGGTTGTCATGCTGATGCGCTGGGGAGACCGCACTATGGTTGATCCCCGGAGCCAGCATCACAGCCGTTGTGTGTGCTGATGCGCTAGGGAGGCAATAAGCTGATCCTTGGAGCCAGCATTACACTTCAGCCATCAACACCAGACAGAAGGATATCTACATCATCATATGGAAGGAAGCGCAAATGGATGGAGACACATATGGATTACATTAGTTTACTGTGAAGCTACGTCTTAGTTGGTGCTTATCTTGGTGAGAGCCAAGTTCAAATCAGCATGAAGTTTTAACATCTACTCTCATGTAATGGAAATCAAATCTCACGATACTTTATAACTTTAAACACCATAGTAACCATGACCCTATCTACACACTGTTAGGAGTTATAAGCTAATTTTACATTTAACCTTAAGGAGAGGTCAAAGGTCACGATCAAGGTAATTTTTTAATAGAGCATATGGGTTCCTAAATGTGTTATATAGTAACCATAACCCTATGTGCACTGGAAGGAGTTATACGCTAGTTTTACATTTTACCTTAGAGAGGTCAAATGCACATATGGTTTCCTATACATGTTCCATAGTAACCATTAACATATCTGCATTATATAAGGAGTTATATAAGCTAGTTTTACATTTGACCAAAGATTTTGAAAGGTTTTTAAAGAAATGCGTCAGGAGGCCATATTGGTTTTACGCACAAACACAATTTTTGAAAATGTCAATTGTATTGACACAGGGATGATGTTTGTCAACTTTGGAGTAAATCAAACAAACCATGTTTCAACTGAAGTGGTTTTAAATTTAAGAAGAAAATGTAGGTCTGGCGGCCATCTTGTTTTACAAAAGAACACCATCTTTCCCTATTTGAATTCCATTGTCCCCAGGATGATGCCTACCAGGTTAAGAGTTTGTTGGTTAAACGGTTAATCGGCATCTGAACTGTAATCTAAACGGGATGATACCTGCCAGTTTAAAGTTTTCTGAGGAAAAACGACAATAAAAATAAATAAATAAATAAACTTTATAATAACAATAGGCTTGGAAGCATAATAATAATAATAATAATAATAATAATAACAATAAATACCTGAATCTGATTTCCGCAGTATACAGTATACCGGTAGTTCAGACATGTTCAATAAATTCCTCTGTAGATGCAAAACCACCTGAGCATTTTGGAAACTTTCTGGAACTTTGTACTGTAAGTCTTGCAGCGTTATTTTTTGTTGTTGTTGTTGTTGTTGTTGTTTCATGTTTTCATTCTTTTGAAACAATTCTTCCACAATGAATTAGGTTTAAGATATTTTACTTCAACTGTATGTATGGTCGCTCAAGCCTGGTGCTGAGGTTGGTAGCCCGCAGCAATAATATAAGAGACCACTGGCATGAATTTCCAGCTATGCTAATTTCATATATTTTGGGGTACAAAAGTCCTTGGTAGGTAACCGTGATAGATGCTACTACGGCTAGTGTAACATAAATTGCATCTTATCTTACTGCTAAGGGACAGAAAAGTCTAAGCTTAAAGCAATTGGCTATCCAATCACCAAACATAAAAAACAACAAAAGTGTAAAGGATAAAAATATCTTTCTATGCTTTGCAAAGGGCTTTGTTGTTTTATTTATTTATTGCAATGGGCTGCATTTTTGTACTTTGTAGTAACTTCAGTATTTTTTTAAAACAACTGAACTATAAAACACTGTTATTTTATGAGTCACCTGCAAATGGCAATAATTTGAAATGTTGAAGAAGCTTGCCAAGGCTACTTTCAGCAGATCTCAGTTCTTAATAACGAGTTGCTTGGTGCTGCCTTTAGTTATCGTAGAAAGTTGCAGGAGGTTATGTCACATACTCACTGCTGAAGACTTGTAAACAAATGGTACAGCTTTTTAGCATGAGAAGCTGATTTAACTAATCCTTTTTACCATACCAAGTTTTGGCTGCTCATGGAATGTGAGTGATAAGTGCATGCTACATCACATTCTCACAACAATGGAGAGAGTTTATAAGCTTTATGTAAACCAAGCCATAGAGTACTGTAGTTATTCAATGAATGAGGATAGTGTGGCACACAGAAAGTAAATGCTTAAGAAAAATGGGTGAAAGTTAATTGTTAAGAAAAATGGGTACTCCCCCCCCAAAAAAAAAAAAAAATTAAAAATTAAAAATGTAAAGGGAAACAAATGTAATAATCATTACATTTTTTAATAGGCCAGTTAGTGTAAGTAATATAGAGCCTTGTATAGCTTGCTGTCAGTAGGTGGCAGTGTAGCAGCATGCAAACAGCAGCGTATTGGTTTAGCTGAACTCAGCAACCTTAGAGGTAAGAGCAGTGTTGCGAATTGGACGGTTTTTCTGCCCAACTGGGCAGCTTTTAATTCCTTTTTGCAGGAGAATGATGCTAGGCGGGTTGTCTATTTTTGGGCAGCTTTAGCAAAATGCTACAGAATTTTTTGGGTTTTTTACATAAAAAAACAGTATTTTCTCAAATAATTTAGGATCTCTTCCATGACTGGTCACAGTGCATGACACTAAAGAAGGCTGCTGTATTGTGTTCTGTAAAGTTCATAGAACTATTCTTTATGTTTTTACAGGTCCGAATAAAACAACTAACTGTGTTACATCTGAATGATGTCTACACCCCTCATTCTATATGTGTAACAACCAGGGCTGAATTAACACATAGGCAAACTATGCCTAGGCATGTGCCTAGCGCGCAAACTGGAAGAACTTCACTCACTGATTGACTGACCCGGAACTTATTATTGTCACGCTACACAGGTAAATTCAGTCAGTTTGATTTTGCTTGAATACAGCAAACCAATGATGTCTATTTCAGGAGCGGCAAAGCGTAAACATAAGAAACGGGAGGAAGAAGAATGCAAAAGGCGAAAGGGGACATTAGAAAGATTCTTACAAATAGGAAATCCAGCACCATCCTTAAATTATTCCTTCTATTTCTGTTTTTCCTGGTCCTGTAGTTTTCTGTACTCTGTAGAATGTGAACATCTTTTTTCATTTTTAACATTTTATCTTCTAGACATGAAATGTGTGTCTCTGCTTCAGCAGTACGTTTTTCGACAGCAACAAACCGTTCATGAAATTTCAACTGACTCTCCAGAACATTCTTGAGCATCTCTTTAATACTGGTCAACTCACTACATTATGCTCGAGTTCTCTGTAGGTAGTTCACCGGCGCCATTTTGAGTCGGAGTCAGAGAGTTGGGTTTTGGTCTTTTCTTGGCAGATTTACCACTTCTTGGTTCTGAAACTGTTTTTGTAGGGTTCGCTGCCATCTCGTGAGTTTTGAGAAACGATAAATAAATTATATTAAGCGTTTTTTTTCTGATTTAAAATTAAATTATAAATAACTCCTAACAGGAGGTCCTTTGTATTACAGCCTCTTGCCACCACTCATCACGTGCCCTCCAGATCCTAAAAGGATTTTACAAAGCTAATTCTCTAAGTCTTTGACAGGTATGACATCAGCAACTCTGTGAAAACTGCAGAAAGACAGTGCTGGCCAGGCTCGAAAGTTGGATGCAAGCAATACCAAGTGATTGGTGGAAGTCCTGTGCTTCCTTGAAAAAAGTTTCTAAATGGCTGTCCAACAATCAGTCACTTGCAAAATTCCTCTGTAAATATATGGTTCAAAACCTGAGAGTGTAGGAGCACACCCAACCAGTGGTGTGCCGTGACAAAATGGACTGGGGTAGCAGAGTCGTTGCACCCGCCCACCCCCCTCCTTTTTTTAAGTGGCAGCTACCTGTAAGCCACAGATACCTTTCATAATTTGAATTCTGAAAGTGCCGAGTATATCCTTTTCCTTCCCGTGTCAGCTCGGGGATCTGTGGTGTACATCTCCCTTTTTCAACAATCTTCAATTTTTCAGAGAAAGTTCTCCTTGAAAAAGGATGATGTCTCCGTTTTCTCACATTTTTTTTATTTTAGTGTAAAATAAAATTCGAAATAATTTGATGTTGTAAAGGTATTTGTATTTATCAATGTATATTTATAAGCAATATCGTGCGAAAATCCAGCTATCCTCCTAACTGCAGTGCTAACCAAGGAATATTCATGTTTTGGGGTTGCTCAGTAATGATTGGTCAGCTGTCAGAGCTTTGACTTTCCCATTGGTTGCTAAAGCAGGGCCTTCAAGTGGGAGATTTATGGCCCGCCTCTGCTCACTCCTGATTGGTCGCCTGTCTTAAAAGAAAAAAACATTCTTTGACTCGCCTATTGGTTAAACTCACTCAAGACCTTCAACTGAAACGGAGAATACCCTCAACTGTTTTTTTTTTAGCGTCTGGTCGTTGTTTTAGACTTATGCGGGGGAAATGCAGATCTCTTATTGGCTGATCACATTCCTTTCAGGAAACCCCTAAACTCTTAAAAAACCTCTAGTAAACCCTGTAAGTCATCTTGGATAAAGACGTCAGACAGATGAACAAATAATAATTAGAGTAGTATGTTTCATAGTATAAGCAAGCACACTGTACGCAAGTGAGTGAGGCAACGTAATGCCATTTGACTGACGGTTTACTTGGCACTGTCTAGTCAGCAGAGAATACCTTGAAGGTCCTGACAGCACGCCACTGCACCCAACACAAATACTCCTTGCTGGAGGTTTTTCCAATGGTTAGTTAAATAGCAAAGTCTATCACCAGTAGAAGTGGTGAAGATCCCAAGACTTGTACAGTACTCATGAGGAAAGCTACGATTTTGCCACAGAGGTCATGGAAATCGTGAAAATCGCGAATCTGAACGTGAAATCTTGGAACTGGATGTAAAAACACATTTTGTTAGGCACGTCCTTTATTTCCTTTAAAAATGCAGTATGTCATGCAAATATGCGAGTATCTGTAAATTGGTTGGTTGTGTATGCACACAGCATTTACGTGTAGCTATGTAGGTCAGCGAATGAGATTTGTATTTTGTAGCTGAGCGAGGATGTAAATGAACACAGATCATGTGTTTCTATAAACTCTCGGTTGTGATCTTCACATACATACCGCACTTGTTAATTAATTTTTTTAAACAAAAGTGGGTTTGCATCTTCAAAAAATATTAATTAATACTAAATCTAAAACTAAACATTGCTAAACAAAATACTTCAGACTGCTGTTGAACAACTTTTTTTATTTCCTTGTGATGCTCATTTCTTGGACATGGTGCCTGCCTGTGTGATTTGACTTTTCAACTTTGTTTTTTGTTTGTTTTTATTTTTAAAGGGGCAGTGCTCTGATTTTGTATATTCTGTATATATATATATATATATATATATATATATATATATATATATATATATATAAGCTACTCAGAAGCAACCAGAAACAACCAATTTAAATGTCTCGTTCTTATTATTGAAGAAAAAATATATACTGTTTCATTTTGAACACGGTAATAAAACAATTATTTGACATGCTGATTTTGTATATATATATATATATATATATATATATATATATATATATATATATATGTACATTTACATCGGATGCGTAGAGAGAAATAGGAACACAGTTTATTTCAGACACTATCTGTTTCGCTACATGGCCAGTGTGAAAGCCTGCATCGTACAGTATTAAAAAAACGTTGGTGTGAAAGGACTTTTAACTAATTTTTGCACTCTAAAGTAACATTTAAACTTGTCAGCAGTCAAAAACAAAAGCCTTTATATTATTGGTTTGGTGTACTATTTAAAAGCTCTTGTCTATGTTGATGTAGCTATTTGGTGACTTTTCTGTGACCTTTCCGCAAGTTCTTTTTTTTTTTTCCGCAACTCGTCAGTGAAATGTACTAAAAATCACAGTGCCAAAATCATAGTCTTACTCATGAGGAAGCAGCTTCTGCATGCTGTGTGTGCCAAAATGGCTTTTGGGTCTCTTTGTGTCAAATGAACCATAGTAATTAGGTCACTGGATACAGATGTTTCGGACCTTGATGTTCACTACTTTCCAAAAATAGAACACATAGATAACATGTGGATTGAAACAGGAACTGTACCTGTGCATGCAATTTGTGAGGCAATCACTCCCGACTTCTGCAACATGCTTCCTGCTGTACATGCATTAAAAGGATATGACTGTGTCATCCCTAATTGGTATTGGGAAAAATAATGTGTTTAATGTTATCAAAACAAAGGGAGCTTACTGCTTCACAGATCTTGCCACATTGGGAGAGTGTGACGAACAAGCTGCAATTTCTGCAGCAAGGAAGTTAGTAGCAGTGCTGTATGACCAGTGTGAGAAAAGAAAAAGAGACCCACTGAGACCTGAATGGCTTGTGCCTCAATCTAGCCATTAAAAAGGACAAGTCACTGGCCACCATGTGAAGACATGGCAAAAGAGCATCTTGGCAAACAAAGATTTGGATGTCTTTGCACATAGGTAAACCAGATATTGGATCACCATTGCAAAATGGATGGAAAGATGTGGATGATGAATTACTTAATTAGGCCTTTGTAATTGTTCTCAGTTCCTATAAATTTGCAGATTTCAAGTTACTTATAACATTTTATAGTTAAGATGAAATGTCCAACTGTTTAAGAGCAGAAACAATTTAAAAAGCCTAATTAAGCTAATTATTAGTTCAATTAAGGGTTTAGTTAGGTAACGGAGCTTAGCTGGAATGAAAACCAGAAGACACAGGGGTCCCCAAGGACCAGAGTTGAGGACCACTGGGCTAGAGAAAAGCAATTCGAAGGAACACTGTATCACAGTCTACTACTAAGTGATAAAGTGGAATTTTGTATGCCTTTGTATTATGTAGGTATTCACTTCAATTCAGGCACTAAGATTTAGATTTACAAAAGTTCCCTTATTTTGAAAACCCGTTGACAGGTATGTTATAAGAGTCCCTTTGGATATTTTTTTTGCTAACTTTGAAAAAATGTTTTTATCATTGTTAGTTATTATAGTTTTTTTCTTACGGTTAATGTTTTTGATCTTGTAAACATTTTAAATGGCACACATAATTATGCTGAGATGGGAAGTGAATGGTAACGTGATAAACATTTACAATGCAGACTATTTTGTATTATTTATAATAACTTTGCCAAATAGAAAGCGAATACCAGTGTTTCCAAAGAGATTCCTAAATACTGTATTTTAATTCTGTGCATCCAAAGACATATAATTAAGTTTTAAGAATAAAGCCTACTTTTTGGTATTCAGTCCCAAACTGTTGTGGAAATTATATATTAAATAAGCGGGGAAAATAAAATGTTAATCAGATTATTCTGCATTTTATATTACTGTGGTAACATTCAGTATAGTTATAATTTTAAAGGGCACTTTAGCTGAAACCTCCCGACCATAAGTAGTACAGTATCAAAAAAGGCTGAAATCTCCTGACTTATGCTAAAGAATGTGTACACCACATTTCAACATAATTAGATAATTGTTTATCAAGATACATCCTCACAATAATAAACGCCCAATAACTAAATAGTGACAATACCAAGTTTAACAACTGAATAAACATTTTACCAGATATATACACAAATGTGCTTTCAGTTTATTGCACTAATCCAAGTTAAAACCAAACTCAGTCTCATATCTATTTTTAATTATATAAAGTAGTAAAAAAAAAGTTGCCTTTATGCTGTAGCAGTTGTGTTCTCTTCCATGTAATGCAGGAGGAAATGAATAAGAAATGTATTGATTTATTATTCTGCCAAGTGACCTTCAGCTCCCATATGGCAACAGCTGATTAGAAACCTATTGTAACACTGAAAAGAAAAGTAATTCAACCATGTCAAGACTCACTGACAGTTTGCAATGATAAGGTCATGTATGAGTAAATGTGAAATGCAAAATGAAACAGCCAAAATCAAATTACAGAAGACTGAATATTCTTTGGGTCAGTTAATAAGACTATGTTCCAGTGACAGGTGTTTTTTTCAAATAAGAAATTATGTGAAATTAGGTGCTTTTTAATAATACACAAATAAAATAAAAGGTTTGAAAAAAACAAAACACTCAAAATAAAGGGCACAATAGCCAAACGAACACAGACAGAAAGCCAGCATGTATCACAATTGTTATTTTTCTAATTAAAAGTTTACTTGATACTTTCTCTCTCCTGTTTTCCACTCTCGAACACACAACCGAGAGTGAAACAAGCACCTATATATACCGTTGTGCCAGGATTCAATTACTAATTAATTATTCACTTGAATACCAGCATGTGAACTCATTTGTGCCACCCCCGTGCTCACATACTAATACACATTTTATCTGCAGTGATTGTGCAATCCCAGTGCCTAAATACATATTACAAATATACATTTTAAATCACTCGTGCTCCACATAGCCCCATTATATCCCGTGCACCAATACCTATACACCAATATTAACACACCACATGCAACATAATAACACAATAACACAAAATACGCACAGGGGCGGGGCACACTGCCACAGCATAGTAATAAAAAGCAGAGAAGACATAACTGTTCTTTTTTATTTAAAATAACAGTAAAGAGGTAGATTTAAAACTAACCATCAATGAAACCTCTCGTCTGTTTCTTGTCATTTCCATAGCAACAAAAATCTTCCTACACAGGACATGTTGAAATTTTTCAGATGTTTGTTGAACAGAAAGTCTCAGAAAAAACTGGGGTTAGTCTGACTAGTAAGATCCAAATTGAGAACACCCATTTTTTAGAACACTCCATGTAATTATATAAACAATTTTTAAAAAAAAACAATAGAATCACTTTTTATTTCTATTGCAACTATAAAAGGGTTTATTCAGCCACTGTTTGTGCTTCTGCACCAACAAAGATGGCAATTTGCACTTTAGCCTATATAAACCTTTGATTAAATATTTTCTTGCAATGCACGACAGCCCGTATATTATTCTATATATATATATATATATATATATATATATATATATATATATATATATATATATATATATATATAGAATAATATATGGGTCAGACTATATTACCACAGAATAATATGTCTCAATGTGGTTTTGAGCCATAATGCAGCCACAAGTGCATTACTTGTGCCTTATATCCACTGCCAGTGTCGTAGGAAATAAGTTGACCAGGAAATAAGTTGATTGCGCAAGCGCAGTAAGGCAAAAGGAGACAAAAGTAAGGCGGAGCTACAGTTTGATTAAAGGGAAGGTTCACTGCATGGCTTTTTATTTTTATCTGGCCGTTTTATTTACTAGACTTTGTATGTTGGTGCGTGTTTGTGCCACTGTCTTTTCGTATGAACTTTAAAATGTGTGATCGACGACTGTTTCTATGGTAAACTTTCTATTTTTAACCTCTGTCTTTTTATGTTTCTGTAACATCGATGTCAATCTGATGTAGTTTATGTGTGATCGCGGAGATTTATTTATATATTAAATGATTTTACACGTCAAAATGTTGCCAATCTTTAATCGAAATTAAAATGTTTCAGTAATATAATGACATGCTGCATCCATAATATTATTAGCAGGGCAAGTCGTATTTTATACATTTTAATATTAGTATAGCTGTAACCTTACTACAGTTCAGGCGTAGGCATACCACTGCTAATTTTTTTAAAAAAGTATATACAGTACACTACACATGCAATTCTATATTTAAAAAAGGTTATAGGTTTAGGGTTGTGGTTTTTAAATTGGTAGTGTGAAGAAAATTAACCACGAATAGCCAGCCGAAAGTTTTTTTTTAGAAAGGAATTGGGTCGTGTACTCAGGTTGGGAATAAAAACAAATGTCTCATGTTGTTTGCACACAATACATTAACATAAATGCCATATTCTTCATAAACGTGGCAATTTTATTCCTTGTAGTATATAGTATTACTTTGGGATAAATACGATTTTGATTGGTTCTCCCAATAAAGCAGCTATGATAAAATTACCTACCTGTTACTACCCAAATTGAGAACACCAGTCCATCACAGGGCACCATACACACTCACACAGAGGGCATTTTTAGAGTGACCAACCTGAACAGCATGTCTTTGGAATGTGGGAGGAAACTGGAGTACCAGAGAAAACCCACACGAACACGGGGATAACATGCAAACTCCACACAGACAGACCCCTGGGCCAGAATCAAACCTAGGACCCTGGCTTAGAAATTTAATGTGATCAGTTTACTCTCAGGATCAGATGTGTTTCTTTGGTCATAGGTGTCTATCAAATAAATCGAATAGCATAATGACATATACTGTACAGCTTGATTTTCAAAAGTGGCCTATAAAAATAATCACAAAGTGATTTTATACTGTATTATCTCTCTTTATTATAAATATATTGGTTGGTATTGAACCACAGATTCAAATCATGCTGGTACACTGTATGATCTCTCTTCCTCACTATTTAAGTCTCTTGGCTGGTATTGAACAATTGTAATTCAAGACAACAGACATATATAATGAGGAAGAGAGATACCGTATATATGTGTATATCTACATGATTTTAAATCGTGATAATTCACTTTAATTCAATATACTGTATCTTTTTCTCGTTATATGTCTTATTGGTTGTTGCACTACAGGGATTTACATGATGCTGATATACAGTAGCCTACATATACTTTATGATCTCTCTCACAACACAAAATCTTGGTTGGTATTGAACGACAGGTATTTACCACGGTTTAGCAAAGACGTTAACTCTATAGTTTTTAATTAATTAATGTATTGTTTCTTCCCAAACTTGTAATTGAAATACATGCACTATGATAACCAGTCTCCTGTTTGTTTTCTGTCCTAATTATACAAAGTACTGTATGTAAAAATAAATGAAAGAACAAATATAAAATAATAATACTGTATAAGCAACATTTTTCAAGTACATCATGTGATTGATGTGCACCGTGGCCTAGTTAGTAATTGCAGCATGGAGCTTCATTTTTTCCATGATAAAACTCATGCTTTAACTTTTGGACAATCACTTGCATACCTGCTGTCCATACTGTAGTGCTTCCCAAAACAAAAACACGTCCAGAAATGCAAAATAATGTTAATACGTAACACATTTTGCTAGTTAACATTTGTTACAGAAACAGAAATACATAATCAGAAATGAACAATCATACAATTCATTTTAAATTATTTATTTGCTGCTAATATATTTATGTTACAGTGATATTCACATTCCCTTATCTAGCGTAATACTGTCGAATATTTCCGATCTACATGTTAATGTAAATTATACGTACAAAAGTCATTTTAAATTATGCATTTTTGTTAGGCTAATATATTGGATCTAAAGCGATATTCACATCATCTTATCAAGCAGCATACTGCCAAATAAATCCGATCTACTAATTGATATAAATTATACTTGCAAAATGAATTTTTAATTATTTATTGTTCATTAATATATCTGATCAACTTATTTCCTGGCTCGATCTAATTATTTCCTAGCCTAGGCTCATTTACATTAGAAACAATGGAACCTCCCCTTTAAATTCTAGAGCTTGATCAACTTATTTCCCGATCAACTTATTTCCTGGGACACTGGCTGTGGCCGGTCACGGCTGGCAACGGACATAAAAGTCGTGTTTCCACTGTTGGCCACAACAGTCCTAGCCAGCCGCGGATGTTTTTTCTGGCCTGTCACGAAGGAACAGCATGACACAGGTAGGGTTTCATATATGAACATTTAAAAAAAAAAAATGTAAAGCTTTAGTAAAACAGAAGCTTATGAAGCTTTTTTTTCTTTCTTGTAGATAAAACATGTGACATTTTTGTAAATCACGCCAGTCCATCACACCTTTACTGTTCTCTCTGAAAGCAGGAAACTGTGTCTGGTAACAGTAATCATGCTTCGGTAAACATTCAGAGCACTATAGTGAAACTAGAGTAAAATGTGTCTTGGGGGTTGTTATGGGTTTATGTGAGAGAAAAAACCTAGCTGTTTGTTTTGGCTGCTGTCTGTCCCATTTTGAAATATTTTATTTGCACTGAGCCAATGTTAAGAATGTTTGTTTCTTTCTGGCATAGGTAAAACACAAATGTTACCCTGGAAATCCTGCATGCTTAAAGGTCTGTTACTTGCTAGTGGTGCTATGTTTAGCAGCATTCATTTTTTAGGTTTTAAATGTTAAAGCAGGGGCTCCCAAGTGGCGCATCCAGTAAAGGCGCTCCACATGGAGTGCAGGATGTGCCCTATAGTCTGGATGTCGTGAGTTCGAATCCAGGCTATTCCTTTGCCGACCGAGGACGGCCAGAATGCTGTCTAAATTGTGTATAGCATAAAAATAGCGACAAAACACAGCATATTTTTTGTGCTAATGTATTCTGAGCCATATTATTATTTGATATATTCTGTGTTTCTTACCTTCTTTCTTAAGCTGTGTTTGTCTGGCTGTCCCGCTCCCCTGGATAGACGAGGCCCTGGACTGCATCACCGGGTCCTCATGGTTCAGCTGTCTGGACCTTCAGAGCAGGTGTTGGCAAGTCAAACTGGACCCTGCAGCTCACCCAAAGACAGTCTTCTCCATCGGGCAAAGGACTGTGCAGTTCACCTTCATACCATTCACACTGCACAATGCCCCGGCCACTTTCGAGCGCCTGATGGCGGGTGTGCCCTGGTCTGCCTGTGTGGTCTACCTAGACGACCTCATGGTGCACGCTCCCACCTTCCAACAAGCCATGTGTAACCTTCGGACTGTCTTCTCCAGGGTACGGCAAGCCCAGCTTCATCCGGGCAAGTGTCACCTGCTGTGGCGAGAGACCACCTTCCTTGGGCACGTCGTTGGGGCCGATGGAATTGCCTCCGACCTGGACAAGGTAAAAGCGGCGAGGGAGTGGCCGGTGCCCACCTTGGTGGCACAGGTACGCAGCTTCCTCGGACTGGCGTCTTACTACCTGTGGTTCATGCAGGACTTTGCACAAGTGGCCAGACCCCTGCATCGTCTCACAGAGAAAGGGCGCTGGTTCCAATGGGACCCCAACTGCCATCAGGCTTTTGACCAGCTCCGGGAGGTGCTGACCCTGTCTCTGGTCCTTGCTTTCCCTGACCCGAAGAAATTCATCTTGGACACCAATGCCAGCAATGTGGACAACGGGGCAGTGCTCACGCAGGAAACGTCGGAAGGTGAACAGGTGGTGGCCTATTTCAGCAAGACGCTGGGGAAGGCGGAACGCAACTACTGCGTAACTCGACGAAAGCTACTGGCTGTGGTGAAAGGAATCAAGAACTTCCACCCCTACCTGTATTGGCAGCGGTTCCAACTACAGACGACCGTACCTTGGTCCAGTGGCTCCTGTCCTTTAAAGAGCCAGAGGGACAGGTAGCCTGCTAGATAGAGGCCCTGTAAGGGTTTGACTTCGACATCCACCACCGAGCTGGCCACTGTCACGCCAATGTGGTCCCTGACCAGAGTGCTACAACCTGCGCTGACACCCTGCTGGAGGGGATGTTCTGCCGGTTCGAGGTCCCCGAGGAACTGCACAGCGACCAAGGAAGGAACTTTGAGTCCCGGATCCTTCGCGAAGTCTGCAGTCGCCTCGGGATTCAGAGGACCCGAACAATGCCTCTTCTCCCCCAAAATGACGGCCTGGTAGAGCGTTTTAACAGGATGCTCGCCACCAACACGACTGGGACGTGCATCTACCACTGGTCCTCATGGCATCCCGGACAGTGGTACAACAGTCTACCGGGTGCACCCCTGGAGCTCTCATGTTCGGCCGGGAGCTGCACACTCCTATGGAACTGCTGTTTGGGAAACCACCCAACCGGAGCTGAGGGGACCCCGGGCCCAGAGTACCTGACTGGAGAGCGGCCATGCGTTTGCCTGTGACCATCTGTAGGGGGCCAGGCTCCCCCAGAAGTGTGCATATGACCACCGAGCCCAGGACCAGGGGTTCCAAACGGGGGGAACTAGTTTGGGTATACTGCCCATGCCGGAAGAGAGCTATCAGCCCAAAGCTGCAGTGCCTGGGAAGGACCCTGCTGCGTCTTGGAGCGCCTGATGGAGGTGGTATACCGGGTGAAGCTCCACACCCAGAACCGGACTGTGGTGCTCCACGGGGATCGCTTAGCCTGCTATTTGGGACACGATCATGGGGACACCACAGCAGGCACCTCAGCCAGGCCTACTCCTGACTCACCAGGCCCGGAGTTCAGCCACCTCGAAACCATCACTAACCCAACCAACAGCTCTGAGCCTGCCACCAGGAGCCCCTGTCCACAGTCAACACGCCGGAGCCGACGCCATAGAAGACCACCAACTCGCCTCAGCCTGCGGGTGGATCACTACTCCCAGCCAGGACAGCTGGATGTGACAGGCGGCAGTGTAGTATTTCACAAAAATATTTTAGAATGCAGAATGACTAGAGGAGGTGCATTAATGCTCTTTAAGTCCACTCCTATTTGCATTACTAGAAAATTGATTATGCTGTAGCGACCCGGGCACCATTCTGTGTCCGCTGGACTTATATGATGTCCTGTTGTTTGTCTCGTCTGTCTTGTCCTGTGTATGTGTTGCATGTATTGTTAGGGTGCCACCACACCACTTAAATGGGGAGAGGAGCGAGGGATGGATCCGATTGGTTGGTCTGGGAGGAATAGGTGGGAGCAGCGGGGGTATAAGAACCACCTGTGTGGGAGGGGGGGAGTGAAAGGTTTGAGCGCTGAACGTCTGGAGGAACCAAGCAATCAGAATTCTAGTGAGAGATAGCCAGTGAGATTGGGCCTGTGAGAGACTGAGAGAGACTGAAGCCTGGGAGTGACGTGGGGTGAGAGCCTGAGGGAGAGTGAGAGAAAGTGAAAGCAGGGGTCAGTGGATGAAGGAAGGAGTTGGGGTCTTTTTATTGTTTTTTGTGGTGTGGTCTTGGCCGGAACAGGGACTGTGTTATTTTGATTAATAAATTGATTATTAATTGCACCTAGCAACGCTCTCCGTCTTCTGTTTTATCATCAAGGGCACAGGTCATTACAATATTTTGTGGTACATACTCCCTTGTAAGATGCCAAGATATTTAGTTAGTAAGGGGGTTATGTAAGGTGAACACAATAAAGTGGCCAGACAGTGCATATCCTAATGCTTTACTGTATTTACACTTTTTTTTAGAGTAACTCACCTCACCTCTGGACAGTGCAAAATAATTGACTGGCCGCTAGGCAATTTCGATTTTGCAGCCACAATTGTTTGCACTACGCCTATCCTTACATCAGCTCCAATGTGTTTTAAAGTTTTACGATTTTCAATAAAAACTATTTTGGAATCTGTGTAGTGTCATTGTAAATGGTGTATTTCATTACATATTTATTTGAAATCACTGTCATTATGTGGAACACACTGTCATTATGTGGAACCAAATAAGGAAGCCACTTTCATTGCTGCTGTGCGGATGTTTTTGTACTTCTCCGTATCCACAAGACTCCAGAAGTCAGCTGCAGGTTATCTTGATTTAAGTTAAATGTCATTTTGAAGATTAATAATCTCCATTTCCAAATCGGCACAATGCAGGTTAAACAGCGAGCCCACTTGTTCGGAAATTTCACTTACATCCACTTCCATAAAGGGGTTTGAAGTAAACATCACACACGGCTCCAGCTGCTTAAAGTCACGAAGTCAGTCGTTGAATTCTTGGCCAAGCCTGGTCAAAAGATCACTGTACTTGCCGGTGTCCAAAAGCCCAGCAGCGGCTTCTTCTTAATGCACGTAAACAAAAAATTGTTTTCCCACTAGTATGTTTTTTGTCTTTTTTTGGACGGACCTGCCTCGGCATCCATGATTCAAGTGTAACAGTAATTTCCCCCTCGAAAATAAATCTGCATGCATTCTATCCGACTATGAACCAACTACAAATCCCAAGACTCCAAAACGTCTCGTTTCCAATCAGGTTACGTACATTTGTTCACGTTTCTTTTTTTTCGCAAGCTACTACAGGACTGACAGCAAGCTACCATGACATTGTAGATATAACTCATTTATCATCTGTTATCTGAAAATCATGCGTCAATCCATTGCACACTAGATGCGTTAATATCGTACTTGTAATGTATTCAAAATAGTTGAACTTGTAAATATGAGCAATTCCAGCAGTGATGAACAAGATATACTCAATTTATATATTAGAAGCAAACGCAAAACAAGGTGATACTGGGTGAACCCGATATTAACCCTTTAAGGACTGTGATCATGTTAACACGATCATGCTGAAGTGGGCTTCTAGGACTGCGGACGTGTAAACACGATAAAAAAGCACTTCTTTTTGATGACTTACAGGGCCACTGTACTTTACAGTACAGGCTTGAAACACATATCAATGGATAGGGGAGGGACTGACGTTCACTTCTTTTTTTCGTGTGACGTCACTGAGAGGGACATATAGGCCCAAATTTATAAAGGGGAAAAACTGACCGCAAAAAGCCACGTAATGTGCGTGTTCAGTACGGCCGCACTCAGCGTCAAAATAACAACATATTTTATAAGACTAATTAAGTGAAGCAGGCAATTCTGTGATCAAATAATTTAAATACCCCTCACCACAATTAGCGGTGGAGAATTACACACCTCTCACAATAAATAGCGGGTGTGGGTAAACCCTGCGTGTGCAGGCTACACATTCCAAAAGAAAATGAATGGCACGCAAAGACATCAGCCTGGTACTAGCCATGGTGATGAGAATGCTCGGAAGCGAAAACTGAAATTTACCAATATGGAAGTGGAAATTTAGCAACATCAACAATGGATAATTGCAAAGCATACGACATGGTCTATTTAGATTTCAAGAAACATTTTGACAAAGTCACGCATAAAAGATTCATTCTCAAACTGAACACAGTAGGGATTCAAGGAAATGCATGAAATGACTTCATCTAGACTATATGGGGAAGCTATAAAAAAGGCCAACAAGATGATCGGATATTTTGTGAAAAGTATTGAATTTAAATCAAGGGAAGTAGAATATTGTGTTCAGTTCTGGTCACCTCATTACAAAAAGGATATTGCTGCTCTAGAAAGAGTGCAAAGAAGAGCGACCAGAATTATCCCGGGTTTAAAAGGCCTGTCGTATGCAGACAGGCTAAAAGAATTTAATCTATTCAGTTTTGAACAAAGAAGACATTGTTGACCCAGGGGACTTTTTTGACCTGAAAAAAGAAACAAGGACCAGGGGTCACAAATGGAGATTAGATAAAGGGGCATTCAGAACAGAACATAGGAGTCACTTTTTTACACATTGAATTATGAGGGTCTAGAGCCAACTCCCCAATAATGTTGTTGAAGCTGACACCCTGGGATCCTTCAAGAAGCTGCTTGATGAGAATCTGGGATCAATAAGCTACTAACAACCAAAACAGCAAGATGAGCCGAATGGCCTCCTCTCATTTGTAAACTTTCTTATATTCTTATGTTCATATATATATATAGTGTTGAAAAAATAAACCAAAAAAGTTTGTATGGTTTCTTTTCTGAAGTACTTCCAAGATGCTACAGTAAGAAAATAGATTTTGTGAATTTTTATAAGAAGAGAGTCAACTACAGCCAAAAAAATGCCTGGTCCTGTGGGAGCATCCCACTGAAAAATGTTTGGTCCTGAAAGAGTTAAAGAGAACAGCTGGGGGAGTATCACAGGGTGATACATGAGCTCAGACTGGATTCTGAAAGATTTGAGGTATATGAGTTAATATTCTTTTAATTAATTAAAATGATAAATATTGGACGTTTATGATTCAATGTGTTCTGCATTGTGTGAAATGACATCAGGAAAATAGAAATGCGATTATCAAGTAAAAATTCGAAACTTGGGAAAAGTTATTTTACAGAAGATTATTTTAACTAAATGCATTTTTCTAAGATTTAAACTCTTTGTCTGAATGAAGATAGGAGCTACTTTATAAGGAAGTTATGATGTAATCGTGCTTGCATTCAAAACAGCCAATCATTTAACTAAAAATGAGAAATATATGCTGTGATTGGCTCATTTGACTATGCCCTGCCTATTTGCAATGTTTATAAAAAATGCCAGCAGCATGGAAAAACACTCAAAGAAAAGAACTTTCTCTATCTGAATCTCTCTCAAAGAAATGTCTCTCACTCTGAAAATGAAAACGTTTTAAAGAAAAACTGTCTCTTGGAAGGAAAAGCTAAACAGAAATATCTGAATGTGTACACAATCGGACTGAATCGCTGCCAAGACAACAATCTAACTTCAAGGAATAAAAACAAACACACCTGCTGGAGACAATAAGAAAATGACTTATTGAAGAAACGAGCTTAATTAAACAACCTTATATTAATTAACTGTTTAAAAACCTTTGCTGTAACAAGAGACTTTTACAAAGCAGTAATACTACATTTGACTGAAACAGAACTGAATTGAACCTTCCAAAGAGATATTAAATAAATTAATCATTCCTTTTCATCAAGAAAAATACTTTTTTCCTCAATAAAACTGTTTCCTGGAAATCAGATTAAGGTAAACATTTTTAACTTTGCTTACTAAAGAAAACTTAAATTTAAAAGAATGCTAAAATACACAAAGAAGTAAACAAAAAATACTGAAGTTACTTAACCCAAAGTTCATTTTAAATCTGTTTAAGTTGGGGCTGCATTGCTGGAACAAGCATACTTTTAAGCACATAGGAAGATGAAACCATTTGGTGTGTTGCTGGTGTTGCATTGTGGGACACGGAGTCCTGAAAAAAAGTCACCTTGTTTTTCTTCAAATCTCTTGAATAACTAGCGTGGAAATGACTACAAACCAAAGATTCTAAACTGAAATGCTTTTAACCATGTGGAGAAAGCCATAATTCTTCATTGCGAGACTGTTCCAACTTTCTACACACTTCAGAACTGGTAACTAAACAACTTAAGAATTTCCGTGGTGCATAAATCAATTGTATGATTAATTCTGTTTAAATTGAGTATGATGGAATATTAACCTATAACCTATGATGAATTATTTCATGATAGAATATATGAATGCATTACTAAAGGTTAGAATCCTAATTACAAATGAATATATGGTTAATTCTTCTTAAACATACTTGGTATAATCCTTTATTATACATTGAAACAAATTACAACAATCTAATACAATATACATATTATTGTAACATTTAAAATAATATTTTTGTAACTTTTAAAAGGTATTTACTTTCAGCCAGATTTGTCTGTTTTGTTTTGGAGGGTTAAACAGCACTGATATATGATAACATTGAAATGAATCAAAGTTGAATATTGTCTAAACCTTAAATCATATGCTGAATGGATTTATAGCCAGAATTCTATGATTACTGTAAAATATATATTCATATGTTCAGTGTAACTTTTGATTAAACTTAAATATGAATGTTGTTTTGATGGTGAGTGTGATGGGGTGCAGCCTATTTTGTGGTGGTTCTGTGTTTTTTGTATTGTTTAGAGTAGATATGAGTGAGTTTGGGGTGTGGTTCAGTGAATTTGTGTGAGGAATGTGTGGAAGGTGCCTGGGCTAATTGGGCAATTCGCACCTCATTAGCCCAGGTGCGAATTGCCCAATTAGCCCAGGCACCTGTATAAAAGGGAGTGGTTGGGTATGTTAGTTGGTGAGTGTTTGTAACAGTGAGAAGACGTGTGTGAGAGAGTGAGTGATTCTTTTTGTATAGTTCGGGTTTAGAGCCTGTTTTTGTGTTCGTCTTTTTGGTTGGCCATTGTGCCTTTTTATTTGTGTTTTGTCAATTAAAATATCTTGGTTTCACTGCATTTTCTGTCTCTGAGTCTTCCCTCTGCTGCTATCCTGCCACAGTGATATAGAAGGATATAGTGGTAAAACCCTAGATAATGTATGGCAAAGTGTTGTTCAAATATAACTAAAGGCATGTGTGGCAACGAGGGCTGCAGTGGTGACGTCAAACCAGGAAATGAAACAGAAATACAAATGGTACAGGGCAAAACGGCATGTTTAATAAAATATTTAAACAAAACCAAAACACTGACACCAAAGCAAAGGGCATATTGGCCAAAGTAACATAACACATGATAATGATACTTATTATCAAAAATGAGTACCGTGGTTCACTCACGTATTATTATTTATTTATTAGCAGACACCCTTATCCAGGGCGACTTACAAATGTTACAAGATATCACATTAGTTTTTACATACAATTACCCATTTATACAGTTGTTTTTTTACTGGAGCAATCTAGGTAAAGTACCTTGCTTAAGGGTACAGCAGCAGTGTTCCCCACCTGGGATTGAACCCATGACCCTCTGGTCAAGAGCCCAGAGCCCTAACCACTACACCACACTGCTGGTAGCATTTGCTTTTGCTCTTACTCCTTAATAATAACAACAACAACAACAACAACAACAACAACAACAACAACAACACCAAATGAAAATACATACATAAATAAATTAATATATACAAGGGGTGGGCACCCTGGCACAGCATGTCTTGAGATAGTATACAAAACATGTGACCCTGAGGGTGTGGTTTTGGGAGTACCAGAGGCCATGGGAGATCCGCCCCAGGGTGGTCGCCCAGCGGTACACTGGCCCAGCCCAGAAAACTGGGTTCCAAATGGACGAGACCATTGTATTGGAGCAGTTTTGCCATGTGGTTGGCGCCGACACCCAAGGATGGATACGGCGCCACAACCCGGACACCCTGGAGGATGCCGTAAAACTGGCAGAGGATTACGAAGACTCCCTGGTCTCCGCACATACTGGATTACTGACTCCTCGAGCCCCACCAAGCAGTCGAGCATCAGCACACTTCCACCACCACCTCTCCTCCAGCTGGGAACCAGACCTCCCAGACCACCGACCTCAATGGGCTGGCCCACCTCCCTATCATGGAGGCAGCGGTTGTCCCCAGCTGGAGTAGATTTAATGCCCCTGACCCGCTGCCTTATCAGCAGCGGGACAGACACGTAAGCCCAGCGCTTTCTGCCCCTACTGTCTGTTTCAGGTGCCAAGAGCCTGGACACATCACCCACTTGTGCCCCTCGGCAAAGGAGTGCAACGTGGCGACATGCTATCTGGCATCAGAAGCAGGTAAGAAACAGAGAAATGATCAGGAGGGGTCTTATATCATTGATGTGATGGTTGGTAAAGTGAGCACCCAGGCTTTTGTGGATTCAGGGTGTGACCTTAATTCAATCAACTCTCTTGGGCGGTTTGTCGTGGCAGCCACAAGGCAAGGTGGCGATCTCCTGCGTCCATGGAGACATGGCGACATACCCCACTATAAAAGCACATGTATCGGTAGGACCGATACAGCGCCACCTCATGGGGTTGGAAAGGCTGCCACACCCCATAATTCTGGGCCGGACACTGGCCAAACTTTAGACAATTAATAAAAAAGCAGTCCCGACCACACACGTAACCATGGCAGACTCAGCAGGGGAAATGATTGGTGAGATTTTCCCCTGCAAGCTGACTTGTTTTCTTCCCTTTTTCGTCCTAGCAAAACAGAGAAAGAGAGACCGATCGAAAAATGGGAAGGAGCATCACTGAAGCGAGGCTGGGGGCTGGTGGGAGAGAGCTCGGATGGTATCAAACGCCACTCAAAGGGAGTCTGTATGCAGTGTGACCGAGAGGGCGAGGTTACTGGGCCATCCAGGGCAGATGTTACTCCGGCCTCTCTCAATATACCGGACATGTGGGACCTAGTGTGGGGCCAGAAAAATGACCTCACACTGGTGCACGCTTGGGGACAGGTCCGGTCTATTGAAGGTAAGGATGTTGAAGGCTCTGGGGCGCTAGTATGTTCACACTTCATTATCAAGGGGCAATTGTATAGGGTACACCCTGCCACGGGCACAGGACAGCCTGTAACGCAATTGATGGTTCCCCCATCTTGTCGGCCCTGAGGTCCTGAGGCTGGCGCATGATATCCCTTTTGTGGGGCACCTCGGTGCTGATAAAACGAGAGAATGCATATTGTCTCAAACGCTACAGCAGGTGTACAAAATATAAAAAATGCGTCCCATCCGGACATCTGTTTTTCACCCACAGATGGACTATTTGGTGGAACGTTTTAATCAAACATTAAAGCAGATGCTGAGGCGGTTTGTGAACCAAGAGCAGAAACATTGGGCAACGCTTCTTCCCTACCTCCTTTTTGTAGTGAGAGAAGTGCCGCAGAGTTCGACAGGGTTCTCCCCCTCAGCTCTTGTTTGGCCGACAGCCTCGTGGCATCCTCGATCTGTTGAGAGAGGGGTGGGAGGAGCACAAAGGCTCATCCAAAAATGTAGTGCAGCATGAGCTCCTACTCCGTGATCGCCTGGATTTGGTCGGTCGTTTGGCCCAGGACAATCTAAAATCAGCTCAGCACCGGCGGCAGCAGCATTACAACCAAAATGCACATATTCAGACCTTTCGACCAGGAGACAAGGTAATGCTGCTTCTTCCCACATCAGAATCCAAACTGTATGCTAAATGGCAGGGGCCATATGAGGTGATTCGGGCTATAGGGAAAGTAAATTATGAAATTCAGCAGCCCGATGAAAGGGAAATTTACCATGTTAATTTATTGAAGCCCTGGTAGGCAAGGGAGGTCTTATTTATAGCCCCAGGCGAGGTAGAGGATGATTTTAAACCCTGTATAGAGGCCCCCAGCACACAAAGCATTCCGATGGGTGAACAGTTACTCCCAGATCAGCAGAGAGATCTGTGTAGTTTAATTGGGGAGTTCAAGGATGTTTTTTCTGATGTGCTCGGCAGAACTAATCTTGTTGAATATGACATTATCACTCCCCCAGGTACTACGATTCGAGAGAGACCTTACCGGATCCCGGAAAGTCGACGAAGTGGCGTTAGCAAAGAGAGGCAATGCTCGAACCTGGGGTGATTGAGCCTTCCAGGAGCGAGTGGTGCAGTCTAATTGTGATAGTTGCCAAAAAGGACGGCACCAAGTGCTTCTGCGCTGATTTCCGTAAGGTAAACGCTATTGCCAGCTTCGATGCCTACCCCGTGCCTCGGGTCAACTAGCTTCTTGATAGACTGGGAACGGCAAAGTTCATCTCGACTTTGGACTTGACGAAGGGATACTGGCAGATCCCCTTAACCCGCAGATCACGTGAGAAAACTGATGGTCTGTTTAATTTCACAAACTTGCCATTTGGGCTACATGGTTTGCCCACTCCACTGCCTTTCAGATTCTAATGGACCAGGTCTTACACCCACATCGTGAGTATGCAGCAGCGTATATTGATGATGTGGTTATTTACAGCTCCACCTGGCGAGAGCATTTGGCTAGGCTCACTGCCTTCCTGCAGTCTCTAAGGGTAGCCTGGCTGACAGCCAGCTTGGGCATTTGCCAAAGTAGAGATGCAATATTTGGGATTTGTTATGGGGCATGGGCAGGTGAAACCCATCGCCACCAAAGTCCAGGCTTTGTTGGACGTGGCAGTCCCGAAAACCAAGGTGAGGTCTCTCTTGGGGTTGGCCGGTTATTACCACCGATTCATCCCCATGTCAACCACAGTGACCACAGTGGTCAACCCTCTAGTGAACCTCACAAAAAGAGTGCACCAAATTTAATTAAATGGACAGGGGAATGTCAGGGGGCATTTGATACCATTAAGCAAAGACTCTGCTAAGTCCTCACCCTTATCACACCAGATTTTGATAAGGAATTCATCCTCCACACTGATGCTTCGGATGTTGGTCTGGGGGCAGCCTTGTCCCAGCAGGTCGACGGAAGTAGAACACCCCATCCTCTACATAAGTAAAAAGATGCTCCTTCTCATTGGTTAAACACAGATTATCACATGACCGTGCATATCTATAGCGTATACGCGTAGATTTCATACTAATGAGCCGATTCACACTGTATAAATCAATACGCACAACATTATAAAAATTCCATGACAAGATTCCATGACAAACTGCCATTTTATTTATTTGTTATAAAACCACTGCCACAAAACAAGTGACATTCCACCCATTTTTAATATATTTGGAGATGACTCCAGAGTACCAGTAAGTTCTACAGCAACTGTCAACAGTAGACACAGAAGAAAACAATGGGCGACGAGTATAATTCCATCTCCAGTTTTTTAACGTTGAGAACTGGACTAAATAGTCAATAAAAACAAAAGTTACAATAAAATTAAAATCAAAACGATTTAAAAACACGAACATGAAAATGCTATAGTAAAATAAATCAAAAGAACATCATTATTAGTAGAAAAAAGAAAACACATTTAAAAATTAGTACAAAATGCTGGTCTAAAAAATGAGCTTTTAATCATGATTTAAAAATACTAAGTGACTCTGCATCTCCATTATCAGATGGTTTATTCCACAATCTGGGAGCATTGTAACATAAAGCTCTTTCTCCTTTTCTTTTTGTCTAAAGCAGTAGACGTTTTAACATCTCTTTTGATAGAAAGTTTAAGACCAACAATAATGTCATGAAACTTTCTGAAAAGCCAGTAAAAACAAGGCCAAACACCACACCACACCTGCCTGACTGACCTAGATTTGAAGAGCCTGTGGGAATCTGAAGCACTTTCACCGGACACAAATGTTAAGGAGAGTGTTCGCATCAGGCCACTTTATAAAATAATCCATAACCACGAGAACAAACTGATTCCCCCAATCAGAGATGGGAAAGGGGACCAAGATATTGATCCCCCACGCTTCATAGGACCCCTGGCCAGGAACTGCTGTAGAGGCGCACAGGACTGGCCTGGGGTTCCCTTGTGAGCCACACACTAATCACATCACCGAAAAAAGACATCCATGTCCCGATACCGACCCTAGTAGTAACTCTTCCGAAGCCACCCAAGCGTTTGGTCAACTCTGAAGTGTCCAGTCCTGGATGTGCCATGGTTGGCCTGCAGCATAGCCAGCTTCAGGGAGTCAAGCAGCATGAACTGCCACTGTTCCTCCCGAATTGCCGGCTCTTTCCTCCTCCTTTGGCACACGTCATCACGGGTTACCTGGCTGCTTCACTGTACCCACAGTCCCTTTGTTGATATCGGGGCCTGGAGCACCGCGGGTCTCACATCATCAATGCCTTGCATGCTGTAGTGATCTGCTCCAGTAGCTGTCTCATGGCGGGGGTTGGGTGGGGTGGGCATCTTCCTTCTCCCTCTCATGCACATTGGCGCTGAAGACTTCTGCTCGGCCGTGATGCAGTATCTCCTCCCGGCTCACCTCTTCCCACTCCCGAGTCATCCGCAGTGAGGCCCGTAGCCAAGAGCTTCAATAAACTGCAACCGGGCTTGATCCTCCTGTTCCCACTGGGCCTCTAACTCCATCTCAGTCAGCTTGGCCAGGCTCTCAGCCTGCTCTCTTGTGTGGCGTCGCTTTTCACAGCTTCAGCCCTTCCGCATCTTCCATGCTTCTTCATGCTTCCTCATAAGGGTAGGCACAGGATGGGCATTTATCCTGCTGGGTTACGGGATTATATATATATATATATAGTCGTGCTCTAGGCCACAGTTAAATAAATTTAAGCAACCCAATAAACCTTTTAAAAGGAACAAAAAAACAGTCACAACACCATGCCTTTGTAAAGAACACATTCTCAATTTAAAAAGATTTTAGTTTACAGCATAATCCTATCTTTCAGGAGCGTTATTCCATTAAAAGCATTTTAGCAAGAGAGGAAAGCAGCCTCCTTCGGAGAGACTATGTTTATCAAGACTCCAAGCCCTCCATTCAAAAACATTTGGTTTAAGGGGGCTCCCGAGTGGCGCAACCGATAAAGGCACTACGCGTGAAGTGAAGGAAATGCCCTATAGCCTGGACGTCGCCAGTTCGAGTCCAGGCTATTCCATTGCCAACAGTGGACGGGAGTTCCCAGGGGGCAGTGCACAATTGGCCGAGCGCCACCCGGGGGGGGGGTTTAGGTCGGCCATGGTGTCCTCCACTCACCGCGAACCAGCGACCCCTGTAGGCTGGCCGGGCAGCTGCGTGCTTGCCTGTAAGCTGCCCGGAGCTGCATTGTTCTCTGATGCTGTAGCTCCGAGGTGACTTTATGGTGAGTCTGCAGTGTGAAAAGAAGCGGTCGGCTGACGGCATACGCGTCAGAGGACAGCGTGTGTTCGTCTTCGCCACTCCCGAGTCAGTGCAGGGGTGGTAGCGGTGAGCCAAGCTTAAATAATATTTGGATATCCTAAATTGGGAGGAAATAATAAAAAATAATAATAATTGGCGACTACTAAATTAAAAATAAATAAATAAATAGTTTAAAACATAATCCTGTCTTTTAGGAGCACTATTCTATTAAAAGTTTAGTACTATGTTATTCAGGCATACAAAACAATCTTATCCACCCATATAAAACTAACAGTGTTAGCATATTCTATTTATATAAGACATCTAATTTTCAAATAGAGACTTTTTGCTTACCCTCTTCTTTTGAGGGTTAGGTGATGTCAAGTTGGTGAGCAGTTTTCAGGAAAAGTCTTGATTTGGGATTTCAAACTGTAAAGGCTGGGTTCCTCAAGTCACAAGCTCAGGTTGAGATCGGAGATTGAGAGAACAGTTTAGTAGGGTTTGACTCCAGTATTTATTTCTGTCCGACAGCTGCCAACTCATCTTTAATTGATGTTATTGTATCCTCTCATGCTATGTGGTTACAATGGGTTGAAAGCTGATATACCTTTAATGGATTACTGAAATCATGCTAAAAAATACATATATTGCATTAACTTTGTTTATATGAGTAATATGTTTTTCAACTCTTTAAAAAGAATAATAATTTTAGTAAACTGACACTTCTAAATGTTTCTAATTACTTTTTAATCCTATCTTAGTTAAACATCATAACTAGATCCAGGAAACACCATGGCTTTAGTTAACAGGAGGTTCATTATGTTGTAATTAAGCAAAACATCTCACCTGATCAGTTCACAAAGAGTTCAATTTCTGGTAATTCTAAGCAATCGCGGGTCCCTTCGAGTCAAGCTGGACTTCATCTTTTTCTGTCTTCTTTGACTGAGATCTCTGCTTTGTTCATTCAGTCAGGAATGAAAGTCTTGCTTGTTCAAGCGCCACTATTTGATTCTGCAGCCAGCGGTGAAGTTCGAACTCCCATGTGGCTAGGAGTCTCTCAGGCTGCCACGAAGTGGAGGCCCTGGCTTTAGTGCTCTCTTTATCTGGCTTCTCTTGCTGGCAGGCTCGGTAGTGCTCCATCCTTTCAATCCCACTCCTGACCACCAATATAGCAGGCAGCGGCAGTGAATAAAGCAAGGACAAGTGCTAAAGTCCAACTTGAGCTTTACTGAATAAGCCAAAACAAGCTCAATAACAGGAACAATGCCCATTTCATATGGCCCAAGCATACAGCCGCTGGGCAGTGCAAAACAGATTTAATATACATTTCTTTTCTAGTCTCGCTATTTTAAGGAGGTCCTGCTTACCAACCTCGCTCCCTATACTTCACAACAGTATTCAAAATCCTGAAACTAATCTTTGTCCTGTTCCTACACATCATACATCCAGCTCGGACCCCATGTTAAACAAAAATACAAATCAAACTATATACACATGTGCAGGGCCTCAGCCCTGCCACAAGAACTTATGCAATTTTTTTTTGCAATGGTAACTGCTAAGAGTTATCATACTGAATGTTATACAGAGTTTGGTGGTCACTATGCGTTAGTCGTAAATGGGCAAATCTCCAACACTGCAATCCAGCTTCAGAAAAATTAACCATATATTCATTTGTAATTAGGACTCTAACCTTTAGTAATGCATTCATATATTCTATCATGAAATAATTCAGCATAGGTTATAGGTTAATATTACATCATACTCAATTTAAACAGAATTAATCATACAAGGACTGCAAAGGGTTAAACAGGTATGTGAGCTACGGGGACCATTGTGATCAATCAAACCAGATACAATATATCTAAATTGAAAGTATTATGTGGAGGTAATCAGTGTTCTATAAAGTACAGTAGGCTAATATGACTTATGTTTAGTATTACAATAATTTACATTATACATTTAATTAAACTATTTACCTGACTATCACACTCTACATTGTGAGCACGATAACTGTCTTGATTGTGTAGCAATCTTCACCAATCCTAGCGTTTATGATTGCATTTGATTATAATCTCACTTATACTCTGGTTTTCATATAAATTAATGACTGCAGATACCGGAATACATGACTCTAGTTTCCTTGAACCTAGTTCCAGCAGTATCTGAAAGAGAAAGTGTGCAGCCTAAATATAAAGTTGTTACACCAGATGGTTCCCTCGGGAACCTGGATTTGAGATGCATTAGGACAGATAGTTGGGCCTTGAAAGCATTGTATTTCTAACTCTCAAGAGCTGTCTTACAATGCAAATACCTATGAACACAAAATACAAGATACTTCAATATAACTATTAGTGTTTGTAAGTAAGGTCATCTTGGGTAGCTCAATTGAGCAGAAACATAGGAATTTATACCACACTGAACAAGAGCTATGCACGCAATACACACTACTCAAGCAATTATAATACACTACTCAAGCAATTATAATCCAGTCTGACAACAACCTTATTTTCCGCTTTCTCATTTCTGTTGCAGTATCTCAGAGCACATCTACCAATGTTTTTTTTTCTGCAAAGAATTCCAATTTGTCTTTAAATTCTATCTAAGAAAGCCAGCACTGGTGACGCTTTGTTCTAAACACAATTCCCTTCAGTGTACTGTAAAAAAACGGTGAGGGTGGGGGGACCTGAAAATACAGGCTTTTTGCACTAGCAGTGTAAGAAAAATGCAGCCATGTTCTAACTGCATTTGTTGTAGCTAAACATCTTCAGTAAAAACTGGTCGCCAGTTTTTACTGAAGATGCAGTACTAAATGGTTGTTTCTACACCGTTCAATCACATTATAGGTGAACTTTGTTAAAAAATAAGGTTCTTGTTTCAAAAATCATCATATTAAAATGACAGTTAACATTTGGTACATATTTAAAGTATACAGTCAAAGTTAAACTGAATTGTTGCAGTTTGACATCTTCTGTTTCTTTTTTTCAATATAATACAGACTTTTTGTATTTACTTAAATTCATAGCATCCGTTTTATCATGCAGCCTTTACACCCTACTTCTGGAACCAAGCTAACACACACAGCCAACAATGAGTGTGAGGTTAGATAACTCAAAGGGTTACGTGACACTACTTAAAGTGACTGTGCTCAATTTCTAGCCACTACAATTACACAGAAAGTAAAATATATATAATAGAAATAACACATACATTTGTACATCATAGAAGATACGTCAGGCATTTATACCACCAGCTTTCCTCTTGAATCTTAATTTATTCTTAACACACCATCCATCCGTGGAACAGCTTGAGCTGCGCCGGAGCTTGTGAAATTTGCTATCAATAAGGTTACTGTGAATTTCTCTGTTTATTCATGTCAGGGGTGTTTACTTAAAGGATATTTGATTAATTACATCACTTTCCCATACAAAAACAAAAAAAAAAATGCTAGGATGAATCTAGACATGCAAGACCATATAATGCAAGTTTAAAGCAAGAACTATTCAAGTATGATACACTGATTTCATGCATTGCTTACATAAAACTTGCACAATCCTTCCAGTCAAGTTTTATGTTTCCTAATCTTGTAAATTTCTTGTGGGATCCATGCATCCCTTGCATCATCCAGGCATAAAATGGGATTTTTTTTTTTTTTAAAACAAGCATGAAATCCCTTCTGTGGCGGAGTGTCCCGCCCCTATGTATTTATTTATTATTATTATTTGTATTTTTGTTTGCGGCGCGGATAAAAGCGCTGCGTCTTTTGTTATTGTTTTTTATATTTAAAAACCCTGTGAGGATGCGTGGCTGATCAGCTACTGATTATTTAAATAGCTGACAGTCACGCATCCTTACTAAACGCGTGCAGAATGTGGCCGAGGGGTAATAAGATAATTAACAGCTAGTTAAACCCTTGGCCAGAGTATAAGAACCTGCAGCTGTCCGTGCTGCGAGTAGAGAGTGTACAGAGGGGAGTACGGGAGAACATGGGAGAGCGAGCGAAAGCAAAAGAAAAAAAAACAATTGCTATACTTAAAATATATTTGTTTCTGTTTATTTGTTTGGCCATCGCGCCTTTTTGTTTTGTGTTTTGTTGTTTGTTTAAATCTTTTGTTTTGTATTATTATTTATTAAACGCTGACCGCCGTAGCGTTCAGCTTCCCCCGCCCATTCATTGTTTTGGTTCAGTTACTTCCTGGTCCGTGACATCACCACACCTCACCACTGCAAGCCATCCTGCCACACCTTCTTATCCCTGTGTCATCATTGCACAGTTCTTGCTTGAAACATATATTTCTGGTCTTAAGTGTTTTCTTGATCCGTGTATTTGTATGGGTTTCTTATTTCAAACAACCTTTTTCTCTATTCAGAACATAGAGAGCCTGAACTGAGAAATGGAAACACCTGCCAACACAACACTATCAATATAAAAAGGGCCTTAATATGCCAAATGTATTAAAAAAAAAAAAAAAAAAACTTAAAATCTAAATTGCATACTTCAAATGATTTAATACAGACCCCAAGGACATAAATACAGTACACATCAGTTAAAATAAATCATGAGTACTTTGGTTTTTAAATATTTTTTGTATTTATTTGCACACATTGATGAACAGGGATTCATAAGGGACTTGGGGGTGTTAATTCTTTACTTACTGATGTTATCGTGCATGAGTTTGCTTAGTGTTTGCATGTCTAGAGTGAGAACAGTTTCAAAAGGCAGGAGGTCCTGATAGTCCAAATCCCCAATGCAGCTGTAAATAATTAGTACCCAGGGGAGCAAGTCAAAATACAAGCAAAGCGCCCTTAGGAAAAAGCATAAATACCAAGTAAAGATACAACAAACAAAACACAGTGCCATATGTCTCTTTGTAGTCTATATCATGGTTATTTAATTTGTATCTGTTGTATTGTAAAAAACAACACCCGGGTAGGCCAGCCACCTGTGATGTAGGAGCGAAGGGCACAGAATAGGGGGTCCTCCGCCGATGCCTGCTGAAGCTCAAGGAGGGAAACTGCAGCCTGGAGAGGAGTGTGCAACAGCTGAATCAGGTCATCTTCCATGTCTGCCAGCTGGCCGGCAGGGTCAGGAGCGATGACAGCTCTGGAGAGAAGGTCTGCTACCACGTTGTCATGGCCCGGGGTAAACTGGAGCTTGAAGTTGTACTGTTGCAGGCGACCCACCCACCTGTACAGCCGGAGCGGTCTGTGTCCTGTGCCTGAGGTGGACATCAAGGCTGTGAGCGCCTGGTGGTCCGTGCAGAGCGTGAACGCCCGACCAGAGGTACATGTGCCAGCATTCACATGCCCAGACACACGCCAGCGCCTCACGCTCCCCCACCGAGTACTTCTGTTCGGTAGGGCTCAATGCTCGAGAGACAAAAGCAATAGGCCTCTCTGTACCGTCCTGGAGTTGAGAGAGGACAGCACCCAGCGCCAAGGCAGAGGCGTCACAGGTGACCAAGGTGGGGCTTGCGAGGTCAAAGTGTGCCAGGACGGGTGCAGTGGTGAGCTGGCACTTCAGCAGGCGCACGGCCTCCCGGTAGTCCACAGTCCAGGTCCAGGGAGCCTCCTTCTTAAGCAGCTGACGCAGGGGCGATGTTGTGGCTGAGTACTGTGGCAGGAAGCGGAGGTAGTACACAGTCATTCCCAGGGAGGAGGCGAGCTGTGCAGCTGATTGCGGTGGATCGCATCCACATTAGACTGCAATGGGAAGATGCCGTGTGCCGACAGCCGGAACCCCACAAACTCGATTTCCGAGCACGGAAAAGACGCACTTCTCCTCGTTGAGCATGAGGTTGTGCTTGGCCAGCATGCGGAACACCTGGCAGAGGCGCTCATCATGGATAGAGGCATTGGGGCCGTGCACCACGATGTCGTCAAGATAGAGAGACACACCTGGGACGCCGGCGAAGACGGAGGACATGATCTTTTGAAAGCAGCTGGGTGCCGAGCTCAGACCGAAGGGCATGCGGGTGTAGTGGAAAACACCAGCGTGTGTAAGAAAAGCAGTGAGGTCCCTGCTGCTAGGGTGTAAGGGAACCTGGAGGTAGCCTTGGCGTAAGTCCAGTTTACTGAAAACTGTGGAACCGTAAAAGTGGGTGGTGAGCTCCTCTACTGTTGGAAGCGGGTATTAGTCCGGGATGATGGCAGTGTTCACAGCTCTCAGATCCACACAGATGCGGAGCCCCCCTGACTTCTTCTTTGCTATCACCAGGTTTGAGATCCAGGGTGAAGCATTGATGGGCTCAATAATCCCAGAATCCAGTAGGGCCTTCAGCTCAGCTGACACTTGATCCCGCAGGGCGAGGGGAGTGCGGCGCAGTGGCTGGATCACTGGGGTCACTGCAGGATCGACCTTGGCTTGGTGAGTGAAGGCGGAGAGGCAGCCCAAGCCATCAAACAGCGCCGGCCACTGGCGTTGCTGGGGGGAGGCCATCAGTAGGATCTCCATGCCGGAGTTGTCGGTCAGTGAGAAACCGAGCCCCATGAAGAGGTCGAGACCCAGGAGGTTGGTCCCCTTGCGTGTGACGTGGAATGGGAAGGCTGGCAGAGACCTGGTGCCATAGTGCACTGGCAGCTGGAGGGAGCCCAGGACTTCGATTCTAGTATGTCCATAACCACTCAGAGCGGTGAAGGGGCGCTGAAGGGGCAGGTGCTAGAAAAACTGTTTGTAGGTGTTGAAATTAAGCAGAGACACTTTGGCCCCAGTGTCCAAGAGCAGGGGAAGGCAGACATCCCTGAGGTATACGGCACAAGTCTTAAAGCCAGTAGGTGTTGGAGAGCACAGTGTGGATTGTAGCTGGTACTGGTGCTGCTGCTGGGGCGGACCGACAACACCTGGCAAAGTGGTTCAATTTATTACAGTTTCTGCCGGTTTTCCCCTGTGCTGGGCAGTCAGGGGCTCTGGACTCATGCCTGTTGGACCCACAGTTTCCACAATGCTGCCTAAAACGAGCAGGAAGTTGCTGTGCTTGCAGGACAGGGAGACCAGGTTCTGTGTCCTGTTGCAGTAAGGCAGGCTGAACTTTCTGCACTGCAAGTTCAGAAAGTGAGCCCCAGTAATTTCAGCAGCACAGGCAACAGCAGACTCTACTTGGCACGCTAATTGAATGGCTTTAGCCAAAGTTAACTCATCAGATTCGAGTAACAGTCTCGCACGCACTTGCACACTGGAGGTTTTCTCAATAAGTAAGTCCCGAATCATTTCGTCACACAGTGCTCCAAATTTATATGGCAGCGCCAATTCCCGCAATGCAGCTGTATATTGTAGAATGGACTCACCCGGCCGCTGGCCCCACTGTTTGAAGTTAAAACGCCGGAGGAGGACGCTCTGTGTGGTGGTAAAATGCCCCTGGAGTGCAGCGACAGCTTCAGCGTATGTGTCAGCCGGTCCCAAAGTTGAAAAGACGCGCTATCCCTCAGTCCCAAGGCAGTGCAGCAGCAGGGCACGCTTACGGGCATCGCTCACATCAGCCAGACCGAGAGCAAGTAGATACGCCTGGAAAGACAAAAGCCAGCGAGTCCAGGGAACAGGCGGCTCGCCACGTAGAGCCAGGTAGACCGGCGGGGGTGAAAGCGAAACTTCAGCCATCCTCGTCGCCAATGTTGTATTGTAAAAACAAACGACTCCAACAACGTGTTACAATAAACTAACAGGACGCTTTATTGTGTGTTTTTTAACTCCAGCATCGTATCTCACTGCCGTAAAACCAGCACGCCCACTCACCTACAGCAACACCAACAATCCACACCGCATGACACCCACACACACACATGAACAGTAACAAACAGCACAAACAAACACAGCAGCATCTTTATTAAATCAAAATGGCAGTGTTTATATTGGACTTAATTCAGTTTTGTCCAAAGGGTGGTCACACCAAATATGGATTTGATTTAGATTTTTCTTCTGTTCACTCACTTTGCATTTTGTTAATTGATAAATATAAACTATTAACATGTCTATTTTTGAAAGCATTCTTACTTTACAGCATTTTTTCACACCTGCCTAAAACTTTTGCACAGTACTGTTGCACAGTACTGTATATATATATATATATATATATATATATATATATATATATATATATATATATATATATATTGTGGAAGACTCGCACCACTCACGGGTTCGTGCCCCTTTAAAAATACGACCCAGTACACACAGGAATGGACGCGCTATATTTTAATAAACACAAAAATAAAACAAACACAACAAAACGCAAAATAAACACCTAGCTCCGTTTTGGAGCACTAACTAAACCGGTTATTCCCTGACTAACTCGCAGGACGGCTAAGCCATTTACCTGACACCACAACACAAACAAAAACCACACAGGCTTAACACCGCACTTACTTCTAAATGACTGCTCGGAAGCAGAGCACCTCTCTTCTGCCTCCTTCGACTCAGCAGCCTCGAGCATTCTGACTGCTCCTCTTTTATACCCTGCACCTGGTCCTAATTTACAATTGTCGCCCAGGTGCAGGGGATAATTAAACAATAAAACAATTAACAGAAAAGAAAAACAATTAAACAATAAACCAAAACAATTAAACTAAACAAACATGCAAGCCCGCCCTGCAGCCATATTCAGAAATTACAGCGTTGGAGTACCATGCAGTTCTGAATTGCCTGCAGGAGCCCAGATAGCCACAGGGGTCACTGGTGTGCAGTGAGCCAAGGGCTCCCCAGCTGACCTAACTCCTACCCTGCCCAGCCAGTGCTGGGTCAATTGTGCACTGCCCCCTGGAAACTCCCATCCACGGTCAGCAGTGGCATAGCTTGGATTTGAACGGCGATCTCCAAGCTATAGGGTGCATCCTACACTCTGGGTGGAGTGCCTTTAACAGATGCACCACTCGAGAGCCCCCACTCACCTATTTTTAAGTGTACAGGAGATGATCAGTCCAGCAAGAATCTCAAATGATCTGCAGTGTCCTTATAATAGTAATGTAAATATGTATGTATACTACCAGTACAGTACTTGTACACTTCCAACTATAACGATTCACTACTCTGTATCAAAATATTATACAGTCTTGTTCATTTTGTATTTCTTAATATATGCATGAAAGGTGGAAAAATGAAAATTCTGAGTCTGAACTAAAGTTATATAGTCTTAAGACTGCAGTGGAATAGGTCTTGCTATGTAACCAGAGTGTGGAAAATCAAATTCATTCTGTATATATTTTGCATATTCGTCATAACTTGTGTCCAATGAAAATACAGTAGGTCAGTAATTATTTTAAAATATATTTTCACTTTAGCCGGGACATGAAATGTGCCCATTGCCTTTTGAGCAGATTGCGGAAAACATTTAAAATGCAAGGTACTGGATTATACCGAAATGTAAATTTACTGCACTTCTACAAGACAAAACAAATACATAAACTAGGGTGGGCAAACCAGGATTTGGCGATTCTGCCTATTGAGAGTTCTGCTCCTATGGAGAGTTCTGCTCTGTGCTGCTCATGAACTTTGCAGTTTTCAACTTGTCATATAATTGAATACTAATCAGTGAAGCACAATCTTTCTACATTTTAAAAGTATAAATATTCCGGTAAACATAAATAATAATAACAATACTCATACTTTGACGATTTGTGTTTGATTTCCCTTTAATAACTACAATTTTAGAAAAAATTGTCATCTGAAGCATTTTGAAACTGGTAAAAATGTAATACAAATATTAATTGAGTCAAAAATACACATTTAAGTATAGTATAGCAATTGAAGAAGACATACCACATGGAATTTATTTTTATTTTTGCTTGTAGTATCCAGGGCTGCCAACTACTTTTACAAAATCCTGCACACTTCTACTTGAAAAACATCTGCCCAATCGGGCGCTTAATTTGTGATGTCTCAATCACCTGTTTCTAGTCAATGATGTTGTTCCCCATTGTAAACAAATAGCAAATACACTCTTTGCAATTGTTATTTTTTTAAAAATGTGTTTTCTGTGCTTAATCGCTAAACATTCACCAGAAATATGAATCAATCAATCATTCCCTTTATTTACAAAATCCAGGCAATATCATAGCTGTAGTGGCATGGTACAACAAGAGAAGAAATATACAGCACAAGGTTAAAATTATATATATATATATATATATGATGCAGCACATTACATTGAAATAATGTTTACAGTTCTAAAAAACATTTTGCCTTCACGGTCCACTTTAATACATCATATTTTTAGCCACGTTCATTTATTATAAATTTATTTTTCACGAGATGAAGTTCAGGCCATCCCTCTGGCATAACTCAGCAACAATAAGCTTGACATACATACCATACCTAGATTTGTAGGGATAACTGTCTCAATCAGGTATTTCATGTATTGATTTTCAAAGATGACAATGATTGTGAACAATTAAATAGCCTTCAGCGATCAGTGCAATATATCTATATATATATATATATATATATATATATATATATATATATATATATATATATATATATATATACTGTTAATATAGAATTATGGAAGATGTGGAAAGTCAAACTGATATACATGTTTATACTGCAGTCACAGTATATTGTATGGTTAATAAATAGTTGCATTTTTCAAATACCCTTTGAGTATAGAAGGGTAAAATGCATATACAGTATGGAAAGATACTGCTAATGACAGGCTAGAATATATAGTTAAACAAAAGAACACAACGATTATACTATAAAACTACCTTATAACACTAAATCATTTGTTGGGTGTCTGCTCTGATAATCTTGATACATTGCTTTTCTCTAATGAGTTGTTTATGTATTTCTGTAATTTGACATATATATTAGGGGTGTTAATTGATTAATGATTAGTATCAAAAAATGGTGCGTGGAAATTAAATCTTGAAAAATGTCAGGGTAAAGACCTTGGCAAAAGGGCAAATAGAAGGTATGCCCAATATTTCACAATATCTCAGAACGAAGAACAAAAGACTACAACTTGCAACATTTGCTCATCGGTGCTTTCCTTTCACGGTAGTACTATGAGTTTATCGTATCATCTTAGTGGCAAGTAAGCAGATTTTTCTTTTTATTGAACATGTTTCTTTCAAACGGTATCAGAAAATGAACAGCTATATGATACTTTTTCTTCAACTACCTACATTAAAATAGCAAACAATAAGTTACCTTTGTTAGAAACTTGAAAGCTTATGGTATAACAAAAACAGATCTGTTAAATACACTATTCTAGGTTGTAATACGACTGGTAATTTACAGCAATATATATATACACACATATGTGCGTGTCTGTCTATCTATCTATCTATCTATCTATCTACTATTTCTGTCTGTTGGTGCATGCTGGGAGTGTGAGGGGTGTGTGCTGCTGCAGGAGGGGTTGTGGAGAGAGTATTATTATTATTATTATTAGTTTATTTAGCAGACGCCTTTATCCAAGGCGACTTACAGAGACTAGGGTGTGTGAACTATGCATCAGCTGCAGAGTCACTTACAACTACGTCTCACCCGAAAGACGGAGCACAAGGAGGTGAAGTGACTTGCTCAGGGTCACACAATGAGTCAGTGGCTGTAGGTGAGTGATTGCCTTTTGTGCTATGTGTTTTTTCTTTTTATTTTGGGGGGGATATAAGTGTTATTTAGGTTCATTTATTTGGGTGTTTTCAAAAATTTAGCTGACTTTGTTAAGACGCGGTCATGGAGTAAAAATCATAACGGAGGGGTTTGTGTCATTGGAGCAATGTGTTATGGCATTAGGTGAAGTTGTCGGATGCGAGAATATCAAATCTGCATCTCGAATGAATGGTTCAATTGTTGCTTTTCTGAATGAAATCAATCTCGTTACTAAAGCTGTTGAGACGGGTATTGTGGTAAATGAGACATTTATTACCGTGTTACCTCTGGTTTTACCATCCAGAAAAGTAATCCTTTCAAATGTTCCCCCTTTTCTAAAGAATGACGTGTTAGAGAATGCACTCTCTAGACACGGGAAAATTGTTTCGAGTCCAAAGAGAATCCCCCTGGGGTGTAAATCTCCGAAGCTGAAACACATCGTTTCTTTCCGCAGGCAAGTTAACATGATTCTAAATGACATGAGTCAGGAGTTAAAAATAGCCCTCAAATTTAAAAAAGAGGAGAATAGTTATATTATCTTTGCGACTACAGATGTCATGAAGTGTTTTGGTTGTGGGAAAGAGGGGCATGTTGTTAAAAACTGTCCCGAAAATGAGGCTAGCACGGCGGAACAGGACAGGGGGAAAAAGAGTGAGCATAAAGAAACAGAGAGGAGAGAGAAGAGGGAAAGAAATTGGGAACGGCTCTAATAATTCTGCAGATGCAGGTAACGAAAGTAGCCGACAGACAGAAACTCAGGGGGATGAGAGACTGGATCAAGAAGCTAGTCCTGAGGTGAACGTAGGAGAGCTGGCAGTGACCTGAAAACAGAGCAGAGAGAAGGCAACAACTAGCGCTGAAAAACCGTCAGCTCTTGCTGCAGGCAGCGCTGTGGAAGCAACAAATAGCGTTGAAAAACTGTCAGCTCTTGATGTAGACAGCGCTGTGGAAGCAGGTTGCAGTAAAAAAATACAGAATACGTCTGAGAGTATTGTTAAATCTGTAGAGGTCAAACAAACAGAGAGTGTGGTTGAGGCAGTAGAGTTAAATCCAACAGCAGGTGAAGAAAGTAAAATAAATTCAGTATTAGAAAAAATGGATGTAGAAACGGTAGGGGAAAAGTTTAAGTTCAAAACTCCGAAAAAGAAAAGACAGAGGAAATGGGAAGATGATGAAACTGAAAAGAAAAGAGCTAATGTTACTGAGGAAAGTGAAGTGGAGCATGGGAAGAGTAAAACAACAGTGCCGTGGAGTGTTAGAGTTGCCAGCAAAACTCCCGAAGAGAGCTCACAGATAGACAGTGAAGAGGAGGCAAGTCTGACTGACTGTTCCCAAACATCAGACTTGGCTCTCTCTGGAACTGGCTACAGTGTCAGTAACATAAAACATTTTTTGGAAATCACGAAGGGTAGAAGAGGGATCAATATTGAGGACCATTTCCCAAATATCTCTTTGTTTTTATTAGCGGCACGTTTTACCTCACAGAAAGCGTCAGGCTCCTTCCTCACTGAGCAAGAGCGTTGGCGTTTGAAAAACCTGATCGCTAGAGTCAGTAAACAGTTAAAAAAAAAACCTAGTGATTAAATGGATTGGAATTTCTTTACCTTCTTGTCAGTGTGTCTGGTTCTTCTTTTTCCAGTTTCCTTCCTTCCTTTTCATACTAAAATGAATTCGTTCACAATTGGGTCTTTAAATATTAATGGGTGCAGAGATGAGCTGAAGAGAGCTGCTTTATTTGAATACCTCGATCAGAAAAAATGTAATGTTTTTTTACAAGAAACACACACTGATTTTAATAACCAAGTCGACTGGGTTGGTGGGACGTGTTTCTTAGTCATGGTTCCAATGTAAGTGCTGGGGTGGCCGTGCTGTTTCCAAAAGGTTTTATTCAGTCTCCCCCTGTTGTTACTGAAGTGGTGAAAGGGAGATTGTTAAAAGTTGACATAAAGATAGGGGAAAACATGTTTGTTTTTATAAACATATATGCCCCGAATGATGGACGAGAGCGGGTCCGGCTTTTTAAGACGTTAGATCAAGTTTTAAATGGCTGCAGTGGCAGAGATAGGGTTGTTTTAGCTGGTGATTTTAATTGCACAGTTAACCACTTGGAGGACCGTAATCATCCTGAGCCACACCTTCAGTCAGCTTCAGAACTTAATTTGATTTTAAAAAAGCATGACTTGACTGATGTGTGGAAACAATTTAACAATTCAATGAGACAGTATACATGGGTCAAATACGGCAATAATAATGTTTCCTTGGCCAGGTTAGATCGCTTTTATATTTTTAAACAGCATTTTAATCTGGTCACCAAGTGTTTTATTTAACCAACTGGGTTATCCGATCATTCTCTTTTAACTTTAAGTGTAATGTTTCCCTTGCAAAAGCCAGGAAAGTCTTACTGGCATATTAACACTCAGCTTTTAAAAGATACCCATTTTAAAGAATGCATGAGTTTTCTTTGGGAAAGGTGGAGAGAGCAGAAGACTGCTTTTACTTCCCTGGCTGAGTGGTGGGATGTGGGGAAGGTGCAGATCAGATTGTTCTCTCAGCAGTACACTATTAATGTCACAAAGAAGATGACTGCGGCTCTGGAAGAGCTGGAGAGGGATATGTTAGAGCTTCAGGGAGCTCTACAGTCCAATCCCAATAGTAGGTCGATTCAAGACCTCAAGAACAAAAAACAGCAGATGGCTGAACTGTTGAATGTCAAAATGCAGGGGGCGCTGGTGAGGTCCCGAATGCAGCATATAGCTGAGATCGATGCACCCACACAGTTTTTTTTTGGATTGGAAAAAAAGAGGGCAGAGCGGAAAGTCATTCACTGTTTAAAAACTTCGACAGGGGAAAAGCTGAGGGAGCCTGGGGAGATTCGGCGACATGCTGTGAAATTCTATTCGGAACTGTTCACAATGGAGGTTGGGGAACAGGCTGAAGCGACACAGCGGTTCCTGGAGGCTCTGCCAAGGCTCGCTGAAGAGGAAAAGAAAGAACTTGAGTTTCCGCTAACGTTGCAAGAGCTCTCTGATGCCCTCCAGGGGCTAAAAGGGGGAAAAACTCCAGGAATGGATGGGCTGCTCGTTGAATTTTTTAAAACTTTTTGGTCATTATTGAAGGATGACCTGTACGAAGTTCTAAATGAATGCACGGAGAAAGGAGTGCTGCCTATGAGCTGCAGGAGGGCAGTGATAACACTATTACCCAAGAAAGGGGATTTGTGTAGTATAAAGAACTGGAGACCTGTGTCCTTGTTATGCACAGATTACAAAATAATGTCCAAAGCCCTGGCCAGAAGACTAAGCACTGTTTTGGGTCTTGTTATACACCCTGACCAAACCTACTGTGTGCCCAACCGATGCATCTTTGACAACATTTTTTTAATTCGAGACATATTGGCTGCCTCTAAGCTCTTTAGTTTCCCTGCTGGGCTTATCTCTCTTGATCAAGAAAAAGCCTTTGACAGAGTCGACCACAGTTATTTATGGAAGGTATTTGAAGCCTTCGGATTTGGCCCGAGATTTATATCTCAAATACAGTCCCTATACTGTGACATTTTTAGTTTGCTGAAGATCAATGGGGAGCTGAGTGCACCTTTCCCAGTCCGCCGGGGTATAAGACAAGGTTGTCCTCTCTCAGGAATGCTGTATTCTCTTTCTATTGAGCCGCTTATCAATAGACTTAGACAGGTTTTAACAGGACTCACTATCCCAGGTAGCCTAGCTCAACCAATTTAGGTCTCCGCTTATGCAGATGATGTTTCTGTTTTTATTCAGAGTCAAGCAGATGTTGACAAATTGTATGAAAGTCAGAAATGTTTTGAAGCAATTTCTTCAGCCAAAATAAACTGGCAAAAAAGTGAAGGGTTGTTAATAGGGGATTGGAAGGAATGTGGGATCCCAGTTCTGCCAAGTGGCTTGCAGTGGAGTCAAGAGGAGATAAAGTATTTGGGAGTATACTTTGGGAATGAGAGGGCAGTCAGGAAGAACTGGGAGGGGTGTTTGGAGAAAGTAAAAGGGCACCTGCAGAAATGGCGTTGGATTTTGCAAAAGATCTCTTACTGGGGAAGGGTCTTAATTGTAAATAATTTATCTGCTTCTATGCTCTGGCATAGGCTTATATGTATGGAACCTCCGAAAGATCTTTTAAAAGAAATTCAGTGAGAGTTTTTGAGTTTCTTCTGGGATGAGTTACATTGGTTGAGGCAGTGTGTGTTGTTTTTGCCTCTGGAAGAAGGCGGGCAAGGTTTGATGGACTTGTCTAGTAGACTCAGAGCTTTCAGGCTGCAAACAGTTAAAAAACTGCTGTATAGCAGCGAGAAACTTCCCTGGACTGATGTAGCTCAGTTTTTACTGCATCAAGCTGGAGGGCTGGGGCTGGACAAACAGCTTTTCCTCCTAGACAGTGCCCTGTTCAACTCGCCCAATCTGCCACAGTTTTACCAGAGTTTGCTTAGGGCATGGCAGGGTCTGAGGGTTCAAAGAGGTGAGGGAACTCTTGACTTCTATTGGCTGCTAGAGGAACCTGTCATTTTTAATCCTGGGTTTAGAATAAAATTAACAGAGTCTCAGTCGTTTACAAAGTCAATGATGAAAGCTGGGGTTATAAAGCTTTGACACGTTGTGGATGTGAATAGAGCAAAATGGAAAAGTCCACAACAGTTATCCTTAGCTCTGGGTTTACACTCTGCGAGAGTAGGTGGCAGGTTACTTTGTCAGATTCAAACAGCCCTGTCTAGAGAGCAGGATGACATTTTGAAAAATGGGTTCTCAGTAAAGAATCAGGCCTTACTTGAGACCCCTTTCCCCTCCTTATTGTTTTCCCCATTGGCCCCCTTGAGTGGGGAAGATGAAGTTCGCCTGCTAAAAATGGAAAAGTTGACAGATCTCCCCCTGGCAAATACAGAAGGCAAAAAATTATATGAATTGTGTGTTAAATTGTGGCATGAAAGACAGTTACAAGAACTTCCAGACACACATTGGAGGGAGCGGTTGGAGGTGGGAGAGCAGGCCAGACCGGCCTGGAGGAGCCTGTATAAACCTCCTTTACCCAAGAGATCAGGGGACTTGCAGTGGCGACTCCTGCACACCATCATCGCTGTCAATGCTTACCTGTGCATCATAGACCCAGGAATAACAGATAAATGTCCCTTTTATATAGAAAGAGAGACTGTTTTTCATGGTTTTGTTTTCTGTAACCGTTTAGCCCCTTTGTTTGTTCTCATAAGGCACCTGTTTATTGACCTGGGCTTGGATTTTTCTGAGTGTGTTTTTATCTTTGGTGTAGCTTACACAAAAAAGGAAAAATATGTGTGTCAGCTAGCAAATTTCCTGCTAGGACAAGCCAAGCTCTTTATTTTAAGAACTAGAAAAGCTCATATTGCTGGTGTTGGTGAAACCAATGTAGTTACTATTTTTAGAATGCTGGTTATCAGTAGGATTAAACTGGATTTTAAATATTACAGTATGGTAAATGATTTGGAAATGTTTTCATCGAATTGGTGTATTGCTGGTGCACTATGTGAGACAGATGGTGGTGGGAATTTAATTATTTATTTGTAAATTGCTGTTGTTGGTTATTTATTAAATTTAAAAAAAAAAAGTAAATATTTGACTGTGTATTAATGTATTCGTTTTTATGTGTTTCTTTGTAATGTTAAAGATTTGTGAGTAGTTAATAAAGGTATTTTGAAAAAGTAAAGTATCTATCTATCGAGTAGTGGTTAGGGCTCTGGACTCTTGACCAGAGGGTTGTGGGTTCAATCCCAGGTGGGGGACACTGCTGCTGTACTCTTCAGCAAGGTACTTTACCTAGATGGCTCCAGTAAAAACCCAACTGTATAAATGGGTAATTGTATGTAAAAATAATGTGATAAATTGTAACAATTGTAAGTCGCCCTGGATAAGGGCGTCTGCTAAGAAATAAATTATATATATATATATATATATATATATATATATATATATATATATATATATATATATATATATATATATGCTCTTGATGTATTTTTAATCTTTTTTATATGTGGCATTTGGCTGAAGTAAATGCAAACTGGTAGTACAGTTCAAAAGAAGATGTCAGATTAAGTTACTAAAAGTGATTACTTGTAATTGTCTTTTAATACAATTTCATATCACTAGCAAACAGGTGAGATTAATCGATCGTAGATCAGATGATCAATCGAGCAACAGAACATTTCAAGATTATAGTCAGTATATACAGTAGTAGATTACAGTCATATAGATTAGTTATAAAACATGTAGTGATACAGGGGTTGGACAAGGAATAGTAAAACCTGCTACTAGAAGGTCAGTAGGGTGTAGGGCCGTATGGCCAGCCAGAACGGTACTGATTTAATGTGACAAGTCTGCAAGGTGTTTAAACAGTTCTAGAGCGATAAGTGACCATGCCTCAATGAGTCACCTCTAATTCCTTCAGGGAAGCTGAGGGTGGAAATCTGCAGCAAAGTCTGTGTTCCAGAAAAAACCCAAAGAGTCATTACTTGATTCAGTCGTGGCTATTACAATATTGACAAAATCTTGACATATTTAAATTAGTCATATAGAGTGATAGGGCACCTCCATAAAAAAAATTAAAATAATATACACTTAATAACTTAAACTAAAGAAGGTATTTGAAATGTCTGATAAAATTTGAAAAGCGCAATGTGGAGTAGTGGTTAGGGCTTTGGGTTCTTGACCGGAGGCTTGTGGGTTCAATCCCAGGTGGGGGACACTGCTGCTGGACCCTTGAGCAAGGTATTTTACCTAGATTGCTCCAGTAAAAACCCAACTGTATATATGGGTAATTGTAAGTAAAAATAATGTGATAGCTTGTAACAATTGTAAGTCGCCCTGGATAAGGGCATCTGCTAAGAAATAAATAAATAATAATAATAAGGTAAAATGTGAGATATTGTACAGAAATATAATATGTAACCCCAGCTATACCAGTTGAAATGATTAGACTTCATATTAAGAAAGATTGTGGCGGGTCATGTGATGCAGTCTACTTGAACAGGCGTGTTTTTGTGAGCTCTATTGCCGGATTTCCACATCTGCATTAATACTACATTTATATTCAGCATCCACTGACCAAACACTATAATTTAACCATATTTGAATTAAAAGTGTCATGGCACACTGCAATTAAACCATTGTCTCCCATTAACCATATTAAACAGTTGGAGAAGGAAATGTCCTTTCTTAAAGACAAAATCCATGATTGTCTGCAACTTGACCTCTGCCAATAGTAATTGGGAAAACCTGTGCAGAATGTGGCCGAGGGATTATTAGATAATTGATAGCTAGTTAATCCCTCGGTCACTAATATAAAAGCCTGCAGTTCTCCCTGCTCTGGGTGGGAGTATAGAGGAGAGTACGGGAGAGTGAGAGGAGAAAGGAAATCAAAAGTAAAATCAACCATTCTAGGAACAGTGACAGCAACTGCCCAGCCTGACCTAGGATCGTATTGTATTTTGTGTTTGTGACTTGTTTTTGTTTATCTTTTTTATTTTGTTCTGTGAGCAGTGGTTTTTTGTTAAAACCTTTTATTTTATTTTTGTTATTTTTGTTTAAATAAACAGTGCATGCCGTGTCTTTTGCCCTGCAGTTCTTGCTTCTTTGTTTTCTTCCTGCATCTGGCCTGACGTCACCACACAGCCATCCTTGTCACACAAGCATTCATTCTGATTACTCTGTTGTCCAACAGAGTGGCCAACATTGTCTTTGAGTTTAGATGCACTCCCAGGTAGGAGGCTGTCTGAAAAGCAGTCAGTTGGATCTTCGCATTGTTCACCGCCAGACCTAAGAGGCGCATGTGACCGGTTACGATGTCTGTGTGAAGCCATGCTTGCTCTGGATACGTGATGCAGATGAGCCAGTCGTCCGGTAATTGAGGTCTCTGATGCCTTTGTGTCTCAACGGGGCCAATATGGCTTCCACACACACTTCGTGAAGACACAAGGAGCCAAAGAGAGGCCGAACGGCTGGACACAAAACTTGTACGCGGTCCTCTGAAAAGCGAAACGTAGGTACTTTTGGTGGGCCGGTCTTATTGGAATGTGGAAGTAGGCGTCCTTTAGGTCCTCTGCTTGCTCCCACCTCTGACTCAGGTACAGGTTTAATTGTCTGAGGTCGAGGATCGGTCTTAGGCCTCCATGCCACTTTGGCACCAGAAAGTACTTTGAGTAGAACCCGTTGATTGTGTCTGATGGGTCTACAATGCGAATCTCCCGCTTCTCTAATAGAGACGCTACCACCTGAGTCACCACAGGGGACTGTGACTGATGTTTTGTTGACTTTTATTGTATGACATAATAAAGAACAACCATTTTATGTAACTGTGCGTTCCTGGGGTGGTCCGGTAGTCAGTCTGAGATCCAAACAACCTGGGGGGTATAGAAGAGGTTATTATAAAAAATATACTTACCTGTAAAGTCACGCAAACATCAACCCCTGACATACAGTATGTAACTGTAATACTTAAACTAACAAAACAGCGCCCTTAGCGGCAGTAACAACTTTGAGCTCTTTGTGACATTATTATTATTATTATTATTATTATTATTATTATTATTATTATGATAAAATCCTATAAAAAACACTATCTAAAATATCTTAAAAATAAAGAGCAATATACAAAATACAATGACGACAGGGCAAGCTTGCCACTCATGGAACCCAATGGGCGGGTACTGTAGCAAAGAACCTTGCAGTCTTAATCAGCGGTTACAGTCCAGTCCTGAGCACACAAGAACGGGAGACATTAATCCTTAGCCTGGAAAGTGGCTACAAATCCTCTTCGTCCTCCAGGACTAGAGATCTTCACACCCTGTCTAGCACGGGGTGGCACTTGCAGAGAATACTGTAGTCCGTGAAACCTCCCAATATCGAATCGTCTCTCTAACTTCCCAGTGGTCCCGGGTGCCTGTAGATAATTTAATAACAAAGTCTTGAGTTACCACACATCCCAGCATTAACTTTGCTTTAGATCACTGTTTGTACAATTCTAATAAAGATCTTTACTTCCCTCTGCATAGCAATGGCTCCCACTGCTTGCTCAATCTGTTTCTTCCTTTCGCTCAGTGTCTCGGCCCGAGTCCTGCTGCTCCTTCCTTCGGTCTCCAGCTTCCTGTCCCACTGCAGCTTCTGTCTCATTCGAGCCTTGTTCCTCGTTCCAGCCTGCCTGCTCTAGAGTGAAGAATGTCTGCTTTTATACGGCAGGTAATTGGCCGCAATGAGTTTAGATGGAAAGCAGCTGAAATGCATTCATGACTAATTGCACCTATCAGATCTAATCACATAATAATAACTCTCCACCATCAATTAATATAAATATTAATTGATGGTGGAAAGACAAATACACATCAAAAACAAGTGGAAATTAATTACACAATACATACAATCACCATTTTCAAATTTAAGTCACTTGTGGCACATGTATGCCATTACTCTGTTTTGCCATAATAAATGGAAGAATTAAAAAAAAAAAAAAAAAACTTCTAAATTATGTTGGTGCCTTCTAGGTTACATTGTTCCCTCAGAACTTCTCGCCCAAAGTTCTAGGTCTAATATGCTGTGCTGTGAATCAGTGTTTATCCAAACTGAGTTAACCTAATAAACTTTCGTGTATATATTTGTCATAAACATTGAACAGTCAGTAATAGCTGTGTGCTACTTAGAAAGAGCCACCATCACCCCCTGGCATTTTTAAAAGATGATGTTAATTTTATTTTTGTTTTCAGTACAATAGAGCTTGAGGTTGGCAAGCAGTCAAATGTAATATTCATTATTTACAACTTGACCCCTGGCGGTATGTGAACAACAGAGTGCAAGGCACTAATGCAAGTTATCAAAGGCCAAACAGTGGAGAAAAAAGTTTTACTGATCATGAGACTGTTGAGAAAATTCCAGCAGCACTTACTGCAACACACATTAATTGGTTTCTGAAGGAATACCCAGCAGTTACATACTGTAAAACCCAAGTGTAGGTCAATTCTATTACATTTTTGAAAACAACTACATCACTTAATATTAAGGAAAGGCCTTGCCACAGGATGCCTTTATCCAGATTAATCAGATCGATTAATCAACTAAATAGTTGGTCGCAAATTAATTTTTTTTACAATTTAATCGAGCAGTTTTTTTGGTTTTTTTTGGCTGGGCATTTTGAACTCTATTTCCCAACATCCCCTGCTGAGAAAGAATGTGCTCATGAAGGCTTCCCGCATGAGTTCGTATCTGGTTTGTTGTTGTTACACACACTTCTTACATTTCCTACAACGTCCAGAACGATCCTCAATGTCTGCTGCCAGCTTGGAAAAATATGGCTGCATTTACTACAATCAAAGCAGACTTTATTCATTTTAAAGGGAGTAAAGGGAGTTTTTATGTGTAAGTTGGATGTACAAAGTTCATTTCAACAGAGTTGACTGTGCAGTGCAGCATTTATTTTTCATGATTCGTTCATTTGGCCTGGCATGGTTTCAGACGGGTAAATGTCTTTTACTTGTGTCACACGCTGCGACTATAACGTTTTGTTTTATTGATGTTAGTACTGTTACTATTACAATACTGTTCAAGTTGTTTATGTATACCGATTTTTACTAGTTTATATTGAGGAACATGGATAGGAGATTTGTTTTAACCGATGTTTACCTGTTTCATGGTCCTGAATTTTTTGTTGTTTTTTTTAATGCCGTAAATCCGGAAGCCCTAAATATAATGTAAAAAATAAATAAAATAAAGGTTGTTCATAAGGAGCCATAAGTGTTTTATACGGTATGTTTGCATCAAAGAAAAAAAAAATCCATTCCAAGTTCTTGAGCATTATATTTTGCTTTATACTTTCATGGATTGACGTTGTTCTGTGAAAATATTACATTACATTTACTAAAATAAAAAAGCTTTTAAAATGACCAAATTCCCATTGGGCTTCCGTTATTTTAGATTCTATTGTTTTTTTTATGTATTAATGTGCAGGACAGCCACTATAAGATAATTACCTTTATTAAAAATGTGCAGGGATGAATCTACCGATTAATCAACGAATGCCCAAAAATTAACTGATCAAAATTTTTAATCGAGTGACAGCCATAATTATTTATTTTGGCTAGTTCACATTAGCAGACTTAAAATATGTATAAGTCAGTGTCACAGATGGCTTGAGTGGTATGTGTGGGTGGTGACGTCAGGTTCAGGAAGCAGTAGTAAACAGCAATGATACGGGGCTTTATTAAAAAAGCAAAAATAAACAGTTTAAACAAAAACACACAATAAAAAAAAGCACACACAGGCCAAAGTAAAACAAATACAAAACTATAATTCTATTTGATAACAGAGAGTACCTTCTTCACTGGCTGGTAGCATTCGTTCTTAATCTCTTTAACTCTCCTCACAACTCTCTCCTTGTCTGAGCCCGGAGTTGGTCTTTTATACTGTGGCTGGAGCCATAATTACTCATTAAACAATTACCTTATTAAGGCTCCAGCCATTTTCCCATGGGTTTTATCGGGATGGGGATTTAACCCCATCCACGCCAGCTACCCTTTATAAGACTGGCTTTTCACCGGTCTCTATAATAATAATGAATATTGTCGGACGGCTTCTGTCCACCCGCACACACAATACACATAATCATATTAATAATACTAGTAATATTACAACAAATAATATATTCATAAATAAATAAATAGGCACAAGGGGAGGGCACCCCGTCACACTCACCCCCCTTTGTGTGCAGCACACATGGCCCAACGATCACCACCCCTAGGGCAGCCCTAGACATTGCAGGCTCGGCAGCCCTAGACATTGCAGGCGTGACAGCCCTAGGCGTTGCAGGCTCAGGGAGTCGTCGACTGGGCGGTGTTGTGGAGGCATCCCCAGGCAGTGGCGTGCAGGCATCCCCCAGGCGGTGGCGGTGGTGGGAGCTGCAGGTAGTCTCTCTCTGCTGGTGGAGGTGGAAACAGCAGGTAGTCTCCCTGTACTGGACGCTTGTGCTGGACACTCGTGCTCCCCCCAAAATGCAGATTATTTTTCCCGGGGGGGGGAATAATTGTAAAGGCAGATTTAGCCGAGTGTTCCTTCGGCTCCACTCTGAGCGGTGGGATATGTGACAGAGATCGAATGATTCTTGGTGTTAGATCTCCCTCTCGACCTGTGAGGTCACGGTGTAAGAGGAACAGAGTACCCTTAACTAAATGGCACGACAATTTATTCCGTAGGGTAGGTGGAGGTCGGTCATTTAGGAAAGGGGTGAAGCTATGGTATCCAAACTCAGTGACCCAGACGGTAAACGGTGTGGCATCTGAGGATTGGAGGAGCGGATGCGCTCGTTAACCTAGGGGTCATGAGTGAGGATATAAATATGGGTCATAGTGGACGTGATCTGTTCCTTTTGTGAATGGTTAGGAAAGAACCTGAAAGGAGTCTCTACATGTAATAACTGTGAGTGTTCTGATAGTCTGTCTTGTAAACGTTGTTTGTTTGTTTCGTTTGTTTAAAGATTACTAACACGATCCGGAGCTGCAGCCGCAGGCCAGCATTAAACCCGGACACCAGCACTTCACTTTCCACTGAGAACTGTCTTTTCACCACAAGCACTTAAATCACGCACCGTAGGAACTGTGTCTGTGTGTTTTGTGTGGGTGTTAAAACTGGACTTTTGGGTTGATACACGCCGCTGTAATCACTTCCAGCATTATTATTTACAGGTGTTTTGCCTTAAGGCTCTGGACATTGTAGTAATTTATCAATAAACACCCTTGCACCTGCTGGTAATTGTCTGTGTGATTTGTACCTGCACTGCACTCACCTGTATCCACTCACCACTTTGCCACAAATATATACATAAATAAATAAATAGGAACAAGGGGAAGGCACCCCATCACAGTCAGCTATAAAATAAAGACAGAGCTCTGAATGTAATGCATATTAAATGATAAGCCTCTATAGGTGTAATGTTTGTAAAAGTTAAAACAATGCATTTAACATAATATTTCAGTAAATTAATCATAATGTTTCCAATATATGGGTTAGCACATCATTTACTGAGCAAGGCTTTCTTTTTTTCACTTTCTAATAGTCATTGTTTTGTTGCTTAGAATCAATGGCAACCATTTTTTATCTGCAGAAATCTCCTTTTTATCATCAATGTTGTAAAAGTCTGTCCTTTTCCCAGCATCACAAAACATTTTAAAAGCTAGAGTTCCAAAATGATCAAAGATCTGACATGCTGTTGTGGCAGTTTTTAATGTTGCTTTTGTTATTCTGGTTTTTCAGTAGGCTGCTTTAACAACAAGTTTACCTTACCTGAAAAAAAAGGTTTTGTGCTGTGTTTAGACATTCTCTTCTTTTCCTATATCGGAGAAACCTCCTGCAGGGTGACCTCAGAAATCCTTTTGTACATTTTCAGTTTAACAAACAGAAATAAAGATCAAAGTACCATTGGCCAGATCATTTTTAAATGTTGGTTATGAAAAGGGCACAAGATGACAACTGAACACTATGGTTCTAACTTGGTAGTGGAGTAAAGTGACAATTGTGTTTCAATGGTGTCTAAAAATAGAAAACATAATGTCGATTGGAGGCCATCGAGTTTCATTCATCGGTTGCATCCCAGATGACTCAGATTGTGTGACCGTGTGCATGGCAGTGCGTAGGTGTAGAGGTGATGCAGGTGCTCCAAACAGGGACAAACACAGAGCTCGCAGTTCAAGCTCTTTTATTTTTACTTGTTCTGGCTGGCTTGAGCGGTTTAAATAATAATGCTGGCTCTACCCAACTATGGGTATTGCCAGCGTCAAAACCAAGGGGTAGCAGTCCCGAAATAATAATAATAATAATAAATACAGACACACAACACAAACACAGATATGTCTCCGGACAGTGCGTGCTCCCAGTGCAGGTGTGGTGCTGGAAACAGTGATGCTGGTATGTGTAAAGGTGCAGTGCAGGTTTATCGCTGGCGTAAAGCGGCAGCTCCCAGATCCGTGTTTAGCTGTCTGGTGAAGACACACACACACACACACACACACACACACACACACACACACACACACACACACACACACACACAGTTAGAACACAAAGCAACACTTCACTCACATTTGAACAATCCTCATCTCCTCCCATTAACCACAACAAAGGAACCGATTACGGTGTCACATCCCCCTAAAGTACCCTCAGCCCGCCCTCTCGGATAGCTAGTTCCGTCATGTCTCCTCCAATTCATGACTGAAACTTCGCTCACAGTACTAAGGCGATGACTCCAGGTACCGTGACGCTGCCCCCTTCTTGAATGACCGGCTTCCGACTGCCCCTGGAATTAACTGCCCAACCATTCAGTACGAGTCACACAGTTCCTGCTGTGCAGTGTCCTCACAGGTCGAGAGGGAGATTTGTTGATTCGGATTAATTCGCTCTCTGTCACAGATTGCCAGTAGGAGTTTTGTATTGCAATCAAGAGGAAAAACAAATACACTATAAAAGTCACTCCTTTCCACTTACATAGCAGGATTATTGTGTCTAATAAGACCCAAACTCAACAACATCTGTTAAGAGACTTTACTAAACATGGGATATCAAGGATGAAAGGTTGTTATAATTGATGGGTTTCTCTATGGGGCTAACCATTTGCATTTTTCACAAGGAAGAAATTTATGTCATAGACATGGATAATATTGTAAGTAAAACATTGAAACTGTTAGATGTAGCCAGGCATCTTACTGCTTATAATAATGTTAGACAGTGGGAAAACATGGGGTCAAGCCAGTACCAGATTTATTTCTTATATGGTGTGAAAATAGGATCTTATACCAGAATTGTAAACTTTTGATGTGAAGCATGTTATTTTTATATCCAAAGTCATTGTAGTGCCTCCTAAAGACAGGGGCCTACAGTAAGCGACATAGGGGGTTACATTAGCACTTGACTACACCAGTGGAGTACAGTGACATGCTGAACAAAATTAAATTAGTTAACAGGTTTGTTTGGGCAGCGTGTAATACAATTCAATAATGGTTTCAACAACAGAAGTAGTTTTTAAACGCCAATTCCTAAAGGAAAAGCCAGACACTTGCAATTGCAATCAGATAGATTAAACAAAAGACATCTTTCCCGCTGCATCACATGTACTGCATACCTGTATTAGTGTAGTGGCATCCTTCCACACACAGGATCTGCGCTGAACCTGCCTGGATCATCTCAAGGGAGGAAAAGTCACCACCGTGGGAAGAAGGACTGGCCACCATGAAACATACAGCCAAACTTTAACATTAAGTAAACAATATTTTAATTTTTATTTCAAGATAATCAAACACAAATGTAGAGTAGATTGTAAAACGTGCCCTCAAATACTGGTAAACAATAAATATTCCCTTTGTCTGAGGAAATGTTTCCTTACCCTGACAAATTTCAATATTTGAAAGATAGTAAATATGTCTTTAACAAAAGTCTAATCAGCTGTTGTGAAATTGTATGTGTCCTGACCTGCCACAATTTGTGTTTTGTTACACAATGATTGTGGTCATTGTTTAATGTATCTTGTGACTGTGGTAACGTGCAGAAATAGCAACCCAGACACAAAAACTATTGCTCAGCGGTTTCTGCACACTTTTAATAAACACAAAACACGGGAACAAAATAACAGTTTGAACAAAAACACTCCTAAATACACACAGCACAAGTACAACACCCAAGCACAGCTATCCTGGTGTTCTACACTAACTCACTTTTTACTCACAGCACACTTCTACACAACCACTTTGTCTTTTTATAGGGCGTGACCAGGGATAATTGGCAACCAATCATTCCATTACCACCAGGCCACATTTCACACTTTTCCGATCACACTTCAATCACTCAATTAAACACAATTGCCATCACCAGACACCCTCACACATGTGCACCCATGTGTGCAGAGCCTCTGCACTGCATCCTCCCCCTACTCTGCCACATAACACACAAATTAAGCTGACAGGAATGTAGTCCTATCTGTGCCATCAGCATGCCCACACCAAGAGGTACCTCTAAATGGCCATGTATCAGCAGCCATCATTTTGACTGCTTTTCATGAGTAGTTGTAGTCATAGTATCACTGTGACATTTTATTTATTTTATTTCATTTGAGCACAATCCTATTCAAATGCAAGTACAACATGTACATCTATACTGTTCTTGCGGCACGGCATGATTACCTCAACTGTAATAATATGGGATAATGCAGTTTACACCATGTTATCTTTACACCATGTTGTGTTTCTCTGTAGCTATTGTCATATTCACAATGCATAATTGGCAGTGCACTAATGTATTTGTAAACAAAAGTTAAACCCTTGTTCCGCAGCTCTGGACGCTTCTCTTGTACATTACAGGGCACTACAGGACTGAAGTAAGTTGCAATAAGAGTGCCTGATATAAGAACAAAAGAAAGTTTACAAACGAGAGGAGGCCATTCAGCCCATCTTGCTTGTTTGGTTGTTAGTAGCTTATTGATCCCAGAATCCCATCAAGCAGCTTCTTGAATGGTCCCAGGGTGTCAGCTTCAACAACATTACTGGGGAATTGGTTCCAGACCCTCACAATTCTCTGTGTAAAAAAGTTCCTCCTATTTTCTGTTCTGAATGCACCTTTATCTAATCTCCATTTGTGACCCCTGGTCCCCTGGGTCGACATTGTCTATACCTTTTAGGATTTTTAATGCTTGAATCACCGCATAGTCGTCTTTGTTCAAGACTGAATAGATTCAATTCTTTTAGCCTGTCTGCATACGACATGCCTTTTAAACCTGGGATAATTCTGGCTGCTCTTCTTTGCACTCTTTCTAGAGCAGCAATATCCTTTTTGTAATGAGGTGACCAGAACTGAACACAATATTCTAGTTGAGGTCTTACTAATGCATTGTAAAGTTTTAACATTACTTCCCTTGATTTAAATTCAACACTTCTCACAATATATCCGAGCATCTTATTGGCCTTTTTTATAGCTCCCCACATTGTCTAAATGAAGACATTTCTGAGTCAACATAAACTCCTAGGTCTTTTTCATAGATTCCTTCTTCAATTTCAGTATCTCCCATATGATATTTATAATGCACATTTTTATTGCCTGTGTGCAGTACTTTACACTTTTCTCTATTAAATGTCATTTGCCATGTGTCTGCCCAGTTCTGAATGCTGTCTAGATAATTTTGAATGACCTTTGTTGCTGCAACAGTGTTTGTCACTCCTCCTATTTTTGTGTCATCTGCAAATTTAATGAGTTTGCTTACTATACCAGATTCTAAATCATTAATGTAGATTAGGAATAGTAGATGACCTAATACTGATCCCTGTGGTACACCACTGGTTACCTCGCTCCATTTTGAGGTTTCTCCTCTAATCAGTACTTTCTGTTTTCTACATGTTAACCACTCCCTAATCCATGTCCATGCATTTCCTTGAATCTCTACTGCGTTCAGTTTGAGAATTAATCTTTTATGTGGGACTTTGTCAAAAGCTTTCTGGAAATCTAAATAAACCATGTCATATGCTTTGCAATTATCCATTGTCGATATTGCATCCTCAAAAAAATCAAGCAGGTTAGTTAGACATGATCTCCCTTTCCTAAAACCATGCTGACTGTCTCCCAGGATATTGTTCCCATATAGGTAATTTTCCATTTTGGATATTATTATTTTCCATAAGTTTACATATAATAGAAGTCAGGCATATTGGTCTGTATTACCTGGTTCGGTTTTGTTTCCCTTTTTGAGGATCGGTATTACCTTTGCAATTTTCCAGTCTGTCGGTACAACACCTGTGTCATGAGACTGTTGCATGATCTTGGTTAGCGGTTTGTAAATAACTTCCCTCATTTCTTTGAGTACTATTGGGAGGATCTCATCTGGCCCAGGGGATTTGTTTATTTTAAGAGCTCCTAGTCCCTTTAACACTTCTGCCTCTGTTATGCTAAAGTTATTTAAAACTGGATAGGAACAGGTCGACATGTGGGGCATGTTGTCTGTGTCCCCCTTTGTAAAATCTTGTGAAAAGTAATCATTTAATATATTTGCTATTTTTTTTTCTTCGTCTGATTTTGCCATTTGTGTCTCGTAGACATTTAACCTCCTCTTTGAATGTTCTCTTGCTGTTATAATATTGGAAAAGCATTTTGGAACTGGTTTTAGCTCCCTTAGCAAAATTGATTTCTATCTCTCTCTTGACCTTTCTAACTTCCTTTTTGACTTGTGTTTGCAGTTCCAAGTACTCTTTCTGTGTACTTTGTTTTTGGTCCTTTTTAGTTTGCTTTTCTAAAATTGTAAACCTTAGCTTTAGTCATTACTTTTGGGGTGATTTCTTAAAAATAAATGTTTATGAAATACATAACGCAAATGTATTGGCTTGTATTTTATATAATACAGTGGCTTTTTTTGGCCTTACTATACATTACATATTTATGATTTATATTCTGGGATATATTCTTCATACGTTATTATACAACGATTCAAATATATTAAAATGGGAGAATTTAATTTGAAAATTTAACAGGAGATCAAAACACCCATTTGACAACACACATATATAAAAAAGAGTATATATGGTAATGAAAGGGAAATGCGTGCAGTGTATCTCAAAAGAATGCAGATTTAATTAAAATAACAAAGCAAATATATATATGCTCTATCAAAAAATGCCCTTGCCCATGACCTCTGACCTCTCCTAAAGGTCAATTGTAAAACTTGTGTATAGCTCCTTAGATAGTGCAGATAGGGTCATGGTTATTATGGAACACATACAGAAACCTATAAACTTCATAGAGTTGTAGAGGCCTATGGGAAGTAATGTACACCAATGAATGAAGCTGATTGGTCACATGGATGGTGACCATATTGACATTTTACTCAAATTTTGTATGTTCCATAACATCAACACTTTTGCACAGAAACTCTTGAAACTTTGCAGAATAGTAGAGACATATGGGAAGTAATGTCCACAACTGAATGAAGCTATTTTAATGAAGCTGTGAAGCTGAATGAAGCTTCAATATATCACAGAAGCCCCCTCCTTATGTGCAGGGCTCCAAACACACATTTTGTAAAAATGCCATTTTTTTGTTTACGCAGATTTTACTATCACTCTCACTTTGATTGAATGAAAAAAGCAGTGAACATTTTTTATACTATATTAGGATTGTCAATCTCTTTTTTCTCAAAATGTAAGGATAAATTAATTTAAGAAATTTGATGCTCCAAGCATTTTTTACTAGAGTACAGGATTATTTTATAATTTTTATGTAAATGATTGACAGAAAATAAAGAGCGGGGGTGAAGCTGCCTATTAGTACCTGCCAGCTAAATTAAAACAATATTGAGCAAAATCCTGTTGCATGTTTGACATAACATTGATGATAATAAAATGAAACATGACAGTGTGAAAAAAAAACGTGACAGTGCCAAGTGAAAAGGGCTGCCCCGAGATTAAATATGTGCCTTAAAGCATGGCTTCTGCATCATTCATCTTTTTTTCAAGAATTTCCAGTACTTTCACTGCTGTGAATGCTTGCTTGACTGAAAGAAATGTTAAACTTTATTCCTTGACATTTTTTGCCTTGAGACTTGCTGGACTATTGCTTAAACATATTCCGAGCTACAAATGTGAACCTGCTGTATAAAACAATGTTTCTTCTGCTAGACAGTGACAAAAATCGAGCCAGACAGATGGATTAATACTTTTATACCCAACAAAATGGTATTGGGCATACAAATTTGTGATTTCCTAATATAAACTGCACTTCCATTGAAAACTTCAGTATCTTTTGTGATGATCCCAGTCATCCACTGTGGAACTTTGTGACTTTTGTAACTTGTTGTTTGATGTTGTAGTGTCATCAAAAATGCACCTCTAATATGGACATAATCCACATGTTAATCACCTATTTTCTAATGTGATCCTCCATTTCATCCGCCGGCATTTCATGCATAATTTTCTGTGGTACTTTGGACTTTTAAATGAAAAAAATGTAGTATTGTAATGAGCAATGTAATCTGCCAAAAAAAAATAAAATAATTGTTCCTGCTCAAAAAAAATGGTTGTTATATATATATATATATATATATATATATATATATATATATATATATATATATATATATATATATATATATACATACATATATATGTACACATATATATGTACATATATATGTATGTATGTACTTTTCCAACGAGCAAGGGTATCTGCACCCCTCCCTTTTAGAAGGTTCTATGGATCCCTGGGCTGGGGAATTTCCCCACAGCTGCCAGCCTGGGACTTTCCAGCTAGGTGAGGTATCTAGCTCCAGATTGGCTGGAGCAGGAACTGCCTCCCTCGAGCTCCCATATAATTTGGAAATGGGAGCTGGATACCAGGGTCAAATTGAAAAGAAGCAGCAGCTGTGGACATCGCTGGAATACGACTTGGTCGAGAAATAAAAAATTAATTTATCCCTTGAGAACTTGCCTTGTGTTTTTCTTCTTGACATCGCTACATTGGTGACAGAGTAGGATGGAGTGAATGATTAAGAAGGAAGCTGCTGAGTAACGAGCTCCGGGGTCGGACCAGGAAGGCAAGGGAACCCCTCCATGAACTGGCCGCTTCGATTGAAGGTCTGACTCGCCGGGCGTTCGTGCACATGCCATCCTCGGTGCAGGAGGAGTTGGCTCAGGACCAATTTGTAGAGGCCCTGGGGCCAGGACAGCTGCAGAGTCATCGTCGAGCGCAGTGCCTGGAGAAGTGTCGTTCTGGGGAAGCCCTGAGTCATCAGCCGACGCTGGAAAACGACAAGGGGTCTGCATAAGAGCAGGAAAGTGGACCTCGTCACCAACCCCGTCGCAGAAAAAGTGGACGTCCTGGTGAGGGTGGTCGGGAGAGCCTCTGAAAGACCACTGTCATGCCCCGGTCCGGGTTGAAGTGGTGCCCTGCTTGGCCCTGGTGGACACGGGATTGACAGTGACCCTGGTACGGCTGGAAGATTTATGACAGAGTCAATGGGGAAATCGTTCGCTAGAAGCAACGACTGTCCAGTTAAGGACAGTGACGGGGGAGCTGTCGCCGATGGGAGGAAAAGGGACAATGACCATCCACATTGGGGGTCAAGTGCTAAAGCACCCGTTGTGGATTGCCCCAGTCCAGGATGCATGCATTTTTGCGCTGGATTTGCATTGGTGGTCAACTCGACCTCCAGGATGGGGTGCTGCGAATCCCCGGTGACCCGGTCATTGCCCTGGCCGGTTAAGAGACACCACCGCCCGCTCCGAAGGCTCCTTAGAAACACAGGCCAAGCACGGCCAGCTGGACCCCACCCCTGTGTCCCCCAACTGGAGGAAGAGGAAACCCCACACTGGATGGGCTCAACGGGCCCGAGGTGGGCCTGCCACCCCACTTGGAGTAGCGGCGCTACCTACCACCCCTTCCCACCCCACCATCGGGGTCGCTGGGACAGCAGCCGATGGTCCAGAGCAACAGAGCCAACTGCCTCATCTGTTGCTCAGGTACCACCACAGTTTTGCCACAAAGGCTCAGGATGCCGGCCAAACCTACCTTGTCCAGCACACGATCGACACGGGGGACGCAGTGCCAATAAAGAAGCTCAACTCGGATAAGTGTCGCTTCATGAGGAAGTAGGTCACCTTCCTCTGACACTGGGTTGGGGGTCAAGGCATCCGCACGGAGGCCGACAAGATCAGTGCTGTGCGGGACTAGCCCACTCCCGCCAACCAGCGACAGGTGAGGGCGTTTCTGGGGTTGGCCTCGTATTACCATTGATTCGTGGCCGACTTTGCAGACAAGGCAGCCCCCCTGAACTGTCTCCTGAGGAAGGGCGAGGTGTTTCTGTGGGGCCCCGACTGCCAGGCAGCCTTCACTGAGTTAAAGGAGGCCTTGACTTGCACTCCGGTGCTCTCCCCACCCGATCCTGGGTTGCCATTCTTGCTGGACACTGACGCAAGCAACTTGGCCTTATCACCACCCCTGGAGTGGTATATATCATGGGAACTGCACGGCCCATTGTGGTTTATACCTTACATATATTAGGGCTGTAATTTAATCGCAATTAACTTCTGAGATTAACGCATGCATTTTTTGGGTGATTCATTTTTTTATGCACATTAAACAGATTGCTGTGTCTTGAGCCTTTCGGCACACCGTACTTTAATCATGGCCATGGCAACATTGGATTGAGTCTCTGAATGCAGTTATTGTTTAAACAGAAAGTTAGTCACTGAACTGCATAATGGAGCAAAGCACTAACAATGAATGGGAGGTTTATTTATTTTTAAAAAACGTTCTGATGGCTCACTGGACAGAAAGAGGCTTACTTGTATACTGTCAAAGTGAGTTCCAGTATCGCACACAGTATCATACACGAGTATATCTAGTCTGCTGCGTGCAGAACATGCCTTCACTTCTCAAAATCCACTAGCAGCTATTCTGCTACAGACAACAATTCAACAACAAATTAACCCCACAGTTTCAACAGAAATTCAGGATTGGTCCAAGCCCATGAATTAAGCCAAGTATGACAATTAGGGGGTCTACTTAAATAGTGGTAAATTTACGTATTTTTCGCGGGTAGGTCATGGAATAAAATTAGGATTTTGCAGACATTTCGCGGACCTGTTTAAACATTATATTAACCTAAGCAGACACTATTTCAGAGCGCTATAGCCTTAAAATAGTGGTACTTGCTTCCTTACTAAAACAGAGTGCTGTCATTTGTTGCACGCATGCAACATACCCCAGCAGTTGACTTGCCCAAACATTGAGACTGCACATTCTGCATCCACTGAATTGGTTGGAAGTTAAGGCAAAGTTGTGGAAATCGATTAGAAAAAGTCCCAAGACTCAATTACCCAAGGGCATCTGGCATACTTTATAAAGGCAATATATGCAGCATGTTCGTTGTCATGTTATTTGTCCCATCCAATAATTTATTTTATTAGTACCGAGTCAAAACAAAGAAAATGTGCCTATTGGGGTCTAAAATTCTAACTGCATTTAAAAAGTGCTAGATCGTAACTGTAGTACTCATTTAACTTGGCTACAACCGACAAGTACAGCCAAGCCACCTGACCTCAAAGAAGCACAAAAGGATCTATGGACACATGTTATGTTTAAGCTTACTAATCTTACTGTTATGTTGATTAGCATTGCAAGCCACATACCAATATCAGACAATGGTTAAAATTATGAATTACAAACAAAGGATAGTTGTATGGTGCACAAAGCATGCTGTTATGAAACTAATACACATGTGGTATGCCAATATCCTGCAGTCACCCCAATTAATACAAACATAACCATTCCCCTAGTATCTGAAACGTTTGATTAAGAAGCAGAAACAAGCGTTGATATTGGTAAAGGGAATTCCATACAACAGACCCCACGTTTAAGCTAAGAAGTTTGTATAAATGACATTGCAAGCATCTGAAATGTTTGCAGTTAATTAACAACTTTCGATGGACTTAATCTAATGCTGTAGTGATCAAACACTGCTGTGGTCACAACATTAAAAAGTGTCACTTATGCTATGATTGGCAGACAAAATAGAAATATTGTACATAATTTTGAAAATCCTGATTCAACAGACTGTAGGTGGAAAGCATCACACCCCAAAACAGGAGGAGGTGGCGGAAGGAATCCCCTTCCCCACCGAGCCAAGAACAAGTGAGAGATCCAGAGAAGCTCGCTAGGATCAGCGGAAATCTGATTGCAAAAAGCATGTAGTGAAGCGTAACCTGATGGAGCAGTAACCCACTTTCAATGAAAGGATTAGTGGAGCTCAGATTGCGTAGCAAGTCAGAATCCTGATCCTGATTTTCAAGGGTGACCAATGGTGTGAGGCTGCAACAGAGGGACAAAATCCTGCAAGCAATATGTTATTAAGAATGCCATAGCGACCTCATTAATTCTTGGATACAACAGTTTCTGACTCATTACAAAGCATAATTTTGCTCAAATAGCTTTATTAAGCCCAGGAATAACTAATAAGATACATACTAATTTGGTTGTACTTGACTGCAGTTGTACAATTAGCACAAAAAAGGTGGACTGTAGTAATGGCTTTCTGCATACGGTATTAATCATGTAACAGATTATTGATTAATAACTTTTTCATTATCTTTAGATTGTGTTTCGATGTGCTTTTATAGTTGTTGATTTAATGTGTTTAATAATTCAGTTGCTTTAATGTGATTTTATATTAAGTTTCTGTACAGTATTGTGCAAGTTTAGAGTTCTCTTATTTCCCAATCTGTAAAACCAGCTACGTGCAGTTTTGCATAGCCTAACACGACTCAAAGTCACAGATCGGTGTCTGAGCCAAACGCCAAAAGGCAGGACACTAGAGACTAGTGTCCTACTATGTACACCGAGCGCAACCCCTCCCCCTTTCCCCCACAGAGGGAGCGTGCAATGATAGAGCGGAAACCCCTATCATTGGACAGAAGTAAGACAAATGGGAGGGGAATCACCAGTTGCTTACGAAGGTATAAATATAAAATCTTGTAAAGTTTGTTAGTCTTTTCATCCCTTTTCAACTGACTCCACGGATATCTGTGTTTTCCGAAGTATGAAGTCAGTTTATAACTTGTTCTTGTATGATTTTATTGGAGGTATACCTTTATTTTATATAAAGTGTTTTTAAATCAAAAACCATTTGTCAGTTTGTTTTTCCACTACAACAGTATTTCGAAGCTGTCACCACTCAAAAAGTACATGGTTGGTTAGTGCTATGTGACAGGAAGACATACTACTTTGAATTATTAACATATTGGGTGTGGTTTCTGAGTATAGTGGTGGGAATAAATGATGCGCTTTCAGTTTGACTGGCCCATCTCAGCAGCAGAGTTGCTGCAACCTACTTGTGCTATTGTGCCTTCGTGACCCCAAATAAATATTAGTAAAAATAATATATCATTTATAATGTTGCACTTATTAAGAGACAACTTCATTTACTTTAACATAAGCATGTAATTATCACATTTTGATATGTTGTAAACTAAATATTACCCCTTTAAAGTGACTCCTACCTGTTTTACTGCAGTACAGACTGCCCTGAAGCAGCTGCTCAGTGAGTGCCTCCCACTTTAGAGACATGGTTTACAGTGAGAGATGGTGAGGCACATATTGCACAACCAAGTCAAAGATTTGCTATTTTAACAACATCAAAATGCAGCACACGTATTTTTTTTTAAAATTTGAATTATGATGTTATTGTAATATAATCACTTTTATTTTTGTAACTATTGAAACTCAAAGTTAGTTCAGTGTGCAGAGTCAATCCGGTTAAATAATGAGCAGATTTTTGGCATTAAAAGGCTTTTTTTTAATGGTTTGAAAAATGTTTTTAAGTTTTTATTTCAGATATCTTTAAGTTAGGTTAAAAGTGATTAATAAAATCCATTTCAATTTTTTTCTGTTTAAATCTAAAAATACATTTGACCACCCTATAAAAACAGTGTCATTCTGGATGCGCAAGATGTCCATCGTGAAAAAATATATCAGCATGTTAAGATCTTTATAAACTGATGTAACGGGCAGTGTTGTGTGATACACACTACTAAAAACCTGAGTTAATTTGCTAAACATTACTACAGTAACAATTTCAACCAATTTCAAATTTATGATCGACTGAATATGATCCACAGAAAAAGAAATAATGTATATTAACATGTTTATTAGCTGGTTGTTAATAGTTAATAGGCAGCCCTTCAAATAAAGCATGACCATTATTTGTTTTAAGATTTTTTTCAACATATCTTTGGAAGAATAATTTGGCGTTTGCATCAAAACATTCTTTTTTATTATTTGTTTCTTTAGCAGGCGCCTTTATCCAAGGCGACTTATAGAGACTAGGGTGTGTGAACTATGCATCAGCTGCAGAGTCACTTACAACTACGTCTCACTCGAAAGACGGAGCAGGAACGCATGCACAGCTAGCTGCCAAAGGAGGTTAAGTGACTTGCTCAAGGTCACACAATGACCTTGAGCAAGTCAGTGGCTGAGCTGGGATTTGAACCGGGGATCTCCTGGTTACAAGCCCTTTTCTTTAACCATTGGACCACACAGCCTCCTTTAAAAAGCAAGGATCACAGAAAAAAAACATTTTGGCAGCTAGCTGTGCATGCGTTCCTTTTTTGTCATGATTCCAATTGTTCTGTGTGTGATTTGGTACAGATTTATCCAATAATAATTTCTTTCATGTTTTTTGTCTTTTCAGTTTCATATAAAGTACAGAGAGGAAGGTGATCTCCTTTATAAGCCCACCTCGCATTTTCTCTTTATGCTTTATGCTGTGAGTTTTTGAGAGGAGATAGAACATGACCATCCTCTCTGGAGTAACTAAACTTAATTTTAAAAAGGTTACTAATGTACTGTATTGCTTTACCTTTGCTGTACTTTTTACATGTGTTGTATATATCCTAGGAAATACATCTGGGGATGGAAACCGACCTCATATTACAAATTATTCACAGCAGTGCTTGTGAATAGACGCAGATTGAATGCTCCCTCATTCAATTTTGATGCTCAGGAACCAGTGTATCACATGCATAAAATGTCTGTATATAAAGAGCTGTATATTTTACATAACAGTTTTTAAAAAAAATATATAGTACAAGCTACATTTAAGTTTGGACTATATTTAAAGTTTTTTAAAATAGTCTAAAGAGAAACTTCCCATCTAGGCATTTCTCTTCAATAAAATATAAAAATAAACAACAAAGTATCTGCTTATTAGATCTATGAGTATAACTTTTTGCAAACACACATTCAAAGTTGTCCTTAATAGGGAAACTGAAGCTGTGAAAAGAGAAGGTCGCCGATGGCTAGCTTGAATGAAAGAATGTTTGAACTCTGCAGCAGATATGGCTGATTTGCTTTGCCAGAGCTAAGGCTGATATTCTCCTAATTAAGATTGCATCTGTAATTTTAGTGTAAGGGGTTATGAGCGTGTGTGGGGCAGGTGCACCTAACTTTTTTTTTTTTTTTTTTTTTAAAAGTGGTGGGGGGCAAAGGCAAAGAAGAACTGCCAAGTGTTTTGTTTTTTTAAGAAGCTCTGGTAAATCACACTTTTACTGTTCAATCTTTTTCTGTTTTTGTAATAGTAAATCCACACAATTGGACAGATGTTTCAGCATAAAATATAGATTTATTAACCAATCATTTATTCAAGTATGAACACAAGTATCACCAAACAGCAGAACCAGTTCCAGTGGCATATCTGCACAGTGCTGTACAGTACCTATAATTCCTACATGCAGCTTATTAAAGGGAAATGCAAACAATACATGTACAAAATGTTATAATATGGCTTGTTTATTGGTAGTGTAGTGTGCGAGGTATATTTGTATCTGGACTAGTTTAAGATGTAATCATATAATATCTTATTTGAATTCAAATCATGTAGAACCCACCAATATTGAAATAATCAGACTGGACAACGTTTCTAGTGAATATAAAGGAACAGTTTTATTAGAAATAAAACTAAATAGAGGAAAAATTAAAAGGTGCAACAACCAAGCTAAAGTAATACAGAAAGGAAAAATTAACTAAACTAAACAGTACAGAAAAGAACATTTAAACGACACCCACTCCCGATAGTTGAACAGTGATCCAAAGCAATCTATGGGAGATTCCCTTAAAGGTTACAACTGCATTCCTGACAGTTATTTAAGACGAAGGTTAGTCTTAATGGGGGTATCGTTAGTAACATAAATATTTACTTTTGTTAATATTTGATAAATCAAAGCGTAGTTAAATCAGTCTCATATATATGTTTTGGTTCAGAAGGCAATTTTCACTCTTGTGAGATAGACACTCTTTTGCATCCAGACAACCTATCGAGAATTATCTTTTATCAAGACTGCTAAATTTGGATTCTAGCCTTAACTCAGAATGATAATTGCATTTAAAACCCACATCAATTTGTATAAATCACATACAAACAGTTACTACAGTGTTCATTAACTTCAAAGCATGAATTGAAAGCAATAATACTTTTCTTACATTCTACCTCAAACAAAACGTTAATTTTCAAAACGTTAGTCCTCGCTCATTAGTATCAAGGCATTCAAAACCGTCTGGTTTGTACCCTCTTGGAAGACACCCCTGGCGCCACAGGATTTATTCAGCGCTGGTGAAGATAAACCCCTTGTCCAGTATTTAGTTTACGACTCTTTTTAAAAGCATTATTTGTCAGTGGGGAAGTTTGTGACCAGAGAATGGCTTAGGACCTCCCTCTCTATATTCCAATTCTGTTAATTTCATCAACAGAATGATATTATGACCCACTCTGACACTACAATAGATATATTGACATATGCATGTTCACAGTTAAAATATTCCTTGCTTGGCTTTGTTTGTCATCAGACATTGCTGAGTTCAATTATCATAGTGAAACCAGCTGCTACGAGACTTTCAGAAAGTAAACACTTGCTATAGCAGGGCACTGCTTGCTGCTGATAGGTTGAAACAATAAGCACCTGCCCTCACATGGTAATGCTTAGTGCTAATTGGTTGAAATACTAAATGCCAGTCCTCACACAGTAATTGTAATTGGTTGAAACAGCTGATTCATAACAATATTACAGGCAGTGCAGATCAACCATACACTATTGATGGGAAAAGTGAAGCCTCCTGAGCCACTGAACCCTCTGAATCATTTGGTTTGCAAAAAGATTCACTGAGCCGAAACACATGAAGCACACTCTGCTGTCAGATGTCTTACAGCTTCTTGTGCATTTCTGGAATTTCCAAATGCAAGAACTGTGAAACATGGATCAAGGAGAGTACAAACAGAAAGCATTCTTATTGTTTCCACATTAGCACATCTCCTCTGTATATTTGCTTGTAGCTCTGCTGTCAAAATTTCTGCTATAGGGTAGATAACAAGCGCACTTTTCTGCGATAACACACATTGGAGCATTCTGGTCAGTGGAATTATTTTGGATGCTGAAACACTTTTTTTCTGAATACAGCTTTGAAGTTGCTGTGTGCAATGGTTGTAAAACCCAAAGGCAGTGATTAATAAATGTCACATTCAGCTGAGGTCAGGGGAACAATGCCTGACTTTAAAGTGACAAGAGCTGCAGCAATGCATTCTTTTTGATCCACAAGCCTTTGAAACATTTCTAAGTGCTGTTCCATCTAGTACCTGCCTCCTGCACTCGCTTTTGCTGTGGTTTGTTAAGTTGCACTTGCACTTCTGCTAGATTTGCTTTGGCGTTTGTACTTGATCTGAAGAATCCAACTATTTTGCTTGCCTTCACTCGGATAAGCTTCAGATCTGGTGTATTCTGCAAGGCATTCTTCACAATCAAGTTTAAAGCGTGGGCAAAACAAGGTAAATGGTGGATGTTCATTTGTTGAACTGCTGCTACCATGTTTGCTGCATTATCAGTGATAAAGGCAGTAACCTTTTCACGGATGTTCCAAGTGTCCATTACATTCTGTAGTGACTCTGTTATGTGGTTGGATGTATGTGTGGTTTTAAAATGGGAGATGTCAAGTAAAAAACTGGTGAGTTGGAAGTGGTCAGTAATGAGGTGACATGTCACTGCAATATATGCTTCAGTGTTGATGGACGTCCACATATCTGTCGTCAGACAAACATGGTCAGCTCTCTGCACCTCTGCCATTGCTCTCTGTTTTTGGATTACTAAATCTGACCTCTAAATCTGACCTCCTTTTCTTTCCCTCCTCCTCCTCCCCCTCCTCTGATCTCTCTGTCTCTGTTCCTCTGGAATCTACCACACTCTCTCCCTCCTCCTCAGCTAAGAACCTCAGAGTCACCCTGGACCCCTGCCTCTCTTATTCCCAGCACATCTCCACTCTGGCACACACTTGCCGATTCTTCCTGAGCAACATACGAAGAATCCGACCCTTCCTCACCAACTACGCCACCCAGCTCCTGGTCCAGGCCCTGGTACTTTCCTGCCTAGACTACTACAACTCCCTCCAGGCTGGCCTCCCTGCGTCCGCAACCCATCCGCTCCAGCTCCTCCAGAACTCCGCTGCTCGCCTGGTGTTCTTTCTGCCTCGCTTCTCCCACGCAACTCCACTGCTCCGCTCACCCCACTGGCTCCCGATCACCGCTTGCATCCAGTTCAAGACTCTTGTACTAGCCTACAGATGCCTTGACCAGACTGCACCCAGCTACCTCCAGACCCCCCTCGACCTCTCCGCTCCTCCTGCACTAGAAGACTGGCTCTACCTCCTCTACGCTCCCCTGCCTCCAGAGCCTGCTCCTTCTCTACCCTTGCCCCGCAGTGGTGGAATGACCTTCCTACAGATGTCAGGACTGCCCAGTCCCTGACCACCTTCCGGCGCCTCCTCAAGACTCACTTCTTCAGACAGCACCTGTAGAACTCCTCTTTTTTTTCCCTCTGTACACTGATAACTCTTCCTTAAATGCACTTTACTTGCACTTATCTGCCCCCTATTTAACTGCATTTAATCCTGCACTTTAGAGTACTGTAATCTGTCACAAATGTTATTTAATCTGTAGTATTTTTGCATTTAATTATATCCTGATGTAACTGTCACTGACACTGTTATCTGCTCCGTTATTGAATGGTATTTTGTTATACTTGTACTTGCTAGAACCAAAGTCATTGTATTTTTATCTTGCTCCTAATTTTATTATACTTGTACTGTGATTCTTGAAATGTATTTTTGTTTATGACTAAGTCACCCTGGATAAGGGCATCTGCTAAGAAATAAATAATAAATAATAATACATACTAACAAGTAACCATGTTCTTCAGTCTTCCTGGGGAGTGTATATTGGGGATTCATGAGTCTTACAAAGCTTCTGAAGCCTTCATTCTCAACAATTTAAAAAGGCTTGCAGTCCCTTGTAATTATATCAACCATGGTATAATTACAAGGGACTAATTACATATGGTCCTCGCTGAATACACAAAATAAAAAACCTTCAATTCAACATAATTTATTTCTACACTAAGAAAATTATAACCTTAAATTGACAAGGTCAGTGCACCCAATACCATACTTTTATAGTTATCAAGTTGCTAATTTCATAGTAAACTAACTTTGATACTCAACCTTGCCCCTCTGTGGTGGAATGACCTGGTCATGGATATCAGAATTGCACAGTCCCTGACCACCTTCATACGCCTCCTCAAGACTGACCTGTTCCATTAGCACCTGCTCTAAGCCGCACTGGACTATTTACCCCATCCATTACTGTGACTCTCCCTGCTTTGCACAATGGAATGGACTTCCTAAATCGCTATACTTTAGCACTTGTCTTGGTGAACAAGACCCACGGCACTTCTACTGTCCTGCACTTGGACTCTGCTGCCTCACGCGTCCCTCTGTTGGCACAACTTGTATTGCTCTTCATGTATACCTCTTAACTGCTCTCATACTTATGTCTACTTTGCATTCCTATTTGTTTTTGTTGTAATGTATCTTAACCATAAGAGACATTGCTCTTAATTATAACGGTATGCTCCTAATAATTATAACGTGATTTGATTTATTGTTTTCCTATGCACTGTAACTTTTGATTATTTAGTCACTTATCTGTATTGTATGACCTTGTTGTCAGGTGCAAGTGGTGTGGGGAATGTCCCGACACTACTTCTCCCAATAACAGTCCGTGTTTTTATTATAAGGAACACAAAATAGTCCGCCCCTCTACCAGCAATGGTATCGGGGGGTACACGACGGGTTTGCAAACCCAAAATAATAACAATAATGAACTATGTCCGTCCCACGTCCTCCATGCACGAAAGTGTGCATGCTCAGTTCTGGGGAATGGTGGTGCCAGTGAACGTGGTGCTGTGCAGGGAAGTGCTCTGGTGACTGCTGGCTCTGTGGCGACAGCTTCGGGATGCTCACATAACAAAACAATAACAAAAAGTACAGGCAAGGCAGCGTACTGATGTAGCGGCTTCCCCTTTGTACCCACAAACTCCTCCCTGAAATCAACCCGTCACCATGGTTTCTCCAATAGAGGGCCGTCCCGCAGCTGATTGCAACAGAGTCTTTCTGGGTACGTGCAACTACGCGCTCCCCCTAATATGGTCATCTTCCGGTTTTGGCCTACCGTCAAGGCAGTCCATCTAGGAGGCAGCATACTACCATCCTTACACAGCGCCCTTTCTAATCGGGAGGGAGATTTACAACATTGATCCTTTCTCTCTTTATCACAGACCTGTAAGTCTAGAAGATTGAAGAAATGAAGGTGCAACACCAATAGTTGATTATTTATCAAAATCTCAATGACTATAATACTTGACAAAACAGAGTAAAAACAGCAACGTTTCAGACCAAAGACCTTCGTCGGACTTCACACAGCCTGATGAAGGTCTTTTTAGTGTGGTGTGTGATATAACTGAAAATGACCCGTTGGTTTCCCTGGATAAGGGTGTCTGCTAAGCAAATAAATAAATAAATAAATAAATAAATAAATAAATAAATACATACATACACATGCAAATACAGCTTGAATTCGGTTGTGTAACGTTGCCCATTTTCACCAACAACACCCCAGTATGAAGCACCTGGTTCATTGTGTGCTGGGGGGTCACCATGGTGTACATTACCATTCTATATTCCTATAGCTGCTGCAAACTCCCCTTACTCCAAAGATAGAATTGCCTTGTTGTCTCAAACTGATGGTTTTCTGTGCAACGAGCCTTCTATGTTTCTGTACACAACACGTCATTACTCACTGGTCTTCTTAATAATGGACTTTACTGTGCTCTGGGGGATATTCAATGCCTTGGAAATGTTCTTATATCCTACCCCTGATTGGTGCTTTTGAAGAACCTTATTCCGGATTTGCTTTGAATGTTCCTTCATCTTCATAATGTAGTTTTTGTTAGAAAATGTACTAACCAACTGTGGGACCTCCCAGAGACGTCTGTATTTAACCTGAATCGTGTGAAACACCTTAATTGCATACAGGTGGACTCCATTCAACTAATTATGTGACTTCTAAAGACAATTGGTTGCACCAGAGCTTATTTAGGTGTGTCATAGCAAAGGGGTTGAATACTTATGCAATCAATTATTTTCTGTTTTATATTTGAAATTAATTTAGAACAATTTGTAGATTTTATTTTTCCACTTTGACATTATGGATTTTTTTGTGTTGATCAGTGGCAAAAACTCCTAATTAAATCCATTTTGATTCCATGTTGTAACACAATAAAATGTGGAAAAGGGGGCTGAATACTTTTGAGAGCCACTGTGTAACAATCTACCTTTGACCCAAAAGGCCAACACAACATTCCCAGAATAAGAATCGGTTACTACCAAAAACTCCTTAAAAATGACATAGAGTAGATGGCAGAAAGGCAGATACACAGCAAAAATAGGATTGCTAGGTTTGTTTAAGTGCAAAACATTTAATTTCAAAAACATCTGTCCAACACACACAGATTACCAAACAATTTTATGACCCACAGTACCTCGGGTAGCTGCTGACCCATGCACATAAAACCAAGTTGAAACATAAATAGGACGGTGGTAAATCCACCGGTAAGCCTACAGAGGCAATAAATACAAAGAAAATAATGTCCAGTAGAAATGTCCCAAAATAGTAGTCCAGTATCATAAACAAACAAAAAATAGAAAAAAACCCAAAAAAATCAAAATTCAGTTTGTAATCCACCATACAAAAATAAAGTAAAAAGAAATGAGACAAACATCCGCCAAAAAAAAAAAATAATAAATCAGTTCGGTCTCACCGGTTTGTGTGGTTGTCCATGAGCGCTCCAGAAAGACAACACAAAGTCCAAAAAAAACACCGCTGTAATCCAAAGTCCAATGGAATGTCTTGTTTTCCTCCAGGAAATAGCAATGAAAAAAAATAAGTGCCAGCAACGTTTGCTAAACAAAGAACATTGTCTAAAACTGTAAAAAACTAAAGCTAGATAAACATAGTATACATCTAACTTTATGCAGTTTGGCATTAACATATCTAAGTTTAGTAAACCTGTACACATGTAAATAACTCGACGGCAAACCTTCAGCAGCACACTAACCAGAGTCCAAACTCCCAACAGGAAAAGGTGTCGGCCCATAGTGCATTAGTGCAGGGTTTATAAAGGTCAAGGTCCTCCAACATTTTTAAAGGGGCAATGTTTCCAAAAACCCACTCTTAAAAGGGTAACATTAAGCATACATTGAAGTATCATATATTCTGACAACGGCACTCAGCTGGATTTATTAATAATTAAACAAAAGATTTAAACAAAACACAAAACAAAAAGGCACAAGGGCCAAACGAATAAACAAGTGCTCTTTAGCAGTCATTCTTAAATGTCGTTATTTCTGCTCGCTCGCTCGCTCTCTCCGCTCCCTGTACTCTCCTCTGTACACTCTCCTTGCAGCACGGACAGCTGCCGGTTCTTATGTTTATGGTTCCTTTGTTTATGGTTAAGAAACCAGAAATATTGTGTTTATCATACTGTGAGTGTTTTGTTTGTCTCTAATTGTTACTTGTTGTTATTAGTAGACGGCTAACACGTTCCGGAGCTGTCGCCAGAGGCCAGCACGAACCCGGACATCACTGCGCCTGTATCACAATAATGTGTATTTTGCACCACAAGCACTACAGCACTCACCCAGGACTGGTGACCGTGTTTGTATATTGTGACAATATTGACTGTGTATTATTTGGGACTGCAACCCTTTATTTACAACAGTGGAATATACATTGCTGTGTATTGCCTTGGATTTTTTTGTATTTACGGTCACCAGACCAGGATTACACTGCAAGTCACTTTGCCACAATGCTATATATATTAATAAGTTCATATACTAGACATTATCTGGAATTATACCGAAAGACAAACGTAAAACAATGTAGGCCTATACCAGCATCTGGGAATACCAACATCTTGCATAAATCATGTTTCATATTCACATACTGTAGGCTTCTGTAATGTTGCTTTTATGTTCATGTTATATTTTATGGCCAATCATTCTTAGTGGTTCTGTCTGACTTTTTTTTTCAACTTAGTGTTTATTTGTTTTTTGTTTTGTTTTAAAGACAAGATACTAAAAAAGAGAAAAGAAGAATGCAAATAAAAATATATGTAAAAAATAAAAATAATAACACATGTACAAAATACACATTGTATTTCTATTACATTGTCTTTTGACATACAATATAGAAGTACCTAACATTCCTTAACACTTTTCATCGATGGTACATTTTAGACAGAAAAGAACAAAACATAACACAGGGTTGGTCAGTGTATCTCTGTATCTGTATTTTATAAACCCTGGATTTCCCAATAAAGGCAGAGGATGTCGTAATCATGTATACAGTAGGCCTAAGTCAGTTATATTTCCAAGATGGCAGTAAGTGGCACCATCTTTCTGTAAATCTGTCTAATTGCAATCTCAACAGGTTATTTTTTCCATAACAAATACTTCTTGTACTTTACTTAACCATTCTCCATATACTGGTGGGTCCTTTTTAAGCCAGTTTGAAGTGATAGCTTTCTTTGCACTTGCAAGTAGAATTTGGAGTAATTATACGTGGTTTCTACTTTCCACACAGTCTCAGGTATTACTCCCAGTATTGCTATCTGAGGGTTCCTAGGAAAGATCACTCCAAAAACCTTACTGATGGTCTGAAAAATAAATTCCCAGAACCCATTCAGTTTGGGGCAGGACCAGAATATATGGAGATGATTACCCAATTCCCCACAACCCCTCCAACAATTTCCAGTCAGAGCAAGGTTAATCTTTGTCACTATCTGCGGGGTTCTAAAATATCTACTTATAATTTTCCACTGAAATTCCCACCATATATTTGCATTGGTAACTTTGTGGGCCTCGCTACATATTCCTTCCCATATTTCAACTGTGATTTCCTGTTGAAGTTCAGCTTCCCATTTCCGTCTAATATAATTTGTATTGTGTGTTCCCATAGAAATTAGGGCTTGATACATACCAGCTATTTGCTTACCACTATATTCCCCTTTCTGGATTTTAGTAAAGTATTGCTCAATGGGTGAGGTGTTTCTTGTTACTTTCCCCCATTCCTTCTGTTTGAATAAATAGTGTCTAAAAAAATCATTCTGAGGAAGCTGAAAGTCTGTTCTTAATTCAAAAGATTTTAATTGATTATCCCGCAATAGCTGGTGTACAGAGTGCAGATTTAAGTGAGACCATTTTTTAAACCCTGCATCAAGTGACAAAGGTACAAAATCATTAACATGAGCAATACTTGTTAATGTAGAAATTGACAAGGGCAAATGGTAAGTACGTTGCACACTTTTCCAGACCTGTAGCGTGAGTAAAGACCATCTACCCACAGAGCCACCTATTCCCCTCCCTCCCACAAGCGGGACTTGTGTACATTTAGACTGCTCCATATTAAGCCACCTAGTGTCCGTAAGCTCCATCATCCAGATTGTCATGGCCCGTAACTGGGCTGCCCAATAGTACAGTCTTAAGTCAGGTAACGCCAGCCCACCTGCCTGTTTTGGATGTTGTAATACTTTATAACGTACTCAGGGCCGTTTGCCTTGCCAAATAAATCTTGAAATCAGGCGGTTCAGTGTATTAAATGTGGGCATAGGGACGTGAACAGGCAGCATCTGAAAGGGGTATAAAAGCCTGGGGAGTACGTTCATTCTAATCGTTTCTACTCTCCCTATCAAGGACAGCGGTAGGACTGACCAGCGGTCCAAGTCTCCCTTAATCCGATCAATTAGTTTAACATAATTTGCTTTATACAGGTTATCTAAGGAAGGAGGTATGTTGATTCCTAAATATCTTATGCCCCCTACTGGCCATTTAAAAGAGAACAAAGTTTTTAGCTGATGAGGGACCATCTTATTCAGGGCCAGGGCCTCTGTTTTATTCACGTTTATTTTGTACCCTGAGAAGAGTCCAAACTCCTTTATGCATAGCATGAGGGCTGGTATTGAGTTCAGAGGTTCGATATATATAAAAGAACATTATCTGCATACAGCGATATCTTATGTTCCTCCCCTCCCACATCCACCCCTTTAATTTCTACATTATCTCTAATTAGCTGTGCCAGTGGTTCTATACTGATCGCAAATAGAAGCAGGGACAGTGGGCATTCCTGTCTTGTTCCCCTCTCTAGTCCAAATGACGGGGAAAAGCTGCCATTCACTCGTACTGAGGCCTGTGGAGCGGAATATAGAATTTTAATCCATTTAATAAAGTTAGGGCCGAATCCAAACTTACCCAGGACCTAATCAGCATACATACCAGCTATCTAATGCCAATGCCATACTACCAATACCCTGGCCCTGGGCATGCGCCATAATATTAAGAAGTCTACGGATATTGTCTGCTGAATGACGTCCAAGAATAAAACCTGTTTGGTCTGGGTGTATAATGTCCCTAATAACTTTCTCCACTCTCTTGGCTAAAATAGATGTAAGTATCTTAAGGTCTGTGTTAAGAAGAGAAGTTGGTCTGTATGAGCCACACTCCGTTGGGTCTTTACCTTCCTTGTGTATGACGGTAATAATAGCTTCCCTCCAGGTGAGGGGTAGTATTCCAGTATCTAATGTATGAGAATACGCCTGTAACTGTATATCCATCTGAGCCAGGACTTTTGTTATTTTTCAAGCTTTTAATCACATTTTTTTATTTCTGCTTCAGTAATAGGCTCATCTATCTTTTGGGATAGTGCCCTGGGTAGCTGCGGGATGTTTATTTGTTGTAAATAGGCTTCTAGTCTAGCAAATCAAGACAGGTTTCTGTGTTGGCATAGAGCTTCTTGTAGAAGGATGCAAAAGCTTCAGAGATCTGGTCTGGTTTAGTTAAAGCAGCCCCGTCTGGTCTATTAGCTTTAAGCTTTTGCACTATCGTGGACACCTGTTGCTTCTTAAGTTGAAAAGCCAACAACCGACTAGACCTACAACCATGCTCATTATAACGTTGCTTTAAAAAACGCAAGTTTCCTTCAACTTTTTCAGTTAGAAAAACATCCAATGACCTCCGTGCATCTTTGAGCTGGGTTAGGATTTCAGGAGATTGCTGCTGTTTATGTTGCTGTTCCAGTTTCTGTATTTTTTGTTCTAACTCCACTCTCAGCGCCTCTTTTTTTTCTGATGTATATGCAATTATACGCCCCCTTAAGAAAGCCTTTGCACCCTCCCACAATATAACAGGAGAAACCTCAGGGGATTCATTAAGTTCTAGATACAGTTGTAGTTCACTATTAACATAATCTTGAAATATGGCATCACCCAATAGCGAGGTGTTTAAGCGCCAGCGGCTAGAAGTGCTCTGTTTACCCAGGTCCCAATCTAAAACCACAGGGGCATGATCAGACAATGTGATATTAAGAATTTTACAGTCCAAAATTCTATGGGCTTCTGTTTTTGACAAAAATAAATAATCTATTCTGGAGTATGAAGAATGTGGGTGAGAATAAAAAGAAAAGTCACGTCCTCTTGGATTTGAATATCTCCAAACATCAATTAACCCCAACTCAGCACAGTTATTTTTAAGTGCTCTGCTCATTCTAGGGAGGGGGGCTGAACAAGCTGGCAACCTATCCACGACTTGCGACAATACACAGTTTTCCCCCTACCAGTAAGATCCCATTTGCTTTTTCAGTTATGAGATCAAACAATGTTTTTATAAAGTAAGGATTATCTTCATTCGGAGCGTAGACATTAAGTAGGAAAACTGTTACTCCTGCCAAAGTCCCATTAACCAACACAAACCTCCCCTCTTTATCTTTAAACTGTGAGTAGAGAGAGAATGTAATTGAGCTATGTATTAATATTGCCACACCCTGCCTTCTGCCTGAGTGATGGGAGGAAAAAAATACTTGATATGCCCAAGACTTGGATAATTTACAAAACTCTGCATTAGAAAGATGTGTTTCTTGCATAAGGCCACTTCACAGTGCATTTGTTTAAGTTGGTTGAGTATCTTTTTTCTTTTTAATAGGACTATGCAGGCCTTTTACATTATACGTTACTACTTTCAAACCTTGCATAGTGTGTTCCTAATGCCAAGGATTGTCTTTGCCATCTTTATCCCCCCCACTGTATAATTAACAGTACTAAAATATGCGTGCCTCCCCTGTCGGGCATTGGGAATCAAGTAGTTAAACCAAACACAAATATTTTTACATGAGATACATACAAAGGTAATTCCATTGCATTCCAAATGCGTACTGAGTACAACCCCTAACTTCAAGATAACATATGTAACATTTAACATAAATGTCAATGATAAAACAACTATGTACACTGTAAACTCTTTTTTACAGACTTCCACACTGTTGGCCCACAATACCGTGGGTCTCCCATGACACAGTCCTTCATAACCCCGACAGCTTACTAATTGCAAGCAGTCACATGCTGTTTTCCGTTTATCTTGTGTGTCTAAGGGAATTAGGAATAGCCAGAGCAACAACTGTAGTGCCCGGGCCTTTGGCTGCATGTTGTTTGAAGCAGCCACACAGAGTCAGCTCAGAAACCGTGTTAATCACGACCGCTTCCACGTAGGAGATAACCGCTGCTAAGCAATCCACCCCCACCCCCTCCTCCCCTCGCTCCTACAACCTTCACAAATTATCTGCTCTTAACCCCTATTAACCAGGTTTGTCCTGAGTTTCCCGCAAAGTAAGTTATATAACAGAGGGATGAAAAAAAAAAAACAGATCGGCTCCATGGCATAGGACTTCACGGCAGAAGCTACCTCCAATTAATAGAGCCTCCAAGTAAAAAAAAAAAAAAAAAAGCCTTAGTTCCTCCCCAATTAGTTGGAGATTATAGTTTACAAAAAACAAAAGAAAATGTCTTACTGAATACAAGATCCTTGTGTAGGCCTATTGCTGTATATTGTGCTACTTTTACAAGTTCAAGAGACTAACTGAACTTTCTAACGCCTCACGTTAAAATCTAAAAAATGCCTAAAATGCAGGGTCATATAGGGTAACAACAATAAATAAAATAAAAATAGTAGCAATAATACAAAATAAGATCTTGTGCACAACCTCAATATTATTATAGCCTAAACATTGATACTATCTTACTGGATTGAGTCACTGTGATACTTGCAGTCGCACGTTTCAATCTTTCTTTCCCAGCAAGGTCTGCATGTCACAAACCACACTGCTTGTTAGGCTGCTTTCGTTGCGGCGAGTTTTCCCGGTTGCCTGCCAGTTCTCTCTCGAACCGTTCAGGTTCAGAAAGTTTTGCTGATATGCCCAGATGTTGTAGACCTTCAAGTGCTTCCCAGGCAGAGTGGAATATTTTCATGCCGCCATCCAGGAACACCTTCAATCTGGCGGGGTAGGGAGACTGGAACTTGATGTTACGCTCTCTGAGTTGTTTCTTGATATCTGCATACTCTTTCCTTCTGCATTGCAATCCTATAGAGTAGTCCTGGTCCACTGAGATTCATTTCCCTTCGTACCTTAGCTCCTTTTCACCCCATGCCTTGAAAAGTATTTGTTGTTTCGTTTGAAAATTTAAAAATTTCAAGACAATTGACCTTGGTGGTGCATTTGGGTCGGCTGGCCGTGACAATAGTGATCTGTGTGCTCTCTCGATGTTTAATTCAAGATGAGGTGGCAGTTTTAGCAGCTCTTTAAGAAAGGTTTCAGTAAATTGAATCATGTTCTCCCTTTCTGTTCCTTCTGGCACCCCGTAAATTCGTAAATTGTTACGTCTTGCTTGATTTTCAATTTCTTCACAGCTTTCCGTCAGTAACCTTTCCTTCTTAAGCAAATATGTTAACAGCCTCTCACCTCTGATACGACTGTCCTCCATTTCGCTAATTCTGCTCTCGGCTTCCCCGATTCTTTTGTCAAGTCTTGAAACTGATTGTTTTATTTCTTTCACGGATTCTTCTACTCTTTCAAGACTGGTGTTGACATCTTTGCAGAGTTTTTTTTAACTCAGCCAGAACAGTCGCCAGCTCACTCATTTTGTCTGTTGACGGGGACGACTCAAATGGTTCAACTGGAGATGTGCCGCGCATATTCACATCTTTTGTTTTCTCGTCCAGGGCCGTCCTAAGCTTCTCTCTTTTTGGTTTCGCAGTTTGACTAATTTTTGCTGAGGTTATTTGTTCTTGCATATAGTGTGTCTGGGGTTCTTTACTTAAGGATGAGGGCGGATTGACTCTAGCTACAACGGCAGCTACGCTAGCAAGCAGCCATTAAGATGGTGACGACACCGGAAGTCTCTGTCTGACTTTTTAAATAGAGTAGATGGGGCTGGTAGTTTTAAAAGGTCACATTATAACATGAAGTAGATTAAGTAGAATTTAAATTATAATTGCATTTATGTCCTTAATTATAAAAGGTCATAATGCTTTTTGCCTTTCAACATAATTAATTTGATGTATATAAAATAAAACAGCAAGTTATGTTTTATCGCAAGTTGTGTAGAGATCCCAATTATTCCCTGAAACAGACATAATCTGAACATAAAACTCAATTACTGTACAAAATGGTTTACTTTCCTTTTTACCACGGACCGGTCAAGCACAGTTGCAGTTTTATTTGCTTATGCTTTTAGCTACAGATGGGGATGCACTCGATTGGTAGTGGAGCTTCTGCAGCGCAAGCGGACGAAAGAGCAGACGGACCGGGATTCTAGTGCTGCAGAGAGCTATATGATGCTGCCAAAAGGAGCTGGCCTGGATTAACCCGCCACTCCCTTGCAAAAGATAAGTGCTTTATTTAAAAAAAGATTTTCTGTAGCTATTTTAAACTGTGACTGTTTTACTGGATTTTATTGTCCGCCTTTTTAGCACTCCACTGGCCTTTTATCGATTGCCGAAAAGGATATTTTAACCCTTTTCGGTCCTATGTCGGACCTGGTCCGACATTGCAATTATTCCTATCCGGTCCATTGTCGGACCCTGTCCGACATCATCAAAAAAATGCAAAAAACAGGTTCCTAGTCGTTTTTTCTCCGGAAAAAGCCGAGAAAACCATTCAAACATTGTTACTGAATCAGCGCACAGAGACTATCACGGACATTTGCAGAGCTTTTTTGAGATGTTATAGTAATAAAATAATGACTTGGATCACATTATTGAGGAGTTTGGTGATAAAACGAGTGATCAGGAGATGATTGATCGGTATGTACGACTATTATTATTATTATTATTATTATTTATTTCTTAGCATATGTGAAAGCGATAGCGAACGAAAGGGTGGGGCGGGGCTGGAGATGCCTAGTGAGTGCTTTGTTGATATGCAGGGCCTTTTAAACCTGTTTGACTGTGGAAAAAAAAATACTTTTAAACAGCGCGTCTAAAATTAACTGCGCGTGTGAAAATAAATTGGACCTGACGCGCCTGGCGCATAATAAATGGACTGCAAAGGGTTAAAGTTGAAAGAAAAAAAGCGACGATCTAGACAAAGAAAGGACTGGGGCTGGGATTTGTATTGTTTTTTTTTAAACTTAAAAACAAAACCCCATTGTTTTAGATCATACTGTTCGCGCGTGCATGTTGGGTTTTTTTTGGAATTTTTTACTATCGTGATTTTCTTTTATTTTTATTTTCATAAAAAGAGGACCCGTCTTTCTCTCTCTTTTTATGTTAATTATTCCATTGTCTGAAACATTTTAAATCTGATTCTATTGGCAGTCTTTCCTGTCCTATTACTGGTGGTATTTGCTCTGATCCCAGTACAGAGCTCACAATCCTGAAATACATTTTCCATGGGTTTAAACTCAAGGTGGCGTAGTCCTGACTATAGTACAACAGAAAATATTCTCAGCCACGTGACATATTTGGCAGGATGTTTATCTGGGTTGAGCATTGCTTTTGCTTACAGTATGGAGGAGGAAAGACCTCAGATGGCCATGAAGATGCCTTTCTTTATGGGTGCACCTTGGGTCCCCAAGTTTAAATGCATAGACTTGGAGGTAAAATGGAAAGAACAAGTATCAGTCATGCTGCACATGCAGACACTAAATTAATTACAAAAAGTAGACCTTTTGTTGGGAGCCTTAGACGGGGAGGCAAAGAGGGAAATTTTAATTTTGGATCAGGAAGAGAGGTCTACATCTAAAAAGGTCTTTAACCCTTTGCGGTCCATTTATTAATTCTGCGTCAGGCTCGCCAGGTCTAATTTTTACACGCGCATTTAATTTTAGACGCGCTGTTTAAAAGTATTTTTTTTCACAGTCAAACGGGTTTAAATGGCCCTGCAGGTCAACAAAGCACTCACTAGGCATCTCCAGCCCCGCCCACCCTTTCGCTTGCTATCGCTTTCACATATGCTACCAAATAAAAATAATAATAATAATAGTCGTACATACCGATCAATGGTCTCCTGATGACTCGTTTTATCACCAAACTCCTCAATAATGCAATCCAAGTAATTATTTTATTGCTATAACATCTCAAAAAGCTCTGCAAATGTCCGTGATAGTCTCTGTGCTGATACTGTACTTGCAGCTTGTTTCCATCGACCGCCCCATCTGAAGAAGGGGCTACTATGACTATTCATGAGATCGCCTTTTTTTTTTTTTTTTTTTATCGGCTTGTCTCGGCTCCTTTCGTTCCCCTCGGCCATTGAATGGTTTTCGGCTTTTTCCATTGAAAAACCGACTTTTTGCGTTTTTGCGTTTTTAAAATGATGTCGGACAGGGTCCGACAAAGGACCTGGTGGGAATAATTGCAATGTCGGACCCAGTCCGACAATGGACCGCAAAGGGTTAATCTATTAGAAGGATTATATGTTGATGAAACTCCAGTAGCTGCACTTAGGTTTTTGTTTTTTAATTGCAGACAAAATCCTAATGAGACCATTTGGGTCTTTAATCTCCGGCTTCAGGAACTTAGTGCTAGACTGCAACAGCGGGATGCCACTGGATTGGCGCAACTGGACCTATTGCTGCGGGACCAGTTCATCAGTGGACTCCACAAGGATATGGGACGACAAAGGCTATGGAGACAGGTACGCAGGAACCCATGGCTCACTTTTAATGAGGTAAGGATGGAAGCTGTGCTTATGGAAGAAGAATTACAGTGTGGGGGGTGGAGAGTGCCGGCCAGTCAGGCCGTAAGAGAGGGGCCACCACCTAAGAGTGATGAAGAACGAGGCGATTGGAAACAGAAGTTTAAGCATGAGCTGCTTAGAGAGGCCCCAAACCAAATGTCTGAAATGTCTAGATCACTGCTACAGGAGTTTTGTTCAGGAGTGGGAGGTCCCCCACATTAGCCCCCCTATGTGGCCCCAGCAATGCAGAGCCACCAGGAGAAAAGGGACCCTGCTGGCTGACCTGTCTGTCACCGATGTGGGGTAAGAGGGCATGTGGCACGACACTGCCAAGATTCTCACTCTAGGCCGGTTTTAAACAAGTCATTCCGGGTACCGTGGGTTGAGTAACCGGACCATGCATTCAAGGCCCCCAAGAAATTGACGAGCAAGCTGTGGTAGGGACGTGTCCCCTGGTGGAAGTCTGTGTAGAAGGGACTGTAATAAAATGTGTACTCGATACGGGTTCTCAAGTAATGCTTTTCAGTGAGAGTTTCTTTAACAGGTATTTTAAGAACAGGAACATGGAGCGTGCAAAGGACATCGGATGGTTAGGGCTGAAGGCTGCAAATGGTCTACAGATCCCTTATGTGGGTTACACCCTACTTGACTTCCAAATAGGGTACAAGATGACTGTGTGGGGGCTTGTATGGGAATATTGGGGATGAATGTGATTTCAGCTTGTTGGACCGAATTGTTCAAGCAAGGAGGCAATAAGTCTGTATTCCTTTCTCAACAGCAAGATCCTAAGGTATGAGATGCGTGGAAGAAGGTCTGCCAACTTGTCCAAGGGGCGTCACAAAAGATTGGGCCGGTGGGCTCTATGCGGCCTGCCTGCCGTCAGCCTATTAAAGTACCACCACAGAGCGAAATGGTGGTCTGGGCTAAGGCTCCAATGGGACTAATGGGACTCCATTGGGACTCCAAAACAGGCCAGTAAGAGATACGTCACCTGGGACAGCCCCCCTACAGCCACCAAACGGAGAGGAGAAGTTACCTGGTATCTACAGGATATCTGAACCCTTGTTGCAATTTTCCCATCTTTACATTCTAACTTTCCCAAATGACCCCAGATCATCCCAAACATTCAATTCTCCTTACATCTCACCTGGTTAGTCTCATCACATCCCAAACATTCAATTCTCCTTACGTTGTTTAATTTAACATTTCAATGGGAAAATGATAATCCCTGTGGATCTCGGGGGCACACTCAAACATTATCCAACAGTGCTTTACAGGACATGCAGGACACGGCATGTACCCACAACAAAATATAAATTAGCATTCTAATGAAGGTTTTAACATATAAATAGGAGCAAAGTCAACAACTCTGTTGGAATAGAGGAGCCGGATACATCAGTGCACAACCTTCAGGAGAGTTTTTGTCAACATATTTCTGTAAACATAATGTGATGTTTTGTTATTAAACACACGGTGAGTGTGTGAAAAGAAAGTTAATTAACAGCTGTTAAAAACAATGTTTAAATTACATATAGCTAACAAAATAATTCCAAAACATAGTACAAAAACATATCAGCATCACATCATAGATCTAAATATACGAAGAAGATATATATATATATATATATATATATATATATATATATATATATATATATATATATATATATAGAGGTCAGCAAGGGTACCCGAAAACCCGGGTACCTGTCAGGTTTTAAATTACCTGACCAAAACCGGGTCTCTTTTTACTAATTTGAGAATTTAAAGAAAATATAGAAAATATGACAATGCAGTTGTAAGCGCGGGTCTCTGGTCGGCGTAATAAAGACAACGTACACCTCAATAATTATAACTGCAGCCACTATTCCTCTCAGGAACTAAATCAGAAACAAAACAACATATCAACATCCTTTATGTCAGTGATAACTCTTAATTATCCATTATAATAATAACCGTGTGACTTCCAATACAGAATGATTTATCTGCAGTCATTGCACAGATATACAGTACTGTGCAAAAGTTTTAGGCAGGTGTGAAAAAATGCTGTAAAGTAAGAATGCTTTCAAAAATAGACATGTTAATAGATTATATTTATCAATTAACTAAATGCAAAGTGAGTGAACAGAAGAAAAATGTAAATCAAATCCATATTTGGTGTGACCACCTTTTGCCTTCAAAACAGCATCAAGCATCAATTCTTCTAGGTACACTTGCACACAGTTTTTGAAGGAACTCGGCAGGTAGGTTGGCCCAAACATCTTGGAGAACTAACCACAGTTCTTCTGTGGATTTAGGCAGCCTCAGTTGCTTCTCTCTCCATGTAATCCCAGACAGACTCGATGATGTTGAGATCAGGGGCTCTGTGGGGGCCATACCATCACTTCCAGGACTCCTTGTTCTTCTTTACGCTGAAGATAGTTCTTAATGACTTTTGCTGTATGTTTGGGGTCGTTGTCATGCTGCAGAATAAATTTGGGGCCAATCAGATGCCTCCCTGATGGTATTGCATGATGGATAAGTATTTGCCTGTACTTCTCAGCATTGAGGAGACCATTAATTCTGACCAAATCCCCAACTCCATTTGCAGAAATGCAGCCCCAAACTTGCAAGGAACCTCCACCATGCTTCACTGTTGCCTACAGACACTCATTCGTGTATGCGCTCTCCAGCCCTTGGCGAACAAACTGCCTTCTGCTACAACCAAATATTTCAAATTTTGACTCATCAGTCCAGAGCACCTACTGCCATTTTTCTGCACCCCAGTTCCTGTGTTTTCGTGCATAGTTGAGTCGCTTGGCCTTGTTTCCACGTCAGAGGTATGGCTTTTGGCCGCAAGTCTTCCATGAAGGCCACTTCTGACCAGACTTCTCCGGACAGTAGATGGGTGTACCAGGGTCCCACTGTTTTCTGCCAGTTCTGAGCTGATGGCACTGCTGGACATCTTCCGATTGCGAAGGGAAGTAAGCATGATGTGTCTTTCATCTGCTGCAGTAAGTTTCCTTGGCCGACCACTGTGTCTACGGTCCTCAACGTTGCCCGTTTCTTTGTGCTTCTTCAAAAGAGCTTGGACAGCACATCTGGAAACCCCTGTCTGCCTTGAAATTTCTGCCTGGGAGAGACCTTGCTGATGCAGTATAACTACCTTGTGTCTTGTTGCTGTGCTCAGTCTTGTCATGGTGTATGACTTTTGACAGTAAACTGTCTTCAGCAACCTCATCTTGTTAGCTGAGTTTGGCTGTTCCTCACCCAGTTTTATTCCTTCTACACAGCTGTTTCTGTTTCAGTTAATGATTGTGTTTCAACCTACATATTGAATTGATGATCATTAGCACCTGTATGGTATAATTGTTTAATCATACACCTGACTATATGCCTACAAAATCCCTGACTTTGTGCAAGTGTACCTAGAAGAATTGATGCTGTTTTGAAGGCAAAGGGTTGCACACCAAATATGGATTTGATTTAGATTTTTCTTCTATTCACTCACTTTGCATTTAGTTAATTGATAAATATAATCTATTAACATGTCTATTTTTGAAAGCATTCTTACTTTACAGCATTTTTTCACACCTGCCTAAAACTTTTGCACAGTACTGTAGCTGCTTACCAAAAAGATAAAATAAGTAGTCTTTATTTAAAAATAAATAAACAAATAACTAAAGTATTGTGAGCAGTGTACCCCAGAAAACAGACTGAAAATTGTAAAAAAATATATATTTTAATGAAGTATATTTACTAAGAAAAAGCATATGCACTCCAAAATGCGTAGGTGGAAAGTATATAATTAAGTCAGTATGAGAAAAGCATTACTCATAATGCTTTGCTTGGATACCATGTTAATGTAAGACTGAAATATTTGCATTTATTTATCAGTTTGGATTTGGAGGACTGCACCTTTAAGTTTCATTTTGGACTGTCGTGTTTGCCAAAGAGAGACCGGTGAACAATAAAGTTAGAAAAACCGGATGTGACAAAAAGGGATAAACAGGAAAAGTGCGAGAAAGAGAAAGTGCAGTAAGATACACTCCTTGCATATAGTTTTGTTTTGTGTAAACTACGCTGTGTTCCAATTGAGAAAATAAACAAAACCTCCATTATTGGAACCCTTGCATCGCCCTGAATCAATACAAGTACAACATTACATTAACAATAGCAACAGCAGAATATGGCCAATAGATGTCGCAAAGAATCAAGCAGCATGAAGCACATTTAACATAACTGTATTCAAACTGAGATTATGATTATTATGATTATGATTATTATTATTTTGATGTTTCCAATACTGAAAAAAGGTTACACAAGTCTACAGATCTAAAGGGACTAAATGTATGTGTACTATACAGTATTTAAATATGTATCATGCACTTGTGTGTGTGTGTGTGTGTGTATTTTTTTTATCATTACCCGAAAAAGACCCGGGTATTTTTCACGGTGGGTACCTGGTTCCAAATTTTCTACCTGTGCCGACCTCTAGTGTATAAATATATATCTAGAATAGATATATTCATTTTAAAAAAGCTTTTAAACTTATTGCCTTTGGTATAGTACTTTACCCTGCAGTTTGTTAGGAATTAATGAATTATTTTAGACAAGGGGTCACTTCTTGTACTATCTAAAACTCGGTTCATACTGTTTGAGTTAAAAGGGTATATAACTGATTCAAAAAATAGATCTTCACCTAAGGGTTTACTAAGGCCAGCTTTATATAGATTCATTTTCTGTTGTTGAAAGGTCATACTCAAATTAGATATAGATCAAGGGAAGCACAAGAAATGATTAAAGGGACATTCTCTTCCCACTTAATGTTATGCAAGTGATATGCAAGCAGGTGTAAATTATAAAATCAAATTACAGTTTAAAGAAATTGAGACAGCATTGCAGTAATGCATGAAATAACATGAGCATATTGTGTTTATGTGACAATCCAACAAGCATCAGTTATTTTAAGGTGAATATCAGCCATTGAAGAAAATGCCCCTGGCCCAAACTCCATGCCTTGTGACAGTTAAAAAGCAAGGGAAATTGTGTCTGTTTGGTTAAAGTTGAAGCATTTTTGTTAATCTTATGACATGAGGGTTCTGGTAGAAAAAAAAATTTAATGTGCCCTATGCCGATCACACCTTGCATTAAATATTTTTTTGTGTTTTTCTTCCTAAAAGATCAATATCAATTATAATGAAAATAATGTGTCTACAATTTTCATGTCAGACTTAAGTATAAGCTTCATGCGAAACAATAAACCCATGAAGAGCGGATTGGGTAGAGGTAGAGCTCAAGGAACAGGACGTTTCTGAGAAGAGCCAAGCCATGGAAAGTGCAGAAATACCTTGGAAGAATCTAACTGGGATTACATCAGAGGGTGCACCATATATGACTGGACAAAACCAACTAGCAGAGTGCTGGAAAAAATTAAAGAGAGAAATGCAAAAGTGCCAATTTTCTTACACTGGATTCTGCATCAACAGGCATTATGTGGAAAAGTTGCAGAATCAGAACACATAATGATAATGTTATCAAGTGTGTGAGAAAGGAAGTGCCAAGTGTCTGAACAGAAGTCATAAAAAGGTACATTTCATAGTGGTACTGTTTACTATTTTACATTTTCACAACTTGTCAGTATCTTTTATAAAAATGTATATTTTGAAATAAAAGTTAAATATTGAGACTTAGCATTATATGCTCTGACATCTTTTTTTTAATGTTTGAGATTTCCCTTGAAATAAAACACTCATCTATTTCCTCCATTATTACATTTGTACACACTAAGAAACTCTCACTTTAATGCGCACACTAAAATTAACGTCCTTTTGTAGATCCCATGTGAATACAGCTCATCTCATTATACTGAGCTGGATGCTCATTTAAATACATCAGCATGAATTACAATAACAAGCACATATTCATTCTGATTACCATAGTGTGCACCATAATATTCCAAGTATCGCACGTGATAATGAGTACAATTGCAATATTAAATACAGAAATCATGACCGTGCACACTAATTGCAATTATCGCGCACCATAAAGTTTACCACCCTTTTGTAAATGGCCCCTAGACTTATCTTTCAAGCTATGTTTAATTACTGTTCCAAATACAGTATTTGTGTATTTTACCATTTTTCTGCGTGATGAAAAACAATCTCCGTTCTTGTACACGTCCTCTGAATGTTGCCTGTCAATGTAGACTAATTCTGCTTCCTCATTGTCCTATCTACCTATTTTAAATTAGTATAGCAAATAAAGTAAAACATAAAAAAAACATCGAGAATAGTGTCTGCTGTCAGCGGTATACAGTCTCCACAATAGTCTCTGGTTTGAATGACGAGTTGAAGAAATCAAACAACTGGATGATTACTTTCAGCAACTTTATTTCATCTCAGGACATTTAATGACATGAGGTGGGCCTTACCAGATGGTAAAACCCTCTTATTCAGGTTCCTTAAATAGTTAATTATTTATTTAGAAAAGTTGGTTCTGTACATCCTTGGGGTACTCACATATTTCATGTATGTACCTGGGGTAAACAGTACTTCCCAAATGTTCATATGTTTTACATACATTATAAGGTCAAATTTCTTTAAAGATCCTAAAGCCATCTGCTTGTAAATCTCTTAATAGCTAGAACACCTACGACAAACCAATGTACAGTTAAACTCCTTTTGGCTTGATTTTAGAAGAAAATCACCTCAAGGATGAAATTGTGAATAAACACCATGTTTATCAAAAGCTTAAACTTAAGTAAGCTTGGTATTTTAAAGAATCCCAGTTGTTATTACCCATATAATTATCTTGTGCTGAACAGTATTTTTGTAGAATGTTTGGGTTTGTAGTAGGTGTTCTAGCTTTTAAGAGATTTACTTCCAAAATGCTCTACCAAATTAACATACCCATTGAGTGGTATGAGGAGCACACAAATGGATTTCATAAAAATCCTATTTCTAGCTCCATCCCATTCATATATTTAGAAATGTATTTGAATCAGTTCATTGCTAGCCTTAAGCATGTCTTTGCATGCTGAATGGGGTTGCATTCTCTCTCAGTATAAATACAATAAGTTGTGGCAGGTTAAGCCCACATGCAAACAGGAGGCAAGCGGGGAGCTGCAGTGATCTGTCCCTAGGCTATTTCAAAACTATGCAACAAAACGTGACCAATGCTCTATACAGTTTATATAAAAAGGAAGGAATAATGGGTGACAGACAACAACTATAATTACTGCCATTAGCTCTATAACGCCTTGATGCTAATTTTATTTATTTCACACTTCAGTTGATTGCAAATTGTGAAGTTTAAAGCATAAACATGTTATTCAATATTAGCAGTTACTGTAGAAAAAGAAGCTTGGCATTTAAATACCATTTAAAACTTGTCATTTCTGAATGTTCTTCCTGAAGTACTTTTAAATGCCACTACTGTTAAACTTCATTCAATATATATATATATATATATATATATATATATATATATATATATATATATATATATATATATATATATATCATTTCCCTTCTTGTTTTGGCATTATTTGTTTAATATATATTGTTAAAAACAAAGGTTGTAAGTGCTCTGGTCATTCAGCATCCAATTTTGATCTTGTAGGGAAGTTGTATGTAAGACAAATTATTCCTCCTCCCTAATTGAACCTAACCTAGACCTTCAGAAAGTTATGCTGTGCGGAAAGGTAACAAATCAGATTACTTGGTTGCTCTTAAGAAGCACTTGGGAGAACCCTGGAGACAGTACACAAGCAATTACCAGATTCAGATGAAAAAACATTATTGGTTGTAGATGCTATGGCTTTTCTTCAGCATAACCAGCACCTTGACACTTTCAATGACTTGCAGGGAAGTATCGAAAGAAAGTACTGCACCTTTAAGCCCAAACTGTGTGACTGAATCAATTTCGTTGATGCCCCTACTGGTGACAGATAGGGTTGCCAACTGTCCGGTTTTGGACCGGACATCCAGTTTTAAGGGAATTTGTACTGTGTACGGTCAGAACCACTGACCGGACAGCAGATGCCGGTTCCTGCGAATCTTCCTTACTCACTGTTCATTGCCGTTTGGGTATTTCCATTCTCTATAAGCCAGTTCACTGTGCAAACGTTTTCTTTTTCTTATTATTGGTCTGTTGAGTTTGAGAAGTACACTGAAATGTATTCTGCATTAATTTGCCATTCACTGCTTAGCGGGATCCAATTACTGAGGATCTATATTAGAAAAAAATCACACACAGCACCAACCCCTGTTCTCCTATTGATAAACAATGGTTGCACTGCAAATATTTCACACTAATGAGGGGCAGTTTGTGGTACCCAGTGATGAGGAAACAAAGTGTACCCAATGGTAAAACATAACATTCATTTTTAAAAAGGACCATATTAAGTGAATTTAAAAAAAAAAAAAAAATTATTTAACATTCGGCGTTGATTTTTAGTTTGATCATGTCATCACAATGCTGCTATTTCACAATTTTGGATTATTTTCGTTTCCTTAAGTACATTATTTCTGAATGCATACTACTAAAATCAATTTAGGATTTAAGTATTTTAGTAAACATTAAGCACTCAAATTTGGAATTTCATAAAAAAATTAAAATACAGGGAAATGTCGAAAATCATTTCATTTACCATAGCAATCTATGTTAATTTTAAGTTTTTACTGACAAATATCTTCAAAACCAAGTGTACAGTGGCTCTCAAAAGTATTCACCCCCCTTGGACTTTTCCACATTTTATTGTGTTACAACATGGAATCAAAATGGATGGAGTTTTTGCCACTGATCAACACAAAAAAGTCCATAATGTCAAAGTAAAAAAAAAAAAATCTACAAATTGTTCTATATTAATTACAAATACAAAACAGAAAATAATTGATTGCATAAGTATTCACCCCCTTTGCTAAGACACCTAAATAAGCTCTGGTGCAACCAATTGTCTTTAGATGTCACATAATTAGGGGGCTGAATACTTTTGAGAGCCACTGTATATATATATATATATATATATATATATATATATATATATATATATATATATATATACACTACCATTCAAAAGTTTGGGGTCACTTAGAAATTTCCTTGTTTTCCATGAAAACATACATGAAATGAGTTTGAATAGGAAATATAGCAAAATGAATAGGAAATATAGTCATTGACAAGGTTAGAAATAATGATTTTTAATTGAAATAATAATTGTGTCCTTCAAACTTTGCTTTCGTCAAAGAATCCTGCATTTGCAGCAATTACAGCCTTGCAGACCTTTGGCATTCTAGTTGTCAATTTGTTGAGGTAATCTGAAAAGATTTCACCCCATGCTTCCTGAAGCACCTCCCACAAGTTGGATTGGCTTGATGGGCACTTCTTATGTACCATATGGTCAAGCTACTCCCACAACAGCTCAATAGGGTTGAGATCCGGTGACTGTGCTGGCCACTCCATTATAGACAGAATACCAGCGGACTGCTTCTTCCCTAAATAGTTCTTGCATAGTTTGGAGCTGTGCTTTGGGTCATTGTCCTGTTGTAGGAGGAAATTGGCTCCAATCAAGCGTCGTCCACAGGGTATGGCATGGTGTTGCAAAATGGAGTGATAGCCTTCCTTCTTCAAGATCCCTTTTACCCTGTACAAATCTCCCACTTTACCACCACCAAAGCACCCCCAGACCACCACATTGCCTCCACCATGCTTGACAGATGGCGTCAAGCACTCCTCCAGCATCTTTTCATTTGGTGTGCGTCTCACGAATGTTCTTCTTTGTGATCCGAACACCTCAAACTTAGATTCGTCTGTCCATAACACTTTTTTCCAATCTTCCTCTGTCCAGTGTCTGTGTTCTTTTGCCCATCTTAATCTTTTCTTTTTATTGGCCAGTCTGAGATATGGCTTTTTCTTTGCAACTCTGCCTAGAAGGCCAGCATCCCGAAGTCGCCTCTTCACTGTTGACGTTGAGACTGGTGTTTTGTGGGTACTATTTAATGAAGCTGCCAGTCGAGAACCTGTGAGGCATCTGTTTCTCAAACTAGACACTCTAATGTATTTGTCCTCTTGCTCAGTTGTGCACCGGGGCCTCCCACTCCTCTTTCTATTCTGGTTAGAGCCAGTTTGCGCTGTTCTGTGAAGGGAGTAGTACACAGCGTTGTACGAGATCTGGAATAGCCTTCATTTCTCAGAACAAGAATAGACTGACGAGTTTCAGAAGAAAGTTCTTTGTTTCTGGCCATTCTGAGCCTGTAATCAAACCCACAATTGCTGATGCTCCAGATACTCAACTAGTCTAAAGAAGGCCAGTTTTATTGCTTCTTTAATCAGCACAACAGTTTTCAGCTGTGCTAACATAATTGCAAAAGGGTTTTCTAATGATCAATTAGCCTTTTAAAATGATAAACTTGGATTAGCAAACACAACGTGCTATTGGAACACAGGACTGATGGTTGCTGATAATGGGCCTCTGTACGCCTATGTAGATATTCCATTACAAATCAGCCGTTTCCAGCTACAATAGTCATTTACAACATTAACAATGTCTACACTGTATTTCTGATCAATTTGATGTTATTTTAATGGACAAAAAATTTGCTTTTCTTTTGAAAGCAAATTTCTAAGTGACCCCAAACTTTTGAACGGTAGTGTATATATATATATATATATATATACAGTATATATATATACAGTGCCTATAGAAAGTCTACAGCCCCTTTAACTTTTTTCATTTTGTTCTGTCACTGCCTCAGAGTTTCAGAGTTTCATGCATTTAAATGAGGATTTTTCTCCACTTATCTACACACCATACTCCACACTGTTAAGGGGAAAAAAGTTTTTATTGAGAAAAAAATTATATATTTAAAATACAAAACTGAAAGATCATAATTGGATAAGTCCCCGAGTTAATACTTGGTGGAAGCACCATTGGCAGCAATTACAGCTGTGAGTCTGTTGGGATAGGTCTCTATCAACTTTGCACACCTAGATTTGGCAATATTTGACCATTCTTCTTTACAAAACTGTTCAAGCTCTGTCAAGTTCCTTGGGGAGCGTTGATGGACAGCAATCTTCAAGTCATGCCATAAATTTTTGATTGGATTTAGGTTGGGGCTCTGACTGGGCCACTCAAGGATATTTACCTTTTCCAAGGGGGGTGAACACTGCCAATTATTTTCACTCCTTTTGAACGCATTGCAATGGACATAGTGGACCCTTTGCTACCTTCTGACTCCGGGTATATGCATATATCAGTAGTGGTAGATTATGCAATGCGATACCCGGAGGCAGTTCCATTGAGGTCCACTAGTGCAGCTGCAATAGCCACAGAACTAGTACAGATTATGGCTAGAGTAGGGATCCCCAAGGAGATTTTGACTGATCATGCAGCCAACTTTTTGTCTAACACGTTACAGCAGGTATACAAAATATTAAAAATACGTCCCATCAGGACATCTGTTTATCATCCACAGACGGACGGTTTGGTGGAACGATTTAATCAGACCTTGAAGCATATGCTGAGACGTTTTGTAACACAAGAGCAAAAACATTGGGCATCGCTTCTTCCTTACCTCCTTTTTGCAGTGAGAGAGGTGCCGCAGAGCTCGACAGGGTTCTCCCTTTTCGAGCTCTTGTACGGCCGACAGCCTCGTGGCATCCTCGATCTGTCAGTGGAAAGCTTGTGGTCCAGTAAGTGGTGGCCAGCGTTTTTTCAAGAAACCATGGGACGAAACCAATCAATCGATAAATCTTTATTTTATATAGCGCCTTTCATAGTGGATCACCATCACAAAGCGCTTTACAAGATGCATTAACAAGAAAATCCATAATACTTTAAATACAGAGAAATGCATAATACATGCTATACAGGGAAAAACAAACAAACAAACAAAAAAACCAATGCATAATACATTAAATACAGTGGAAAAAGCATAATTCATGATAGTAGCATAATACATGTAATATTATATTAAATACAGTGGAAAGTGCATAATACATGAAATAGTAGCAGCAGCAACACAGCAGCTAATAGCAGACTTCAGGCTTAAAGAGCATGGAAAGCAAGAGAGAACAGGTGGGTCTTGAGAGTTGATTTAAAGCGAGCGACGGTGGGAGCATCACGCACCAAAGCTTGGAGAGAGTTCCAAAGAGTCAGAGCCCTGAAGCTAAACGAGCATTCTCCAAGTGTTGTGCACTTATGCTTGGGGATAACAAGCAGGCCAGAAAGAAGACCTCAGCTTGCGGGCAGGGACATAGCGGGTCAGCATGTTGAGAATGTACTTGGGACCTGTGTGATGGCCATTGTAGGTAAGCAGGAGAGTTTTGAAAATAATCCTGAACTTTACAGGTAGCCATTGCAGCTGGGTAAGACTTGGGGTGATGTGATCACGTTTTTTACATCTGGTAAGGATCCGGCAGCGGCATACTGGAGGAAACAGATTTTCTAAAAACATGCGGTTTCTACGATTTGACTTGAAGACAACCAGAAGCCAGCGTCTTCATAACGACAAATTTGCCTTGGCATCGGAGATATGGAACCGGTTTATTGATAACAGCATTCTCTGCTACAAACCGGGAGAGAACATCACAGGTGACAAGCAACTTTTTCCCTCTAAAGCAAGGTGTCGGTGGACGCAGTATATGACCAACAAACCAGACAAATTTGACATCAAGTTTTGACTTGCAGCAGATGTGGAATCAAAATATATTGTAAATGAATTCCCCTACCTGGGCAAGGATGAGACTCATCCAGCTGGCCAACAGCTAGGTGAAAGTGTGGTTCTTCGCCTAATACAACCTTACATAGTAAAAGGCAGGAACGTTACCACTGACAACTTTTTCACATCATTAAAATTGGCTAAACAGCAGGAAGACAAGCCTTGTCAGCACAGTAAATAGCATCAGGAGAGAACTTCCGCCATCAGCACTGGACCTGAACACAGAGCGCTACTCTAGAGACTGCTGAAGCACTCTGGCTGGACTCTAACAGATGATGAGAATGCTTCATCCTTCCATTGCCATCGGGAATGATGCAAAGATCCCAGAGACTGTACAGTTTTATAATTCCACAAACTTTGGAGTTGATATACTAGACCAGATGGCTTGGAAGTACTCTGTGAAAGCTGGAACTCTCAGATGGCCTGTTCAAGTGTTCTACAACATCCTGGATTTAGCAGCCATCAATTCCTGGATCCTTTACAAGGAAACCACACGCAAGTGGATCCGTAGGAGAAACTATATATTGCAGCTTGCAGAGGAACTTGCACATGTTAGAAAAGTACAAATTGCAAAGCGTGTAGCAGACCCTACAGCAGAAGTTGGTGATTACCCTGCAAAATGCCAGCGACGCCAGTGCTAGGTTGCAAAGTGCAACAGGAACAAGACGCAAAACAGCTGTGCCGTGTGCAATAAGGCAGTCTGTGGGAAGTGCACTGTACATGTACAGAAGCATCATGTCTGTGTTGATTGCACAAAGTAGAATCTACAAGGTACTTTTTTTGCATTCCACATTTTGAACAGTTAGAAGTTTCCATCTTTTTAACAGTTGCACGTTCCATTTTTTAACATTTGAACAATGCAAATTTTTTTAACAGTTTTACCTCTCCATCTTTTGAACAGTTGAAAAATCTACGTTTTGAACAGTGTATAAAACTACTGTGGTAGTTCTAGGTATGTATGTACGCCCGGTAATTCTAGTGTTAAAGGTACAGTAATTGTTATTAATACCTGTTTGATTATCCATACAAAACGATTATGCGAACCAGTATTGGTCCCAATTATTTCAGATAATTGACTCTCTACTATATGTACATATTTTGACCCAACACATCATTGCAACTTCACCCATTTTTTTCATTAATGTTAAGTAATTAACACAATTTTAGAGGTTGTCATCAAACCCCTACAACGGTGGTAGCCAAAGTTGGCCCTTCAACTCCTGGTCTTTGTTCCAACCTTGTTCTAAATTGTTAAATTGAACCATTTAAATCTCAATCCAGACCCTGAAGTAGTTCACTATATAATTTCATGTAATAAACCGGAAGTGGATTGGCCATTCAGGACCGTGATTGGACTCCTCTGCCCTACAAACTTTTCATTAACTTCTTTTCCAGTTATAGTATCACTTTGGTAAATAATTGGAAAAGTTATCATACCAGTATGCACATAGCTATGTATTTTTTTTAGCCCACCTGAAGCTTACAGCAGTGTACCTACCCAATTTAACATGTACACAACAGTGGATGCCGATCATCGGCACCTATCAGCCCATTTGCTGCTTCATTGCGTCACAAACATGTGTCCTCCTCAACACACTATAAGGTAAGAAAAATGATAAAATAACATAAAGATGCACATGTTGCATTATTTATTTTGTGTAAAATGGTCTCTAAAATATTTTTTGTAATATTAAGCTATAGTCAGCACTAGGTCCCTTTTTTTTGGTGGGGTGGCCAGTGGCCAATTATTTGTGTCTCCGAGGTGGCAACCCTAATCATATAAGATATATAAATACAAAGTGAGTGAACAGAAGAAAAATCTAAATCAAATCCATATTTGGTGCGACCACCCTTTGCCTTCAGAACAGCATCAATTCTTCTAGGTACACTTGCACAAATTCAGGGTTTTTGTAAGCATATAGTCAGGTGTATGATTAAACAATTATACCAAACAGGTGCTAATGATCATCAATTCATTATGTAGGTTGAAACACAATCATTAACTGAAACAGAAACAGCTGTGTAGGAGGAATAAAACTGGGTGAGGAACAGCCAAACTCAGCTAACAAGGTGAGGTTGCTGAAGACAGTTTACTGTCAAAAGTCATACACCATGGCAAGACTGAGCACAGCAACAAGACACAAGGTAGTTATACTGCATCAGCAAAGTCTCTCGCAGGCAGAAATTTCAAGGCAGACAGGGGTTTCCAGATGTGCTGTCCAAGCTCTTTTGAAGAAGCACAAAGAAACAGGGAAACGTTGAGGGCAGTAGACGCAGTGGTCGGCCAAGGAAACTTACTGCAGCAGATGAAAGACACATCATGCTTACTTCCCTTCGCAATCGGAAGATGTCCAGCAGTGCCATCAGCTCAGAACTGGCAGAAAACAGTGGGACCCTGGTACACCCATCTACTGTCCGGAGACGTCTGGTCAGAAGTGGCCTTCATAGAAGACTTGCAGCCAAAAAGCCATACCTCCGACGTGGAAACAAGGCCAGCGACTCAACTATGCGAAAACACAGGAACTGGGGTGCAGAAAAATGGCAGCAGGTGCTCTGGACTGATGAGTCAAAATTTGAAATATTTGGCTGTAGCAGAAGGCAGTTTGTTAAGCCGAAGGGCTGGAGAGCGTACCACGAATGAATGTCTGCAGGCAACAGTGAAGCATGGTGGAGGTTCCTTGCAAGTTTGCGGCTGCATTTCTGCAAATGGAGTTGGGGATTTGGTCAGAATTAATGGTCTCCTCAATGCTGAGAAGTACAGGCAGATACTTATCCATCATGCAATACCATCAGGGAGGTATTTTTTATTTCTTTAGCTGTCAGTTTTTAGAGCTCTACATTTTCATACAATAAACGTGATATGATCTTTATTGAAACCATTGATTTTAACAACCGTTCCAAAGCTAATAAGTTAGTAGATGTGTGATTAGCACGTTTACGAAAAAAAAAACTCCAATAATCATGAAACGACCACATACCAATGCCTGTTTTTATTACAGGTTTTCTGTAAGTGCAGTGAATCATGGCTTAAAGCTTGCTGTGTTCACCCAAGCAAACTGATTGAGCCAGCTTCCTGCTGACATCCTGCCTCAAGGGGTATTAAAAAAAAAAAAAAAATAAAAAGAAGCCTGTTTATCCCTGAAATTATAAACTGAATATTTGAAACAAACCACGTTACGTGGTCTGTCTAATTTAATTAGCATGTAAGTACATTAATTTGACATCCTTTTTGATGACAATGAACCAGTACAACCGTAACCAGTACCAATATATCTCTTCTACTGTAATTCTAAGTGTGGTATTCACAATACACTTTGAAGTTTCTACAGCAGAAAAAAGGTTAAGAAATTGGGTGTGCACAATAGAGCTTGCAATCATACATTATTTTTCATAGTCTGTCTGGTGCACATTCCATTTATCAGAAGACAGACAGGTTTTGAAAAGATCAATTATGACCTGTCTTGCTCAGTTTTCATCTCAGGAATATCTAAATATTTATGGGTCGGCATTGCGATTGACATCCAACCAGAACGAGATTTAAATATATTTCCAAAACCTAATGTACCATATATTTAACTTGCAGTCAAGATTAACAGGACATAATAACAACCTGTTAGTGATACAAATTCATTTTTTGGGAGGTACTGAATATACTGCTGGTATCTTTCTTATGTTTAGCTTTATTTGTATCTTTTTTTAAGCAGGTTCATAAAAGTCTAATATGCTGGGAAAAAAAATAGATCACTTGCAAATTTGTCAACAAAATGATTCACAATTTAAACATCACATAATCTGTAAAAGAAAATGAACATTCAGATTTGGTTGTCAAACATTTTAATAAAAACGTTTTACAAATGACTTGATGTTGTCTTTTTTAAATTCGGAATTCAACAGTATATGTTTATTTACCTTTCAAAGTGTATTCACTTGATCTTGAATGTCCCAACATTTGTTGTCCACTGACATCTTGGCACCCAGGTTCTCCTTATACTGTATGCTCGATTTAAAGCACCTTCATTAGTGTATTAAAATACCATGTGGTTTAGATTGCATTAGTGCTCTCGATCTGGGACCAGAGACTTGTTTCATTATACCTAGGGGCCTACCTAAATTGAGGTGTCACATTGTTTTGATTTAGGTTGCTAAAATCTAGTTTTCAGCATTGGAGGTAAAATAGTAGAAATGGATGACAAAGCAAAAAAAGCAAAGTATATTTCGGTGATTGATCGTGTCAAGGTACTTCCCAAAGAAAGTTTACATGCCGGTGGAGGTAATTGTTTTGCATATCGTAATGTGTCTTTGGAAAAAAATACGATCGATCGCTATTTAGCTTCAGAATCACACATTAAACAAAAGGCTACTACAGAGGCTGCTGAACAGAACGTAAAATAAACAGCTTTCAGAAACCAAACTGGAAAGTCAGTGCAGACAAAAATATTCCTGTCGTCAAGTTAAATCAGTACTAAAATGATCCAGCACAGCCACCTCGCTTTAACCTGCTGCTTACTTTTTCGCAGTTGGAATTTTAGACCCGAATAGCCACGTTTTCTTTGTTTAATTGACTTGGTACTAATAAAATAAATTATTGGTTGGGACAAATAACACGACAACGAATTATCTCAGATGCCCTTGGGTAAACGAGTTTTGGTGCTGTTTCTAATTGATTTCCACATCTGTATAACTTGGCAAAGCTTTGCCTTAACTTCCAACAAATTCAGTGGATGCAGAACGTGCAGTCTCAATGTATGGGCAAGTCAACTACAGGGGGATGCTGCATGCTTACCTTTAACAAATGACAGCACTCTGTTTTAGTAAGGAAGCAAGTACCACTATTTTTAGGCTTCATAGTGTTCTGAAATACTGTCTACTTAAGTTTATTTAATGTTTAAACAGGTCAGTGAAATCCTAATTGTATTCTGCAACCTACCCGTGAAAAATATGTATATTTTCCACAATTTAAGTAGACCTAATTATACCAATATGATGTTGTATCAGGCTAGACATCAGCAGCAGAATATATGATAGAAGTAGAATTTCTATATAATGTTGCTCACACTGCTTGGGCGTATTACCTGCCATATTCCACTGACACCTATTTACCTGCCTTATAAATATGACAGGTGGACCACAGTCATTTCCCTCACTGTACTTTGAAAAAACACGGATGCTCTAATTTATGCTGTATATTTAAGAAATAGGCTGAGACAATTACAGCGACAGAGGACATCAGAAGATGTGTGCACAGCATCTTTGACGGTTTCTGATCAATAAATCATAGCATACTGCTTAAAGAGGGAGGCTATGTAACAGATGTCCCCAATATTTCAATAACTCTGTGACAGGGCAGAGGCCCTGCATGGTGGCAGAGCTGCCTGGAGCCAAGATGGCCACCTTTGCACAGCGATGCAGTGTTACATGTTTAATTGTTTAATTGTTTAAGTATATGATTAGTTAATTGAGAACGTGTGGAATGTGGCCATGTGGTGATTGATTGATTTATTTCCAGTTACCCTATAAAAAGACAAAGGAAATGTTTGTTTAAAGAGATGGTTCCGTGAAGGCAACTGCCCAGCCTGAATAGTAAGGAGTATTTTATTTAAATGTTAGTCTTTAGGCGTGATTCGGGGATGCTCTCTCCGCTTCGCGCTGCTTTTTCTCATCCTAAGTCCTTTTCTTTAGCCAGTCTTACCTTACCTCTGTAGCGTTCTGCCCCGTAAGTGTCCACCGTTCTCTTCCGGGCGGAAGATGATCCCAGTTCAGCCTCATTTAGCTTTTCCAGCCAATCACAATGCAGCGCTCGCCACGTCGATTATTAGGGCATGGCCAGCGCTGCTCCATGTATGTTATTGGCTGCCCCTCCTGTATCTCTCTCTCTCATTCTATTTTAACCCAGCACTATTTTCGCTTCCTTGTCTGTGTTTGTTTTTTGTAGACTCTTGTAGACTGCGTGCTTAAATGGTAACCCGCTTGCCATTCCAAAAAAAAAAAAAAAAGGGGATCTTTATTTTCTTTTCTCGTTTTTTCGTTATATATATAAAAGGGGATCTTTTATTTTTTCTCCTCGTTTTTTGTTATAGTTTGTACGTTAAAAAAAAAAAATCTTTTGTTATTTCTTTTCAGACGACAGCGACGAGCTTTCACCAGGTCAACCCCAACACTCGGCTCACTCTTCTCAGCGCAGGCACCAACCCCCACCGTCACCAGAACCAAGCTTTGCATCAGTAAGACTGAAGCGTTCAACTTCTCAACCCCCTAATTCGCTGTCTTACAGCTGCTGGACACAGCTAAAGCTTCTTAAAACTCTTTTCGAAAATGGGATTCCAATACCCACCGGGGCAGATAGAGAAGAATTATTTAAAATATATTGCAACTCAATCTCCGCAACTCCTGTCTTTCCTGCTTCAAAATTCCCTCGGAAACATTCAGCTACTGAGTTGCCTATCCCTCCTCAGCTGCTCGCCATGGATCTACCTGTCAATCAGGCTACAAGCCCACTCCTCCCAACCAGGCAGTCCCTCTCGACCAGGCAGTCCCACGTATCACCATTCGATTCACCTGCTTCCTCTCATCGCTCCACCAGTAGGCAGCCCCGCCAGGACATCGGCTCCAGGTCTCCCTCTGCTAAACGCCGCAACTATCCCAGCATCTCACCCGGATCTCCTGCCTCCACCCTCCTGCCTCCATGCTCTCAACCCATACAGTCTCAGCCATCAACTTCAGTCGACCTCGACGCTTTCAAAAACTCCCTTCTTCGTGATATGAAAGCCCTATTACAGCCTGTCTCGGATTCAATCGAATCTCTCAATTCACGCCTCACTGCTCTTGAAACCCGTCCTGACAAGACTCTTCCTCTTATTAAAACGGCTTCCACATCTTCTGTCCTTGAAGTAATCGACCCAAAACCCACGTTTACCCTAACCTCAGCCACTCCAGCAGACCCACTCTATACCATCGAATCCAGACGCATCACCATTTCCATAGAACGGTTAGCTGTGGAGACGTGTCTGTAACTCTTAAGTCTTCTGATCCACGTCTCCTCAAGAATCTCACTATGGGGGAGTTTGCACTCGCCTTTTCTGCTTACCGGGATTTATGCAGCATTTTTCCCCATAGAAGAGAAGAATTAGACCATTACATGGCTTATATCATTGAACTGTCTGTGCACTATGGGGGTACCATGTTCTACGATTACCATAAAAGCAGCAGCAATACTGGGAACCACCAACAAAGTCGTTAACTGGGCAAAACCGGACATTGACCTGTTCCACAGGATATTTGGGGGCCCCAGAGCATATGCTTGTGGTGTATGCACTTCCACAAGCCACTCCACCCATCTCAGCCCAAAAACGGCTGCAGTTAGCTCCTCCAACACTGCACACTTTTCTCGGCCGTTTCCTTCAGCTAACCGCGCTCCTTCCTCCTCTCTCTGACCTATTCATGCATCAGCCCCTCCTGATCCATCCACCTCTACTGACAAGCTCGGAAGGTCCATTAAATTTTCTGGTAACCATCAAATATGCAATAACTTCAACGAATCCTTTTGTAATAACGTTAATTGTCGTTTTCTGCATACCTGCTCCTTCTGTGGAGACGCTCACACCAAGTCTATCTGCCCTCTCAACCAAAAAAAATGACATTCAACCCTATCTGTGTCATCTCTAGTCAACATTCCAGCACTCGCAGACGCCCTCATTCTTCTTCCCGACCGTCTATTTGTCAACTATCTCCTCAACGGTCTCGAACACGGTTTTTCTACTGGATTATCATGTCTCCCTACTTCTTTCACCTGCAGCAATCTTCGTTCTGCTACTTCAGACCCTCAGCACGTGGAATTTCATCTCTAATTAAGGCCGAGCTGGAGAAAGGTTTCATGTCTGGCCCCTTTGCAGCTCATCCTTTTCCAGTCTTCAGGATAAACCCGATTGGCATCACTACCTGGAAAATTTCGGGGAAAAAATGGCTTATAATTGATCTTTCAGCTCCTTGAGGCGTCCCCACTAGGAGCATCAACAAACTCATCCCAGCGGACCAATTCTCACTTCATTATATTACACTCTGCGATGCCATTAAATTTATCAAATCGGCAGGCCAAGGAGCTTGGCTCTCAAAAGCCGATATTACTGACGCATTCAAAGTCATGCCAATCCACCCATCACTCCTTCACCTGTTCGGCATTTTCTGGCAAGGTTCCTATTTTTTCGCAACCCAGTTAACTTTTGGCTGTCGTAGCAGTCCAAAAATCTTTGATTCTCTATCTGAGGCCCTTGCTGGATATTGCTAAACTCATATCAAGTTCCATTTCTTCTCCATCTCCTCGGCGACATCCTGCTCATATCTCCTCCGTTTCATCCACCTGCCCAGAGCATCAACTGCCTTAGATCTCTCTTCACCACCCTTGGGGTCCCTCTCTCTTCAGAAAAGACCATTGGCCCCACCACCTGCCTCGATTTCTTAGGCATTACTCTCGATACCATCAAGTTCGAAGCACGCCTTCCTACCTCAAAGCTCGTTCGCATCCGCCAACTTATCTCCTCATTCCAAGTCTCAAAATCCATATCAAAATGCAACCTTCTTTCACTCCTCGGCCACTTCAATTTCGCCATTCGCATCATCCCTCAAGGGCACACCTTCATCTCTCGTCTTCTTGTCTTGTCTACTACCTGTAACTCCCTGGACACCTCAATCATCATCCCGGATGAAGCTATAAAGGATATCGAGATGTGGACTTTACTCTTAAACAACTGGAATGGCCTTTCCCTCTTCTATGATGACCTCATCTCTGCCCCCGATTTACACCTATTCACCGATGCATCCCATCTAGGCTTCGGCGGTATATTTGGGTCCCAATGGTTCTATAGTACTTGGCCCAATGAAATCGGTTCCCTTCCTCCGCAACTAAAATCCTCCTCTGCTCGAACTGTACCCCATCGTGATAGCCGCCCTGCTTTGGAGCCACGACTGGCCAAGGAAATCCGTTCTTTTCCTCAGCGACAATTCTACTACTGTTCACATTATTAACAAAGGCCGTTCATCTTCTCCTATCATCATGCAGCTCCTCCGTCGTCTAGTTTGGACATCAGTATCCAATAATGTCATCATTCAAGAGCGCCATTTCCCAGGGTCTCTTAATAATGCTGCCGATGCTCTCTCTCGCCTGCAGATCCAGAAGTTCCGCAACCTTGTCCCAGGAGCAGACCCCAACCCTCGACTCGTACCACCCTTCAGCAAGACAATATTCATCTGAATAACTCTCTCTCCGGCCTCCTTCAATCAGCACGTGGATTCATGGAGAACACTCTCGCCCCATCTACCCGTTCCTCCTACTCGACTGCCTGGTCTTCATTTGCTCATTTTTGCGAGAAAAATCGGATCTCTCATGCCTCCTACAACCTACAGCACCTTCTAGCCTTCATCGCTCACCTCAGGCTGTCTCTACATCTAGCCCCCTCTTTTATTAGATGCTACTTATCGGGCATTCAGTATCAATTTCGCCTTCAATCTATCCCCTCTCCTCTCTCGTCCGTTCCAGAGATCCACCTAACGCTCAGAGGTATGGAGAAAAGCCTGCCCCCTTCCTCTCCACCAAGACAACCAATCTCTACAGACCTTCTCCTTTGTCTTATCACCGCTCTCCGGCAAGGATGCTTCAACCCATTCGATGACATCGTCATGGAAACCCTGTGCCTGACCGTCTTCTTTGGATTTCTCCGCTGTTCAGAATTCTCAACTCCACCAGCTTCCCAGCTCTAGGCCTCAAGCGCTCCGATCTCTCTCAAATCCCCGGAAACCACTTTATCCTCCACATCAGATCTTCAAAAATGGACCAATTAAGCCAAGGTCACTTCGTTCAATTTTCTAAAATTAACTCCTCTGTGTCCCAGCTCTGCTCTGTCCAGATACCTTGCCTGCAGGATTCCGTGTCTCTGTCGGATCCCCTCTTCATCGACAGCTCCAGATGAGACACTGGTTCTCATCCCGTTTATCCACCCTCTTGTCACGGATTGGGCTCTCCCCCCCATTCATTCTGGATCGGAGCAGCTACCTCTGCGGCCAGGGCAGGAATCAATCAACATTTAATTAAGTCTATGGGGCGCTGGATCCCACTTGAACTTTATATTAGATCTTCCTCTGCAGACATTGCCACAGCTCATCAAGCACTCGTTAGCTTGCCCGGAGTGGGGGGCGCCCTCTCCGCCAGGCCCACCAGAGGTTTCCTCCCAGCAGGGGGGGGTGGGGGTTCATCTCCACAGTGCGGACGGCTCATAGGCATAGGTTGTCTACTAACATCTCTTGTCTTTTCTCTTTTCTTCTAGCTTTTGTCTATGTGTGCGGCTCTGCAATCTCTTTTCTATCCCACAGTGCGGTTCTTGCGGGGAACCGGGGGTCCTCTTTTGGGGGGAAGTGAGTTTCACTCCCCGGCTGTCCAGGTCGGCCTCTCGCTCCTCAACCACTGCCGTCCGGCTGTTCCTCGCCGGCCTGAGGGGACCCCCGGCCACATCCTATTCTTCTGCTGCTTATGCGCTAAGCCTTTCAGGCCTCAACCTTGCTGTCCCATCTCCTCTCTTCCGTTTCAGGTCCACGACCATTTCAGCCCCTTCATGCAGTAGACCGATTTATTTGTGATATGCCGAGTGGGCCCCAACCGAGGGGGGGTTTCTCTGTTTTCGTCTCTCCTAAACGGACCCGAGACACTTTTCCTAAGCTCTCCATGCCGCCCAGCTGCCAGCTTAGCTGTCTGAGGATGCTGCACTGAGTTGCGAAGGATCTGTCCTTTTGTCCTGTTCGTCCCCTTCCTGTCTCTTGCTCCACTAAACGCCCAGCAGCCAGAGGATGCTGCCTGACCTGTCGGGAGCGAGAGTCAGATTTGTTGTATGATATGTGTCTAAACTTTGCTCTTTCTCTCTCACTTTTACGTCGCCCAGCAGTCAGAGGGTGCTACCTGACCAGGCGGAAAGTGTTTACATCTAATTCTTTGCTCTTCTCGTGTCTCCCTCTCTACGTCGCCCAGCAGCCAGAAGATGCTACCTGACCTGACGAGAAGGGAAAACTCTTCGTCCCCCTATCTCGTCCTGCAATCAGTATCTAACCTCAATGTTACTAAGCACCATTCCCAAACTCCATCCCTCAATCTCGCCATCCCTCTCAAACTTGTCTCACTCTTAAACTCTCAAATCTCACCCCCTCTCAAGCCTTGTAAGCAATCAGAGAAATCCTCTCAACTTGTCTCACGCTCATTATCTCACTCCCAGTTTCGCCTCCTCTCAAGCCCTCGTAGGCAACCAGTGAACTTGTTTTGTTTAAACCTTTTTGTTTGTTTGTTTGATTAAATAAAAGTATGCAAGAAGTTTTTAGCTAAAGGCACTTATTTTATTTTCATCCTCTTTGAGGAAAAAGTTATATGGTTGTTAATTTTACAAAATAAGATGACCTTATTTATTTCTACTTCTAGCAGCAAAATAAATAGCTGTTGGACCGTAAACTGTGTTGTGTCAATCATTACTGTGCACTGCATCACCTCTACACCTGCACACTACATACCACTTTGCCACAGTGACACAGGTGTTATTGTACAGGCTACATTTACACATCAGTCTGACAGCTCTCTTCTTATATGTAAATGTAAACAATAACTCCTGTTTATTTTCTTACCCAAGAAAAAGATTTGTTTTTGCTATTCAACAAAAGTGAAACTCATTTCAATTACGTACCTTCTCCCCACAGAACTGAAGTTTATTTAACATATACAGTATCCACCACTTACACTGTACAGGGGTGTATCAACTTCAACCTCCGTCTCGATCTCCTGCCTGTCACTCGGCAGCGAATGCACGCATCCACACGGAAGACGGCTACTGTGTCACAAGCATTAATACCTTTCTAAATAAGGGATTTAGGGGAGCTCCCTAATAAAAGCTGAATCTCAAAACAATAATAATACAGAACAGTAATTGTTACTGCTGTGTATAATGGTATTTAAAACATAATTCATGTATCCACCATTTTAATATCCACCCTTACTCTGGTCCTATCGCAGTCGGATACGTGATGGATTACTGTACTTTTTATTGTATTCGTAGGTTTTAAGATGTCTCTTTTATTAGTGTAATGAGTGTATTAATAAAGATACGTGCATACATGCTTGTTTGTTTTAATTAATGTACTGGTGATTGGGGAACATTGTGAATGTCAGGTTATTGTGTGGGAGTTTATGCCGTCCATCACAAACAAGCCCGTTCTAAGCGGTGACGACTGTACTAACAATACATCACAGTACAATCGATGATCCATAAATCAAAAGATTTCTTTCTTGGCAGCGAATACCTTTGTTTGAAAGTAATCTGTTTTTGTACCTGAAGCTGGTGCTTATAAAAATATTCACATCTGGGTTACCAGAATTCCAGAGTGAAAAACTAGAACATATATTTTTCTTCAATTCACTGATGCCGTAGCAACTCTGAAGCCGTTAAAAGCCATAAATAACACAATTGTAATTTAAAAAATTAAACACGGAGTATATTTATTGCAAATCACAACTTGTTTTCTTTCTATTGTCATCTAATCAAAAGAAATACATTTTACATATCTTACATGCAAGAATGTATACTATTTATGTTTTTTGTTATGTTCAATGGGCCCTAAAGTCTTTTTATAACTCCAGTAAACTCCAAGGAGCCTGTGATATTGCATTTGCTCAAAGCAATGTCAAGATCACTAACAGTTTAGTGGTCGCAGTTGTTCCAACAGTTGAAGCATGAACTGAATCTGTCGGCCAAAATTAGCTTAATGTGGCAAAAATATTGTTGTCTTTAACTGTTTTGAGAGCAAGGGGTCATTTAAATTTCATACTTCCATATGTTCCTGTCTTGGGTTAAAATAATTGTACTTCAGGAAATAAAGAATGGCATGAAACCATAAAAAGGGTTGACTTTTACAGACTGATTTATGTTAAAAAATAATAATAATAATTTATAAAAGATACATTTGCATCCCATCCCAACAAATGTGCACTTTCTATTGCACCTTGTACATCAAATGCCTTTATTGTTGCATTAGTAATGTGTTGGATACTACATCACTATGGCCTTGTTTTGCATACATTTTAATGCAGATTAATTTTAGGACAATTTTCAGTTGTGTTGCATGTGAGAATATTTTGCAGTGCTCCACTTTTCAGAGCTTTGCTCCAAATTACTATTTTCAAAAGCGATTTTTAATCGTGCAATAACTTGCTCCACTGGACCCTTTCCTCCTATGCACCTCATTACCTCACTGCACCTGTTGCTGAGGTCAAATTTTCAGTCAGAAAAGAGGAGCAAGAGTCAATTTAGCTCCATTATTTAATACCTAGTTCAGGGTTGAGTTAAATAAGGAGTAAGCTATGAAACTGTGTTATTAATCGGTTTGGAATGTTCTCCATGATTTTGAATTCTATTGATCCAGTCATTCACAAACTGCACTCTGAAAGGCTTTTAATTTAATTTCAGTTTCAGAAATTTGCTGGTACAGGATGAGGGATGCTGGGGTGTTTAGTTAAAACATGGAATCATCTTCGATTATTTAGCCTGATATACATAGTTTATACATTTAATTTAAACTGGTACTTTTTAAACATATTTTATAAAATGATTATTATTATTATTATTATTATTATAATTATTATTATTATATTTACATTTCCCTATTTGCTCCTTGTTCGGGACGAGTGGCGGCTTGTCGGGGGGAGGCACTGCCTACTCAGATTTTGAAATAAATAAGCTTTTTTTTATTTATTTGTGATATGTAATATGACAATGAATACATAGCTTTAACACAGAGAGAGAGAGATGTCCATTCCAAATTCTCCACTCGGTTGTCGCTGCATGTTCGGAGGAGGCAGATGAGCTCTTGTCTCTGTAGTTATGATTATCATGTCTATTAGCCAATCATATTCCATTTCTTCAGCTGGCTTGCATGGAACGCTGAGCAAAGTTGTCTAAAAAAAACAAAATAGCCAAGGGTGGCATGGGTCCCTGATCCTTTTGTCTGTTTTAGCCAATCACCGGACGTGTGCCCTATATATTAAATGCATTACAATTTTAATGACTCAATCTAATATAGTATTTGCTATGTCCTTCTAAACCGTGCTTCGTTCTAGTTTCACTCTCGTCAGTATTAGCATCTGAGTTCATCAATGTGGGAGGGCACACGTGCTTGATTTTTGTCTGCCTTTCTTCTGCCTAAACAACTTTGTTAAGAATATGTTATACAAAGTATGTTAAAGTGACTTTTTAAACATACCCTGGCAGTGTAGAACAGTTAAGTTTGATTAAAATAAACCAGGCATTTTTTGGCTGTAGTTGACTCTCTTCCTATAATAATAATTCACTAAAATTCTATTTTTTAAGGTAGCATCTTGGAAATGGTGTCATTTTTTCAGAACACTCTGGGGAACATTATAAAATACTTCAGAAACCATATAAACATTTCACTTTTTAAGTTAAGTATTTTTTAATGTATTCTGCTTAGAGATACATGCATAAAAATGTGTTATTCTATGACCCAAGGGACCTTACAATACTTCCTGAAAGTTTTGTTGAAAAATATTGGTATTTGGGCAGATTACAAGACATTGTTTCACCTGAGTGATTGCAATGACATAATACACGTTTATTCTCAGGGTCTTTATATAAGCACTAATGGACACTACTCTCGATTTATTTTCTTATTTTTTTATTAAATATTCATGAATAAAATAATAGCTATTCATTCCATTATTATCAGTAATAAGGAAAACATACCGGATACATTTAGTTCATGAAATAGTATTTGCTATAGCCACTCGTTTCTTGATATATATACAGTACTGTGCAAAAGTTTTAGGCAGGTGTGAAAAAATGCTGTAAAGTAAGAATGCTTTCAAAAATAGACATGTTAATAGATTATATTTATCAATTAACTAAATGCAAAGTGAGTGAACAGAAGAAAAATCTAAATCAAATCCATATTTGGTGTGACCACCCTTTGCCTTCAAAACAGCATCAATTCTTCTAGGTACACTTGCACAAAGTCAGGATTTTGTAGGCATATAGTCAGGTGTATGATTAAACAATTATACCAAACAGGTGCTAATGATCATCAATTCAATATGTAGGTTGAAACACAATCATTAACTGAAACAGAAACAGCTGTGTAGGAGGAATAAAACTGGGTGAGGAACAGCCAAACTCAGCTAACAAGGTGAGGTTGCTGAAGACAGTTTACTGTCAAAAGTCATACACCATGGCAAGACTGAGCACAGCAACAAGACACAAGGTAGTTATACTGCATCAGCAAGGTCTCTCCCAGTCAGAAATTTCAAGGCAGACAGGGGTTTCCAGATGTGCTGTCCAAGCTCTTTCGAAGAAGCACAAAGAAACGGGCAACGTTGAGGACCGTAGACACAGTGGTCGGCCAACGAAACTTACTGCAGCAGATGAAAGACACATCATGCTTAATTCCCTTCAATCGAAGATGTCCAGCAGTGCCATCAGCTCAGAACTTGCAGAAAACAGTGGGACCCTGGTACACCCATCTACTGTCCGGAGAAGTCTGGTCAGAAGTGGCCTTCATGGAAGACTTGCGCCAAAAAGCCATACCTCCGACGCGGGAAACAAGGCCAAGCTGACTCAACTATGCACGAAAACACAGGAACTGGGGTGCAGAAAAATGGCAGCTGGTGCTCTGGACTGATGAGTCAAAATGTGAAATATTTGGCTGTAGCAGAAGGCAGTTTGTTCGCCAAGGGCTGGAGAGCGCATAACGAATGAGTGTCTGCAGGCAACAGTGAAGCATGGTGGAGGTTCCTTGCAAGTTTGGGGCTGCATTTCTGCAAATGGAGTTGTGGATTTGGTCAGAATTAATGGTCTCCTCAATGCTGAGAAGTACAGGCAGATACTTATCCATCATGCAATACCATCAGGGAGGCAGCTGATTGGCCCCAAATTTATTCTGCAGCATGACAACGACCCCAAACATACAGCGAAAGTCATTAAGAACTATTTTCAGCGTAAAGAAGAACAAGGAGTCCTGAAGTGATGGTATGGCCCCCACAGAGCCCTGATCTCAACATCATCGAGTCTGTCTGGGATTACATGAAGAGAGAGAAGCAACTGAGGCTGCCTAAATCCACAGAAGAACTGTGGTTAGTTCTCCAAGATGTTTGGGCCAACCTACCTGCCGAGTTCCTTCAAAACTGTGTGCAAGTGTACCTAGAAGAATTGATGCTTGATGCTGTTTTGAAGGCAAAGGGTGGTCACACCAAATATGGATTTGATTTAGATTTTTCTTCTGTTCACTCACTTTGCATTTTGTTAATTGATAAATATAATCTATTAACATGTCTATTTTTGAAAGCATTCTTACTTTACAGCATTTTTTCACACCTGCCTAAAACTTTTGCACAGTACTGTATATATATATATTAAAACACATGAGACAAAATAAATGTTCTAATATAATTATAAGTCAGATACAGTTTAGAAACTCCAAATTCTCTCTCCATTGTCTTGACAATAGGACATGTCATGCACATTCCTCACGCAAAAGGAAGGAACATGGTACGACTAAAAAGGGTGGGTAAATCGCCTTCTCATGCAAAAAGCTGCATGACAACAAATCCGAAAGCCATAACATATGTTCATTAGACCTCAGCAGTGAAGGTCCCGTTTGTGATGTAACCTTTCTGATTTTCATTACATGAGAGTAGCTTTTACTTACTAATATTGGACTCATGCTAATATTGGACTCTGCTTTCGCCAATATAAAATGAGATAGTACGGGTGGGGACCAACCAAGATGTTGCTTTGCTGTAATATATGAACTTTTAGTGTTTTTTTCTCTGTCAGGTAACATGGATGTCCTATTGACCCAGTTTTGATGGCTGAAGTGTAATGATGGCTCCAGGGATCAGCCTATATGGAGCCTCCCTGGCACATCAGCACACATAATGGCAGCAATGCTGGCTCCAGGGATCAGCCAAAGTGTGGCCTCCCAAGCACCTCAGCATGGCAACTGCCTGGAATTGATGTTAACCTTCATCACATGCCTTAGCCATCCACTCCTTTTCATTGATGTTAACTTCGTCCGTCACCTCTCTTTTGAGGTCCCCATTCGGCCTCTTTCCGTCTCAACCAGAGCCAGTTGCTAATCATCTCTACCTCCTCGGATAGAGCATACACTATACACCACAATTCCTATCCACCAAATCCAATATCTCTGAGAAGCCAGGTCATGGAGTGTGCTACAAATCCCGATAACCCACCTCTACTGGATAAACTGGACTTTTTCCCCCGCTGTTCCACCTCGGCGGCTAACTCAGCATACCGGAGTTTCTTCCTCTTGTGTGCCTCATCCAGGGAATCCTCCCTTGGTACTGTTAGCTCCACCAGGAGAACAAGGAGTGCTGAGACTGACCCACTGCACAATGTTAGGCTGCATTCTCCAATCACTACCCCAACCATCCAATTTATCTGTTATTTAATAATATAACTTTAAAATCATACACCAGTGGTCTCTCATAAGTGGTTAATCTTTAAATGATTACCATCTACTAAGGCAATTATGAGCCATAGCATTGATGATTACATTGACATTAAGGGCTGTCATCAAGTTTAACTTGGGTAAATATTTCCTCTGGCTGAAATTGCATTCAAGATATGAATGTGGTCTGAGCTTCTGTGGGTGCACTCAATTGATCGAATAGCTCAGTTAATTCGGAGTACACTGATCTGAAAGGAATGCTTGACAGTGAGAGGCAAAACCTATTGATTTGTTTTCCTTTTTAAAGCAGGAATCACCTAGAGAAGCATCCTGAGATTGATTGACAGAATGATGTCCACACCACCAGTTGCAGAACTTTAGAGGGAAAACTTCCAAGAAAGCTTAATTCGCTGGGGTTCAGCCTAAATTACTTGAGAATCTAAATCTGGACTTCAGTTGAACTGGTAAAGTCGAGTGATGTGCTCATGATCACCTTTACATTGTATTAATGGTCACCGTATAATATAGCTATCAAAATAAATTAAACATCTGCACTCCTGCTTAGTCTCATCACAAGTGTGTAGGGGACCAAATAATAAAATGAAAAAATATAAAACACTCCCGCACACTGTATGTATTTTGCCAAATATCACTTTTTTTATTCTTTAAAAGAAAATAGAAACTAATGTTTTGGTCGCAAGGCCTTCGTCAGAGGACAACTTGTACAAGCTGTAGACACATATTAATAGAGAACACGCATGTGTCACAAATCAACAATCACTTAGCACAGTTGATTATTTATTTATTTATTTATTTACTTACATTTTTATAGTGCTTTTATACAGGAATATCTCAAAGCACTGTACAAAACATAGCAAAGAGCATGGTACATTAAAATAAAAGAATACATTAACATAACATAATACATATACATCCACCACTGTCAAATAAGAATAGCAGTCTAGAATAATAGTATAAAATAAATAAATGCATATAAATATAGGTGCCAATGTAGACATACATATATACAATTTACGTGATAAAAATAAAAGTTGTAAGATAAAACACAATGATGCAATAATAGCACAATAAAAACAGCAATACAAAGTTACATTCAAGCCCATAATTAGCACTTAACCTTCTAAGAACTAGTCATAGGCTTCCACTTATTGAAGAACAAACAGATTACATTTTTAAGAGGATATACTACATTACAAATCAATCAAATACAAACAAGTTAATAGATTAGTATATTTGTCATTTCCAAAAGGCAAATAGTAAAATAAAACATATGATTTACAGAGTGTTATCCAAGCAATGCACCTGTTGCTAACTGATCAGCAATAATAAAGGAATATCTTAGTATTAAATTACCAAAAGAGTACCTATTTAATAAATACAAGTATAAATACTCGTTTGTGAAAGTTCAAAAACATTACCACACTTTTATAAAAGCTAACTTATTTAATCAAAAAGTAGAAAAATATTTTTGTAACATAACAACTCGCAGATGAAAGAGGCCTTTGGGTTTTGGAGTCTGTAGCGTATGAATCCAATAAGCTTTTCTCTTCTTTACTATCTCATCTATATTTCCTCCTCTTATTGGAGGTTTTAATATGGTATGACTAAGTGCTGCTACTAAATGATCCAATTTTTCTGTTCATACCTGATAACAGAAGGATATTGTCCCTAAAGCATTTTTTATCTTTACACCAAGCAAACACATTCTCCTGTTTTTTTCCAGCTGTAAGAAATAATAACACACTATACAAATTGAACATGTAGGCTTTTCTGATAAACATGCACCCTGTGTGGGGTGGTGTATACATGGTTCTGTTTCAGTTAAATTGCACAAGCTCTTATTGTTTCATTAGCCGTTTGTTCCTTTCCATTATGCAACCTTGCTTATGTGCCTATTTGAATGGTGAGGGGGTGAGAAATCATTGAAAGACTATCTCTAAACATTGTGTGATTTTCCTATGTTTAATGTAAAGCTTTTTGAACCACTGTTTATCGTGGCCCAAATTAGCTCTACACGGTACATCACCTGTGTCACAGTGTTTCGCAGCTCCATCTTTCTGTTGCTGCAAAACCACGAAAACACAGGATTTCCTGTGGGAAATCACAGGGTCTCCTTCTAGGTGGTTCGCAAATGCTTGTTTCCCAACATAATTAGGTTTACTGTCTAAGCACTTTTTCTACATTGTATAAGGTAATTCGACTACGCAGGTCATAAAATAATTTGCTTGCCAAATAATGAGTAACCCCCAATCCAATACTGTAAAATTGTAAACACTGACGATAAGCAACCGGAAATGTTGAGTGCAAGTGCAAGAAAGTGAGTAGGTTTAGAACTTGAGGCAGAGCACACACGTGTAATTGGAAGGCTAACAAAACTTGTTAAGGAATAGTTTAGAAATAAAGTTAAATAAGTTCAGGTAAAACAAAATTAAAAATAATTACAGTTAAGTTTATTTGATTAGTAAATCAAATAACAATGGATCGTTTTTTGAAACGTGTTGGGCCTGACCATGAGGCTGCATCAACTTCAAACTTCAACTTCAAATTCAATGACAAGGGCAAAAGAAACGGGCACAGCAAAAAAGAAAAGAAAAACCAGTGGGGTTAAACGTAAATATGACAAATCTTACCTTCAGTTGGGCTTCACTTTAATTGGTTTGGAAACTGAACCCAAACCGCAGTGTGTACTGTGCTGAGAAGTGCATGAAACCATCTAAACTCATGAGACATCTGTAAACACACCACCCGGGTGACGAAAGTATACCTTTGGCTTATTTTGAAAGGAATAATAATGAGCTGTGCTTCTACTGTGTCTCAGAGTGCTTTGAAAACGTCCTTTCTAGTTTCACAGTGTATAGCTCAATGTAAGAAAGCCCACACGATAGCTGAAGAGTTGATATTACCAGCCGCTGTAGATATGTGTACTGAAATGCTGGGGGAATCTGCTGCCAAGAAACTTAAATATATCCCTCTGTTGAATGACACTGTGCACCGGAGGATAACAGACATTTCAAATGACATTAAAGAGCAACTTGTAAAATCGAGCGAGTTGTTTTCCATTCAAATAGATGAGTCTATAGATATAGCTGACTGTGCAGTGTTGCTTGTTTATGTAAGTTACTGCTCTAATGACGACTTGCAGGAGGATTTGCTCTTTAGTGCAGAGCTACCTACAAAAACAACAGCGGAGGAGATTTTCAAAGTTTTGGATGGATTTATAATTAAAAACGGATTGGAATGGAAAAACTGTGTGGGAGTCGCTACCGATGGTGCAGCTGCTATGACGGGCACGAAGTCAGGGGTAGTTCAGCGGATTTTGCGAGTAGCAAAAGACTGTAGTTGGCACCATTGTTTTCTGCATAAAGAGGCCTTAGCATAAAAAGAAACTCAGCCCAGAATTAGAGTCTTACAGACGGCCACAAAATGTGTTAACTTTATAAAAGCACACCCCCTAAATGCACGTTGTTTTGAAGCGCTATGCAGGGAAATGGGAAGCGAACACATCCACCTTTTATGGCACACGAAGTTCGTTGGCTGTCAGGGGTAAAGTGCTGCTTTGTCTTTGTGAGCTGCGTTTAGAGGTGCATTCATTTTTAATGGATAAAAAGTCTGATTTAGCAGAGCATTTTGTTTACACAGAGTGGCTTGCATAACTTGGCTTCCTGGCGGACATCTGCAGTCACCTCAACCAACTAAATGTATCACTGCAAGGGCACGGAGGTAACATTTTTGAGCACAACAACAAAAGCACAGCTTTTTTTAAAAGTGCGGGGGAAGCAGGTTTCTGATGGATGTACGAACATGTTTCATGACCTCTCATGACCGATACTTTTGATGATAATGAGGCCCAAGATTTCATTTGGGTACGAACAGAGGCTGAGCATCACCTCTGTGCTCTCACAGCTCAGTTTGACCAGTATTTCCCTGGCGATCCTACTTCTAACATTGAGTGGATTTGAAATTCTGGATCCTGGTTAAATGTGAATATCCCACTACTACCATTAAGCATTTGCTGCTATTACAACAACATATTTAGTTGAAAGGGGATTTTCTGTCATGGCTGCAATAAAGACTAAATACAGGAACAAGTTTCACATCGGGGATGACTTCAGAGTTATCACCCATAACACCTCGTTGGAAAAAAGTAACTGAGGGCAAGCAGGTGCAGATCGCACATTAGGTGAGTGATGCATTATTATTATTATTATTATTATTATTATTATTTATTAATGTAGCACTTATAATGCATTCATTGTCACTATTTTTGCTTTGAAAATAATTGGTTATTTTTTTAGCAGTCATTTTTTACGTTTTAACCTCTTGCTTAACACTGAAAACCCGTCCCTTCGACTCTCTGATTGGTTAAATGTTGTGTCAAGACGTAACACAGCTGTCATGTGGTTCCAATTAATTTTTTTCACCCAGCAACGCTCAACTTATCTAGTCTGCTAGAAGCGAAATCAATCCTTATTGTTAAAGGCACAGTAGCACCTGTAAGACGGACTGAAAAGACCTGGGGAGAACCCTGACATGATGTTTTAAAAATACCGCCTCATAATGGTAAAATACACGTCACATCAGTACTGTTTACATTCATTTTGAAAGGTGCTACTGTAGTGAGATCAAGTTGTCTGACACAAAGAAAACACTGAAAACCCATAAAACAGAATATTACAGAAAAACCTTACTCTGTCTTCAAAGTTCATGATTCTTTATGACAGTTTTTGAAAGATCAAGTTATTTATTTATTTGGCAGACTCGAGGAAATATTGTAAATTCTGCAGTTTTCAGCTTTTGCCAGCATTACAAAAGTGCATTCCTCACAAGCAGCTTTGAACAGGCACCTATAAATAGACATACAGTACTGTACTTGCATGGCCTGACATGTTGAGGTCTGAATGGGCACATTTTACATTACATGTTTAAATGCTTTCAGTTCATTAGCTGTCGAGTGAACAACATGCCTCAGAAAGCAACCTTTTCTACTTCATGTAGAAAGAAGGCTCATTACATTTGGCAGTATTTATTTATATACCGTATCAATCAATGTATCTAACCATCATTCTATGAAACAAGGAGCAATGTTTACACAGCTGTAACAAGACTGACATTCCATCAAGGTCTCTGGTGAAATATAAACCACAACCCCACGATGGAATTGCATACGGTTTATTTTATCTGTTGTAAATGCATTTTTTAAAGTGTACGATCATGATTGTGCTTCTCCCTGTCTTAAGTTAAAATGTGGAATATTGTAATTGTTGTTTATTGTGATGCTGTAGAGACTGTCAACGTTGTTTTGGTCTATACCAGTAACAGATTTTAATTTTTTTTTTTTTTTTTAAAGCTGATGACCAACTGACCATTTGCTGTAGACCAACCAAGAATTAACCGAGCTGCTGACGAGAAGTTCTGCTGTTGTCAGGTAGTGACAAACCAACGTAACAATAAAGATAGTTAAACAGTGCAGTATATAGGGTAATTACATTTCATCTCTTGCAGTATAATAATAATAATAATAATAATAATAATAATAATAATAATAATAATAATAACTAGAAGTTGCAGGCAACTTGAAGGCTTCCAGGCCTTTACAGCAGAACAAGATACGGTCAGAGACTCGTGAAAATGGAAATCGTACGAACATGTTGTTAATTGGAAAGCATCATTTTATCGTGTGTGTTTTTTGCAGGACAACGGTTAGTATTTTATAAATGTCGATTTAGTATTCATTTTGATAACTACCTGTGATTCGTTGTGGGAGTGCAATTCGCTGTGAAACTTTCAGTTGCATATTTGAAATACCCGGCTGTCAATTTTCTGTACAGCCCGAGATTATAGTAATTTTATGAAAAAAATTCAAATAATAATATAAAAAAATGTCAATTTTACACTGTTAAAAAATAAACTGGGCACAGTATTTTTTTTAACCATTATATAATTTACTGTTAGATTCGATAATAGTATTAAGCAGTATATGCTTTTCATGGTCATAAACGGCCTCCTGTAGTGAGATTTTCCAAAGCAGTCTTTGTCTCCAGAGACTATTGTACAGTTCGCCACAAGAGGGCAACCTTATACCACCCCATAGTTCAAGGCCAAACTTTGTTTTTTTTTCTGCTTGTTAATGAAAAACACAGTTTTATTTTGTTTTTTGTTCTAATAGTGGGATACTACAGGTAACAAGATAAGGTTAAATAGGTATAAGATTATGGCTGAAGCAGTGAGCTGTGGCAAAGGTGGTCAGTACTGCATAGAAGCTGGTCAGCTACAATTATAAAATAACACGGTTATAGAGCAAGCGATTCTTAACCGTTCTGTATATACTTTTATTTAAATGAAATAACCAGTTAATTAAAGATACCCTTGCAAAGTGCCCCCCCCCCCCCAAACTATCAGATACAACTCAAAAGTTTTATTTATAAACATCATATCTAACATTTGCTTAGCAGAAACATTGTATTTTAAATGAAAAAATAAATATAAAAGGCTTTATTTTCAAAATTAGCGCATATAAGGCCATATAGCGCATTGTAGGTTATATTAATAATAAAAGCATGTGTTGTAACAAGCCGTCAAAATTGACTACTTTTGGCGGTTCTAGGTATTAGTGCTCATAACTTTTTTTATTTTTGCAATTCTGACTTTCAAACGTCGTCAGTATATTCAATACATGTATTTAGGAAAAGTCAAGAACAGACAACCGTGGATCTTTAACACACGCATAGTAATTTAAATTGTAAAAGTGTAAACCGTGGCGGTTCTAGTGTTAAAAAGAATAGTGCAGGTGTTTTGTTTTTTTTTTGGCTTCTGCCTGCATGTCCACAAGGTTACTTTTAACATTATAGCAGAGAAGCTGGTGAGCTGGTATTTAATTAACTGAAATAACCAGTTAATGAAAGATACACTTCAATAAAAAAAATTCAGTAAAAATAATTATATGACAATTTTTACGCAAACTGTATTTGTCTGACTTGTAAAGCTCATGTATTAAATATATTAGTATTACGTTTGTGTGCTGGTTTAAAAATAAGTGCATTTTTTTGTGTGTCTTTTTATACTGTAGTGTGAGGCACATACCTGTTATATTTAAAAGACAAAAACATAAATACACAAGTACACGGCAGGCTTAGTACATTACTGCTGCCTGCTTCACGTCTTTACGTTGTCTGACAGCACGAGTGTCAGAGAGCACTGCAGTTCTAAAGGGACAGCCAGAACGTGATGCGCTTTTAAAGTTCTGCTCGTTGTAGTTTTATTTATTATTATTTTTTATTTATTTACTAGCTCGACATAACTACAACACTCATGTTTCCCTGTGGTTGCCTGGCTACACTTGTATGTCCACGTGGTTATTTTAAGTAAAGAAATAACATTACAGCAGAACAAGCTGATCCGCGCCTATTATACTAAAATGTCCGCTGTTTTGGGGCGGGATTCTCTGTGAATAACCATGCGAGCTTAGTCCTTACAATTGTATTTAATAGAGCAAGCGATTTTGAACAGTTCTGTCTATGGCACTCATAACCTGAAAGATGCGCTTGCAAAGTCGACCCCCCCGCGGCGCCGCGCGCGCTGCTTCCCTTCCTCCAAAGCGTCTTTTCAATGGCTTACACGCGCGGCTGTTTTGCAGCAGATTCAGGATTTGTGACTGTGTTGTAAAAATAATTATATGACGATTTTTAAGCAAACTGTATTCGTGTGATTTGTAAAGCGCATATATTAAACATATTAGTATTACGATTGTGTTGTGGATTAAAAATAGGTGTGTGTTTTTTTTTGCCTGCTGTTCAGTTGCAACTGCGTTTCAAAAAAAAAAAAAAAAAAGATTACTAGACATTTCTATACAGCACGAGATCACGGTATTTTTTTCAAATAATTAGTGTGTTTCAGTATGTCTACAGTTCTGTATATGCCTGCATGTGCACAAGGTTATTTTAAATAAATAAACAACATTAGGGCAGAGATTACAGTCATTTTTCTCGTACTTAGTGAGCGCGCGCGCGCGCTGCATTTCTTTTCCCAGCGTTGAAGCAGCTGCAACAGTTCTTAAAAAAAAGTTTAGTTACAGTATGAGGCATTGTACACTGTACAGTGTGTATGTGTAATATAATATTAGCCATCCCAGTGTAATTACTGTGTTTAAAGTTACACGAGTTAGTCAAACAGTTCTTGCAAGCACCAGCAAAAAAATGGCTGCCTTTTTTTCCCTAGACCTTGCTCACGTTTCCATGGCAACAGGTCCCTAGTGGTGGGAATGTATCATTTCAGGGTATTTTTTGGGCAAAAATGCCATATCACCCACATTGATTGGCTCATAGCAGCCATGTTTGTTCATGTAGGAACTTTTCCTGAATAACTTTTTTAGAGGACACTACAAAGATAACATATACCCAAAATTCACGTCAATCGGCCAAAGGGTTCATGAGGAGATGTCGTTTAAGCGTTTTAAGCAAAATGGCACACCATGTTACCGATCAACTTTTTTCTTACGTAAAATCAATCTTGGACAGGAGCGCACTATGTACAAAAATATTCACAGCTGTACTATGTACCGTTCATGAGAAGAAGACATTTGAAAATTTCCCAAAAATTTCATTAAATCCAAGATGGCTGCCACACCATGTGACCAAAAGCCGCCATATTGACCATGGCACAACATCCCATAGTCCTCTACGTCCGTGCCAAATTTCGTGAGTTTTGGTGCATCTGTTTAAAAGTTATAGGCTTTTGTAATTTGGGAGGAAGGAAAAAAAAAAAAAAAAAAAATAATAATAATAATAATAATAATAATAATAATAATAATAATAATAATAATAAAAATCTTTACAACAACAATAGGCTTCCCGGCCATTCTGGCCTGGAAGCCTAATAATAATAATAATAATAATAATAATATCTAACTGTACATATACATGTTTTGCAGTGCAGTGTCTGTCTCTGTGCCACACCCTCTGCCAGTCTTTGCTGAGTGACAGATGTGTTTTTAAGGGTAGGCTGTAGCGTAATAATAATAAAAATCTTTCAATTTAAAATAACAATCTAGCTTGGAATTAATTTTTCCAATGAAAAGTTTTAATATTTTAGTGACAAATCTTTCATTTTTTTTAAATTCTAAAAGCTAAAGTCAGTAGAATGCAAAACTTAAATCCAAGATGGCCACCACGGACAGGAACTGCAGTCGAATTTGGTGTGTAAAAAAGCATTTTTAAACATTTTAAAACTTTTTTTCAGATATGTTTAAGTTAAGTAAAAACTACTGATATAACCTATTTGGGTTTTGTTTGTTGAAATCTAAAAAAACCTTTGCCCACCTAAGTAATGGCGTCCGTGTGTAAAAACTACAATTACCATGACCTGCGAGGCAGGCTGCTCGTAATCACCGAAGCAGTCTATTGGCAATTATTGAATTAAGAACCACATAAAAGGGGGGAAATGTTTCTTTGCAGGGTGTGTGGCAGTAGGAATACTGTGTGTGGTCGTGGGGACAATAAGCTGTGAAAACATTGGTTTACAGCAACCAGTTCAACGGTTGGAAAAACTACAACTGTAACTGCAAGTAGGTCTACTAGTTTACAGTGTGTGTTTTAAACTAGTGGGATGGTTCCGGAAAATGTCTACAGTGTTACAGACCAGGAACACTCTACTGCAGTTACCTTATCCTGTGTATGTATTGTGTTCGGAGCTGCCAGAACATACAGTGTGCTTAAAAGGATGGTGAGGACGGGACTGCAGAGAGTGGTGTGTTGCAAGGGACCGTCCACAAAATACTTGCTGTTGAAAAAACAAAGATAGATTGTTTATCTGCATGGGAGTGTGTGTGCAAATATAAAAACACAAGAGACTGTTCAGTTTCAACCAAAGTTTTATTTTCAATGAACTTTGTGCCTATCGTTGAAAGGAGAACATCCATGACAACAGGTGCCTTCTTTCTTCTAAATATTCAAAAAAGGAATCAAATTGTGATATTTTTCTCTTCTTGGTGGCCTTGCTGGTCTTGGAGCTGTGGCTGGAAGCTACCTAAACATTCCACTCTGATTCTACTTCTGATTAGGGGGCGGGCCTGCAATCAGGGAAGATGTATATTATTTGAACTTACTACAGATAGCTAATCACTGTACATATAGATAATTTACGACATGGTATGTAGAAAACATTATACAACAGAAGACATTATTCTACTGCAGACCCTCATTACACTTCCGCCATTCCATTTTCTATCCGAGAAGTATTTTGCAGTGACAACAACCACATGAACTCCACATATGCTTGTACTGTGGCCTGTGAAGAGTCACTGGGAGCAGTCGATTTCTGGTAGCAATGTCTCCAATGGTGCTAAATAAGCTTTCTGAAGGGGTACTTGTTCCCACAACACACAAAACCTTCTTGGCAAGTTTGGCCATGTACTTAAGTGAGCCACTGTGAACTTTTCACCATTCCAGTAGATTGTAGTGGGCTATTTCAAACTAATGTCAACAAACAGGGGCTCTAACTGTCTACGTACAGTTTAACTTTTCATATTAAATTGAAACAGTAAACTGAAAACAGTACAGCAAAATTACCTTTTAGCTTGTTTCATTTTATATAAAAGGTTAAACAAAAACAATATGTTACCTTGTGCAAATTAATATAGACATCAATAAAATGCACTTTTTACACAATTGTTATGTTAAGTTAATCACGATATATTGATAGTGTTTAAATTCATTGCGTGAACTCTTTCATCTCTATTTGAATTTCATTCATGAAATGTTGTCAATGTTCCAAAAACTGTAGGCCTCCTTTTACTAAACATTTTTAAAATAATAAATAAAAAATTACCATTGTGATCATTATTGTAATATGTTGCCGAAAACATAATAACACAATATTTTCTTAATAAATTAGAGTTCTTACCTGTAAACGGAATATGTTAAAAGCTTCGAACTCAGTATCTGTAGCTTGGTTTTGTTTACATTTACACTAAGGTTTGAGGTTCAAGCTACATCTGCATCTCTTGCAACACCACGTGGATGAACCTTTATATATTTGAATAGGCCTAATTTGCAACAGGACATGGTGCAAGCATATACAGTGCATATAAAAAGGGCTGTTCAAATAAGCCTTTGTAATTGAAGTTCCTCAGTTTCTATAATAAAAATAAAAGCACATGAGATCAACCTCTGATCTGACCCTGCTCTGAAGCAAGATTGGAACAGGACCAGATCTTGACCCGAAACTGAGCTGAGTATCAGTGCTGATCTTTCTACTAGTACAACCCAACACGTTGTCAGAATATGCATCCCTGTAGCATTTTTTGACGTTCTGATATATCGAATTTTGCATCCCTGTTGGAAAATGCACCCAATTATAGTTACATAAGAAATACGCAACCCCTATAATTATTAACAGGACATGATGTGTGTGCATTTATACTGATATTTAATCACATGTCTTCATGTGGTCCACTGAAACATGTTGTTGTTGTTGTTGTTATTATTAATTTATCATTTAGCAGACACTTTTATCCAAAGCGACTTAGAGACTAGGGGGTGAGCTATGCATCAACAATTGCTGATGCAGAGTAACTTACAATAGGACCCCAGGTTTCATGTCTCATCTGATGGACAGATCACAAGGAGGTTAAGTGACTTGCTCAGGGTCACCCAAAGTGAGTCAGTGGCTGAGCCAGGATTTGAACCAGGGACCTCCTGGTATCAAGCCCCTTTATTTAACCAAGCCTCCTTATTATTATTAGTAGTCGTAGTAGACAGTCATAGTCACATTATTATACTTGGTGGTCCAGCATGAATAAATAATACAAAATAACAATTAAAAAATTGCCCCGTATCCAGCCAGCCGCTATCTGCCTGAGTGCATGGAGAGATTTCGAATTAATTGGAATTAATTTCGAAAATGTCAGAGTTCATGGAGGTCATGATAGGGCAGCAGTCCCTTCTCATGTCCTTAGCAAATGTGGAACCCCGGGTCTCAGAACAACCGACTGGGCCCATTGCTAGCCAACCAGTGGCTCCTCCACAACTGGCACCGGTCCCTGTCCTTCCAATGCAACCTCAAGGGGTGTGGGATATCGAGGCGGTCTCCAGAGACGCATCTGACGTTTTGGAAGAGGAGAGTACAGAGGCTGAGGTAGCCTCCCAGCACTCTGAGCAGGACATCGAGCTTGAGGTGCTGGATACCAACGACCCTATGTGGTCTGTGGTTGAGAGAGCAACTCGGCACTTGGGCATCGAGTGGCCTATGGTGGAGCTACCGCGACGCTCCCTGTTTGAGTCGCCTTAAGCCCAGCCCCATCAGTCCAGGATGCTTCCGGCATTCCCGGACTTTTTTAAGGTGGTGCAATCCACCTGGAGAGCTCGGGCCTCTGCCCGTGACTTCTCGCAAGGCCTCGGCCTTTAATATGCAGGGGGCAAGTGAGGCTGGGTTGGCGTCCTTCCCACCAGTGGACGCTGCATTCGCTGCGTTGATGAAGATGCCAACGCTATCAGGGCTGACAAGGGATCCTGCATGCCCCAATAAGCAATGCAGGATCACAGAGGTGCACCTTAAAAAGGGGTATGCTGCGGCCACGGAGGCAGTCAGGCTGTCGAATGTGGCCAGCCTGCTGACGGTCTACCAAGCAGCACTCATAAGAGATCTACCTGAGTGCCCTTCCGCAGCCCTCAGGACCAAGTTGGGGGCGGTCGCTCAGCTGCTGGTAAAGCTTGCCCAGCTGAATGCGCGAGCATCGCGTCTCTGGTGGTAGCCAGAAGGCAACTCTGGTTCTCGCAGGCGAGAGTGCAGAAGCCTGATAAGGATGCCTCAATCACACTGGGGCACACATTTGGACCGGCAGTGGAGGACATGCTGCAACGTTCCGCCAAGGCGCGTGAGGCTTCGCAGCAAATGGCTAGGATGTGGCCGAATAAGCCATTCCAGCCGAAACGGCCACAAGAACACCAGTGGCGCAGGACACTGCCACAGCAGGCACACCCACGGGGCAAACACACCTCCCCTTCAAGTGCACTAGCGCGCGGCCAACCCTCGTTCGTAAGACCGCAGCGCGAATGGTGGAGCCCTAGAGGAGGTGGCAGGCCATGCCCTCGTGGCTCTGGCCAGGCCCCTCGTGAACGAGTGCAGCCAAAACAGCCCTGAGAACTCCAGGCAGCTGTTAACCCAGCCCTACACTGTCCCACAGCTCCAGTTCTGGCAACATTGCACCGACAACATCTGGGTGCACAAAACTATACTAACCGGATACACCCTTCAGTACCGGTTAAACCCCTCCCCCCCCCCCCTTTCGGGGAATGGTGGTAACTGCAGTGAAGGGTTCAGTACTCAGCTCTGAATGTGGAAATACAGGCATTGCTCAGGAAGCATGCCATTCAACAAGTAGACCCTGCTCTGATCGACAAGGGGTTCTATTCCAAATACTTCCTGGTGCCCGAGAAGGACAGCGGGCTCCGTCCTATTTTAGATCTGTGAGTTCTGAACAAATATCTGCGGGTGTGCATCTGTTCAGGATGCTTACGCACAGGCACATCATCCAGTCAGTCCAACAAGGTGACTGGTTCACCACCGTGGACCTGACAGATGAGTACTTTCACATTCCCATCTGCCCGGGTCACAGGAAGTATCTGCGGTTCACATTTCAGAGCAGGGTATATGGGTTTTGTGTCCTTCCATTCGGCCTGTCACTAGCTCCAAGAACCTTTTCGAAATGTATGGATGCCATTCTAGCTCCTTTGCGGGCTCAAGGCGTCCGACTGCTGAATTATCTGGACGACTGACTCGTCTGCACGCAGTCGAAGGAGCAGGCAGCACAGCACACAGTAATGGTTACAGACCATCTTCAGCGGCTAGGTTTGAAGGTCAATTCAGAAAAGAGCCGCCTCGTGCCGAGCCAACAAACCGAATTCTTGGGTCTGCATCTGGACTCAGTGTCCATGGAAGCGACCCTGTCGACACAAAGAGTTGCCTCGATGGAGCGATGTCTCTCCCTATTCAGGTTGAGAGAAACAGTCAGCATGGAGCTGTGTCAGCGCATGCTGGGGTTGATGGCTGCCGCCTCGCAAGCCCTTCCTTTGGGCTTACTACACCAGAGACCTCGCAGGCCTGGTTCAATGCCTTCGCGTTGCGTCCGCGGAGAGACAAACACCGCAGGTTGAGGGTATCCCAAACCTGCTGGGAAGCGCTGCGCTGGTGGAAAGTTCCGTCGAACATCCGCCAGGGCGTACGCTTGGGTCCTATCTTCCGGAAGGAAGTCATCATGACTGACGCTTCCAACCAGGGTTGGGGAGCAGTCTGGAGCGGGATAGGGACCCGTGGAGTGTAGTCAGGACCCTGGAGGTCAGCCCACATCAATGCTCTGGAACTCAGAGCGGTGGACCTCGCCCTTCGGCAGTTCTTGCCGGTGCTTCTAGGCAAGCACGTGTTAATGCGGTCAGACAACACCACAGTCAGGCCAGGGCGGCTTGCGGTCCCCCAGTCTTCACCGGATGGTAACACGGATGTTGTTATGGGCACAACCGCGTTTAACCTCTCTGCGTGCGGTTCACCAACCGGGCAGAGTCAATTACGCAGTGGATCTCCTTTCCAGAGGAGGCCCTCTTGCCGGCGAATGGCGTCTTCACCCTCAGGTGGTAGAGCGCATCTGGGAATGGTTCTGCACAGCGCAAGTGGATCTCTTCGCTTCACGAGAGACCACGCACTGCCCACTATGGTTCTCGGTGAAGGACCTCAACAGCCTCCTAGGAGTCGATGCACTGGCTCACGAATGGCCGCCAGGGCTCCTATATGCATTTCCACCGATTCCGATGCTCCCCGCCTTCTTAGAGAAGGTCAGGGTAGAGCAGGCAACAGTGATTCTGATCGCCCCTCGGTGGCCTCGGAAAATATGGTTCCCGAGCCTGGTGCAGTTGTTGCACAGTCGCCTGAGGGAGCTCCCTATGCGAGCAGACCTGTTGTCCCAAGCCCAAGGAGGGCTGTGGCCCCTGACCGGGAGCGCCTGTCAGCCTTAGGGCTTTCGACAGCGGTGATTTCGACCATTCAGAGTGCCAGAGCGCCCTCTTCTAGGTCGCAATACACGTACAAATGGCAGTTGTTTCAAGGTTGGTGTCTGGCTGAGGGCCATGACCCAATATCTTGTCCTATGGCAGTGATATTACAGTTTCTACAGAAACTGTTAGATGAAGGGAAATCTCCCTCTACAGTTAAGGTGTATTTAGCCGCCATATCGGCTTGCCATGTACGCATTGACGGTTTATCACCAGGTTGTCATTTTCTGGCATCTCAATTCCTAAAAGGTGCAAGACACTTGCATCCTCCTAGGACGACTAGTTTACTGTCATGGAGCCTTGACGTGGTGCTAGAAGCCCTTACCAAGGCACCATTCGAGCCTCTCCACGGTGTGGATATAAAGCTTGTGTCTATGAAGACCGCGTTTTTGCTATCAGTGGTATCAGCCAAACGCGCATGAAGTTACATGCACTATCAGTGCATTCATCATGTACTCAATTTGCAGGAGACGGTTCTAAAGTCTCCATGCGTCCAAACCCGGCCTTTTTACCCAAGGTTATATCTCCGTTTCATATGAACCAACCAGTCGAGTTGATGGCGTTCCATCCTCCTCCTTTTTCTTCCCCAGAGGAAGAGCTGTTACACATGCTCTGCCCCATGCGGGCATTGAGGTGTTATATTGACCGTACAGCGACTGTGAGGCATACAGAACAGTTGTTCATATGCCATGGTTCTTGTCTAAGCAACGCCTTTCCCATTGGATAGTGGATGATATTAAATTAGCGGATGAATCTGCAGGCCTGTTGACTATTCCACCTTAGGACAGGTGTCATTGCGAGCATAGACGCTGAGGTGCGGCTCCGCATATGCGTAGATGTAATGCCTATGCAGTTGCGTTATGATGTAAGTCTGTCCTACTGCCTACAATTCTCTCTCGCGACGGCTTGGGTACACTGTTCCCATACCTTGATGGTTATTTTCGACTTGAAAGTGAACGATAGGTTGCGGATGCAACCCCGGTTCCCTGAAAGAGAAAATAACCATCAAGCTGTGAGGTCGCTCCGGAAGCCTTCTCGGCCTGAAGAGCAAAAGAGGAAATTAGTCACTGCGCGTTGCGTATAGTAAGCTCCCAGGGGGGCAGGCTTACACGGCAGCTCGTGCAGAGGCCTATCAGCAGCTTTCCTATAAAGCTCAACCAATCCCTACTGCCTGACGGCATTGTCCCATACCTTGATGGTTATTTTCTCTTTCAGGGAACCGGGGTTGAATCCGCAACCTATCGTTAGACAGCCTGGATGGGGTTAAAATGCCCCATCCAGATAAAATCGTGAGAATGCGTGGTCAACAGCGAGGGCTTATTGATAAACTGGCTGTTGACCGCGCATATGATAAAACCTGTGCCAAATTTGGTCGAGGGATAAACTAGGTAACTGATAGCCAGTTAATCCCTCGGCCACAATATAAAAACCTGCAGCTTTGGCTGGACTTGGTTAGTGTGTTCAGAAGCAGAACAAGACGTGAGTGAAAGAGGAACTAAAAAGAGATCATAACAATTGCTACTCGTGCTGGCTTGACACCAGAACGATACTTGTTCTATTTTGGTTCCATGTCTGTTTTGTCTGTTTATTTTGGCCACTGTGCTATTTTGTTTTGTGAAGTGTTTGTTTTGTTAAACCTTTTGTTTTATAATTATCATCCCTGTGACCAGCCATTCTGGTCACAGGGATTAAATATTGTTGTTCGTTTGTTCCATAGAACTAGCATTAACATAACCACCAATATATCTGTAGCTGAAAGGTTTCCTATGTAGCACAGATATTTGTTGTAGTCAACGAAATGAACTAAACACAACAAAATCATATATATATATATATATATATATATATATATATATATATATATATATATATATATACACTGTATATATTTATATATATACTGTATATATACAGTGAACAAAATGTGCTCTATAATTAATGTGGCAGCCAAATGTATCTTACAGAAAATGTATGTGGACAGCAAATTCGATGAAAAGGTTAGTTCAATTTTATCAAATAATACTTTCAGAATCCAAAATAAAACAAAAAGAAAACCTGTCCGTCCCAGCACCAGCTATAACCTTTCTTTTTGTCCCTTACTAACCCTGCAGAAGCTTGCCTTCCACAGGTAAAATAATGCAGTTGAAGCGGGTCTACCGCAACAGTGCAGTATCTGTAGTTATTTACTACATAATACTGCAGGCCTCTGTTTTGGCCCAGTCTCTGTTCTCCTGGCAGTATTCCACGGTCACACCCAGGTAAGTCACATATCTTCAGGAGTGTGCATCTACACTCCCCACAATGTGTACTCCACTGTACTTTGCTTGTTCTTTCACAGGTCTTGTCCACCAACAGGTATCACGGTACTTTCCCAGCTAGCGTTCCCTCCTACAACTCAGGTGTCCTTGTCCGGGTTGCACAAGGTAAGTATCATAAAGGATGTAGTTCTCTACTTTATATCCACACGTGAGCTCTGCTCTGCCTTGACAATCTTCCCTTGACATTTCTCTTTTAGGTGAAACAGCACCACTCCTGGAACAGCCACAGTACTGCAGCACTAAAGGAGTCCACCCAGTGTACTTCTGTATAATACTGCCACACCAAATCAAACAGTTCAAATTAAATGCAAACGTGTGGGCTTTTCTGTTACTTCATACAATTCTGCAGTGTTCCTTTTCTATTTTTATCAGCACAGTCCAAAGGGAATTACACTGCCTTAAACTAAAGCAAAACAAACATCTTGTATCACGTGGTTTCTAGAGCCGCTGTGCCGACCTGTTTAATAACACAGTCCTTTGGTCCTTTTATACTTATTGGTTTTACTTGATTCTCAACACGGGTACTTTGCTGCAATTCTATTGCCCATTCACAGTATCGCTGACCCAGTCTAAGCACTCTGCTTTGGCAAGATTACTTTTATCACTGTCCTGGCTACTCTGTTTATTATTATTTGTTTATTTAGCAGACGCTCCTCTTCGCACCGCTCCGTCTCTGACCATGGAAACGCTGGATTCTGGAACACAGCTTCGCATGCTTGTGTTTAATGGAAATCTCTTTGTCTTGTTTGGTTTTTAAAATGCTTTATTCAAATAGGAAAAGGTACACAAAATAACAATCTTCAGTACAGGATCAAAAGTATCCCTGGGTCTGACTCCAGGCACCGAGCTCAGTACTTTTCATTCACATTTCCCGGGGTTAAATAGCCCTAGTTCTGCCCCTAGACCCTGTAGCAGGCAACCTATAGAAAGTAAGGATTCCTTATCAAAACTCTCCGATTAGTCAAAATCCTACAGAGCTTGGCTCCCCTCAGTCTGGGGAGTCATCCTGCGACTAGTTGGTTGTCAAGTGTACCGTAGCGTGTGTGACTAATGCTTTTGCTTTCTTACATTCAATCATATTGTACATAATTATAACAAACTAACATTCAGTAGTATCTGATTACAACATCATACAGTACATAAAAACTAACATTCAATTGTGTTCAACGATAACAGATAATACTGCATATATTTGCCTTTTAACGCAGTGTTCTACTGGTTATTGTCAGTAGTGTGCAATTCCTGCAATATAGTAATAATAAAACATAGCTTATTTTCTTACATTTTTACAAGTCATAGGAATATTAAGTTAATTAAAGCTACTGGTATTTTACATATGTTATGGTGTTTTTTTTTTTTTTTTTTTTTTGGGGGGGGGGGGTTCTGTCTGTGCAGATGAATGGATTGTACAGAAAACATAATGGCAATATTAATAAAGTAGAAGCCTCCAGCTAAACACAACGTTTCACAATTTAGAGGTGAGAATTTCCCATGGTGTTGTTGCAGATTGGACTGACCAAGCAGTTGTTCTCTTTGCAACAATTGTTGTGGCTTCTGAAAACTCCCTTTTTGAAAACATAAAAGATTAAGATCCTGCTGTAATCAGAGCTATTTATAGAGCACACACAGTATTATTTTAAAGGAAAATATGGAGTGGATATTGAAAATATTGAATAAGGCAAAAAATTAAACATGAATTACAGTGTTGTAGTATGATCTTATAGTCATGTTGATTTAATACAAACTGACTTTTCCCTCAAATTTAGGTGTCTAGTTCAAACTTTCATTGGGGCTTTTTTCTGTCCACAGTGGTGTGTCAATTTACAAAACGGGATATGTTCAGAAAACTTGCAGGCCCGAAAAACTTGATGACAATGGTAACAATTGGGGATATAACAAAAATTTTTTTTTGGTCATTCCATTCAGAAATAACCTTAAAAACAGGCAAAATAGACTTTTTGAGATTTGATTCCATTATACACTGACTGGACAAAAAAAAGGTGAATGTAAGTAACATTTGAAAATCTGCTAGATGTGCGCAACTATTCAGCAACAATTATAGGAAGGCAAGTGATCTCTGTGACTTTACAAGGCACATTACAGTGAATGCCTATGCAATCGTCGTGTCCCTCAAAAGAGTGGCTAGCTGCATTGACCAACGTGTCCATCAGGGTGTTCCTGGAATGGCAAGTTTTGCAAAATAACACCACTGGGAAAGCACTTCATGTTGCAAGTGTGTCATTATAGATAGAGCTCACATAAGTGTGCAAAGCATTGTGACAAGCAACAGCCTTCAATGGCCCAAATCACAGAAACCTTCAATAGGAGGAGTCGTTGTAGCTCGCAGGTTTTCATTTTTTGATGATCATCTTTATTATTCACCAACGGTCAGAGTCATGTGAAGAGTCTTAGGTTGGCATTAGTTATAAGTAGGGTTGCTACTATTCGATATTTATTTTTTTGCCAAATTGATGATTAATATCGATGTTTATTTTTGGAAGAATTTACTTTTTTTTTCAATCTTTTTTTCAGTTGAAACAGAGACTGGGTGAAATCGACCTTTACGCTTAAAAAACCCACCAGACTTTTTATGCCATTGAGAATTAAAAAATGGTCTCAAATAAGCCGTAGAAAACACTATATAAAACTGTATTACATAGACTTTTACAGCATAGGTTTAAAAATAAAATGCACAGAACAAAACATTAGATAGCTGAACAGATCTAACTTGCACTTAATAGAAGGCTGTAGATAGTTGGGGGTTTTGCTGAATCTGTCTGTGTGACAGGATAGACGCAGAGGGAAGACTCGGAATCAGAAAATGCAGTGAAATAAAAATACTTTAATTGAGAAAAAAAACACAAATAAACAGGCACAAGGGCCAAATAAAAGTTATAAACACTAAACAAAAGGTTTCACACAAAACACTGGAACAAAATAAATCAAATTAAACAAGTATTTCTACAGACACCCCTTACTCTGTGTCTCTCTTCAAACAAAACCACTCCAAACCACACTCCACAAACAAAGGCTTTCACCTGCCTTTTATTGTCTGTGGCTGGAGCCCAATTAACCAATAATTAACAATTAAGCACTTAAGGCTCCAGCCACATTCTCACATGTATTTATCGCAGGGAGGAATTTAACCCCTTCCCTGCCGATCCAAACCAAACAAGAATTATAATAAAAAATATAATGAAAACAGTAAAAATAATAATAATAATAATAATAACAACAACAACAACACCAACACAAATTATAGGGCCAAGCTGGCACCCCATCACAGCCTGGCATTTTAAAGTATTAATAATACAAAAAGAATCACGGAACACTGAAAAAACATTCCTAACAAAAATATTTGCTGGTTAAATGCTTTATTAAAAATTATAAAAAGAAACTAAACTTTCTCATCTTATTTTAATTATTTTCTGCTATTCTTTTTTTTATAGCCGGTCTTGCAGATGAAAATTTCCACTATTCCCAGATGCACAAATGAATCTCTAAATTAAATTCTCAGAAGACTGCCTGTATTGACAGATTTTAGCATGCAGTCATAGAACATCAATTGTACCTTTTTGTTACTCATAGCATAAGGCTCTCAATGCTATTTGGTGCCTAAAATTGCAACAGCCAAACCAAATGAGTATAAGAACATAAGAAAGTTTACAAATGAGAGGAGGCCATTCAGCCCATCTTGCTTGCTTGATTGTTAGTAGCTTATTGATCCCAGAATCTCATCAAGCAGCTTCTTGAAGGATCTCAGGGTGTCAGCTTCAACAACATTATTGGGGAATTGGTTCCAGACTCCCACAATTATGGTGTTATTATGTTCATGCCTCAGCTGCCTGAAGTGGCATTTCAGCATTTGATGTGACTAAGTTGAATCAGCACAATCACTTGTGTAAATCCAAAGCATTATGGTACTAAATTAATGGATAATTCACTCATCAGCATCTGCAGAACACGCTGTAGAGCAAAAAATGCTGCCACTCATTGAAAATGCAATTACCATTATAAAACGCAGCTACTTCTAATGCATAATTATCATGTAACAAATGTAAATGTTTTGCACTTTAACACGGAGGTGACTGCAATACACCGGTGCCCCTGCTATATAAACAATTAATTAAAATGAAGAAATGATGTGCATTGAAGTATGTGATTAGAACAATAACTATATACACATTAATCTCCTCTTGTGTAGGCTGTGATGTACTTGCAGGCAATAGGTTCTTCTGATGCAAACACGGGGATCAATAGGGAAAAGCGGTGGCGGTTTATTGAGCAGTGGGTTTGACATGGTGTTCCCTAGAAATTTTTTTAATGATGCTACAGCATCTACCATTAATTTACTACATCACACATAACTGTGCAGGATCTTAAACAAGGTCTCCTACATTTATTTTTAATTAGCTCCAGGTCACAAATGGGAATGTCAGTATCAAACCTAGTGACAGCGAGCCAAAATCTGTGTTAAATAAATGTTAAAATTAAAAATGACAGGTAACTTTCAGAATGAAAAGCAGTACCACAAGTTTTAGCTTAGCCCACAGTGATAGCATCCCAGTATGATCACAGTACCTGTATGAGGAAGACATTAAGACATTTCCTCTTTACATCCTTACTGTCACAGACAGCGGTTTTTTTGTTTTGGTTTTTTTTTTCATGCTGATTTTTACTTAGAAAAATACTTGCTGCTTAATTTGGCCAGAAAGAAGTCCAAATGTGTGTGTTTGTGTGTGTTTTTTTTTAACCACTGGAAGTAACCTAAAAACGTGTATTAGTAATATGCTTTGTACTTGTGTATTAAACATTGTCAAAGACCTTTTGAAAACACCAGCACCAATGCTATAGTGTGTACAAAATGTGTTTATTAGCACAGTTGTTTCAATTGATGACCTTCTAAAATTGTTTATAGTATAAACACATTATGGTTTTCTTTTGATGCTGGTAGTGTTCTGTGATAAAATCCCTAAACACTACAGGGATCCTCAACTTGCAAAAGGTGAGATTATATTTGTAGATGTATCTGCATTTCAGAGAGTCACTTTATTCTCATACTATGCACTTTGAGACTGGGAAGGTCATAGGTTACTGTAAATAAACACATATTACTTTTTAGTGGAGCGTTGTGCCAGCAGTGTTTCTGTCACTATAGCAACTAGCTGGAGTGCTGCTTTTCCACATTGTTACAAACTGGCTTTAAGACAAATGGTCGATTTGAAAGCAGTGTGATAACAATGTACTCTAGTACCAATACTAGATAATCAAAAACATGGTGACCTTTTTCAACACAGGGTATTACTGGACATATTGAGTTTTGTTTTTAATAAACATTGAAACTACTTCAGCAGCTTATATAGCATTTGACAACAAAAATAGATCTGAACTTCAAAGACAACCTACTTTAATAGATAGGGAGTTTGAATTAGATTTTTTTCAGATTCTGAATTAGATTTTTTTCAGTTTATTTTCCAAACATTAACAGCTGGTTTCACAGGCCCATATTACCAATAATCTTGGACTGCTTACGTAAGGTTACAACAAGATAGTCCAAGATTAGTACTAACTAGTGTATGTGAAACCAGCCATAAAACTGAAATCTGTAATAAACCAAAACAAACAACATAGTTTTTGTAAAACCTGGGGCTATTTCAATAAAACCTGAACATAATGGATAGAATTTGTCAAAGCTATCTTTTTTTCAGCTGTTTGATTTGTTACTTTATATATATATATACCTGACGTCCCATAAAAAGAAATGTGCGTTTGCAGTACAGGAAACTAAATATCTGGGGTTTATACTAGGGAATGGGGAAATAAAACCCAAGGAAAAGAAGGTACATGCCATACAAGCCTGTAAACAACCAGCAAATAGAAAACAACTGAGGGCATTCTTAGGGCTAATAGGTTATTATAGACGGTTCATAAAAGATTTCACCACTAGAGTAGTTCCCCTTACAGAATTGACGAAAGGGAAAAAATCCGATCAGATTGTTTGGAACACCGAAGCAGAGAATGTCTTTAACGACCTGAAATCAGCTATTTGTAAAGAACCAGTGTTAATTAGCCCTGATTTTTACAAACCTTTCATTCTGCAGACAGATACTTCAGCAGTAGGTCTAGGGGCAGTACTCTCACAGGAAAGGGATGGAGAGGAACATCCAGTACTGTTCTTAAGCAGGAAGTTGTTGCTCAGAGAAGTGTGTTTCGTTGTACTGGCCGTAGGAATTTCTTTTGTATGCCCGATCCCATGGGACCGTGCAAAAAGGGGGGTAGGGTAAGAGATTGGTCAATAAAAACTCATACAAGACAATGTAAACAAACTGGTTGGTAAACAAAGTAATTAATGTAAAGGGCTTGAGACCAAAACTAAATCTGGGTTAACAATAAACTTTGTAAATAATAACTGTGCATCAAATAAGGGAAAGTAAAGAAAAAAAAAAGTTCAGTTTAAAATAAATACTTCTTATGGTGCAGGAACAATGCATGGGGGCATTAGGGTCATGTGGAAGCTACTGGAGTCAGGGTTGGCTCCAGTTCAAACTAATTGATTATTCAATTTAATGTCTTGTCAATTGTCATTAACAATGTAATTGATTAGCATTTAAAAACTCTGTGTTTGTAAGTGTTGGTTGAGGGAGAATGTGAGGAGTTTGGTTGGTGACTGGGAGAGTGAATGGAGGAAATTGTTTGTTATTGATTTACTGGTAAACAAACACTGAAACAGGTATTTGGATTACGGCTTCAGATTGTGAATTGGTTTTGATGACAAGGGAACAGGGTTAGCCTGCCTCGTATACAGATAGTATCAACACCTGTTTAGGTAGGGCCCCTGTTTAAGCTTTTGTTTTGTTTCTATTTATTTTTTGTATTGTAAATAATAAACACATGCTACAGTGTTTCACCGCATCCTGGCTGTCAAGTCTTTGTTTGAAGAAAAGATCTGTGACTAGAAGGCAATCCATCACTATATATATATATATATATATATGTATATATATATATATATATATATATATATATATAATATAGACTTGCTATTATTCCATTTTTAGTTTTTTGTCAAATCGATGATTAATATAGACGTTTATTTTTTAAAGAATTTACCGCTTTTTCCGATCTTTATTTTTCAATTCAAGCAGAGCATGGGTGAAATCGACTTTTATGCTTAAAAAAAAAAATGCCATTGAGAATCGTCTCATTTAGAGAAACCCCTTTATCATATTCGACACGCAACAAAACCATGGTTACCAACATTCTAATTGAAATAACTTTTGGTCACAGCGAAGCTTTACTTTATTATTATTATTATTATTTATTTATTTAGCAGACGCCTTTATCCAAGGCGACTTACAGAGACTAGGGTGTGTGAACTATGCATCAGCTGCAAAGTCACTTACAATTACATCTCACCCGAAAGACGGAGCACAAGGAGGTTAAGTGACTTGCTCAGGGTCACACAATGAGTCAGTGGCTGAGGTGGGATTTGAACCGGGGACCTCCTGGTTACAAGCCCCTTTCTTTAACCACTGGACCACACAGCCTCCTATGTTAACCTCCTATCTTACCTTGTATAGATATAGAGCATACACAAATTTAAAAAAAAAAATGTCTCAAATAAACCGTAGAAAATGCAGCATATAAAGTGTATTACACAGACTTTTATAGCATACATTTACAAGTAAAAACAATATGCACAGAACAAAACATTCGATAGTTTAACAGAACTAACTTGCACTTATTATTCTGAGCTCCGCCTCTCTCCTGCTTCAGCACAGCTGCACTCACTGGAAGCAAAGGCAGACTGGCCCGCTTCGTCCTGCTACAGAGACTTCAGCCTCCAATCAGGGTATTGTGCACAATACTCATTAAATGTTTTCCTCTTGTTCCCCATTTTCAAATCAAACTAGTAACTGTCACCGTATATACCTATAATAGCAAAAGCTTACGTACACCTTAACCCTCTAATTTCAAAGTAGGCACTTTGAATGACAGGCGCTGTAGCTGGCAAATTAAAGTGCACAGTCAGTCTGATGATTGACAGTTATTTAAACGAATGAGAGCATTCTAGCGCTGTTTCAGCCAACGAGATCTGTCAGGAGACGGATTCTGAGATTTTGAGCTGGAGCTCTGAAAATTTTTTGTTTCCTGTGTGTAACGCTCATTTTGTCCCTATTGGCACAAGGAGGTACAATTTCCTGTCTCTATATTGGTCGATGAGAGTAACGCTATTTGTGGTCCCCGCTGGACAAAAAAGGAACATCATTTCTGAGAATTAGCTATGCTGAAGGATAGCCTATATATTTGGTAAAGGTAAAACATAAATAAATAAATACATTAATATAAATTTTGAAATAAATGAAAACAGACATTTATGTATTTATTTATCTTGATATTTATTTATTTATTTTTCACTATCATATATAATTTAATACTGTATGAAACGAAAATAAATATTTCTAGGAACAATTCAATAATTGATAATTTAGTGTTTATCTGGGTTGATTAGTTCTCTTATTAATAATATTTAATTGCCGTGTTACAAAGATCGAGGATTTACTATGAACACACATTCACGCGCAGACACAAGGAATGTTTAATCAATAGTAGTATTTTATTAAGTGCACAAATATTAAACAGAAATCAGAAAAGTTAGAAAGTAAATCTCTTAGAACACAAAACGCAATAAATAAAAAAAAAAAACTCTCACTACACTCATGCTGGCTAGCAGGCAATTGAAATATGACACTCTGTCTCCTCACACACAAACAGCAGCTTCAACAGCAAGCAGGCTGTGAGGTAGCTAGTACCTTGCTCACACACAGTCCACTGTCCAGTACAAAAAGCTCTCCTCTCACAACGAAATCTTCAGTCCCACGTTGGATCAAACTTGGTAACAAAGCTTTCAATTCTCAACCAGCTGCAACAAAGTCTTCAGTCCTCGGTATAGGATCCACAACAGCACCCGTCCTCTCTGTCCTCTTCGCTGAATCTTTAGCTACGCAGGTAGCAGGGCACAGTTTCTTTTGGATACTGTGGTTTTAGGTGTACAGCAGACCCAGACTGGTTTGTCTGATAAGTCGCTGTAAGTTTTACAGCAGTCCTCCAGCCGGGCCTCAGTCTCGTTGCTTGTGGTCGTTGACTCGCTTGGAACCAAGTCCCGTCTTGGTTCCATTTTTAGGCAGTCCCAGCGTTGCAGCTTCGCTTAGCAGAGTGACAGCACCTTGTTTAGCATTCGATGTGGAGTGTAAAATGTTGAGTTTTGCTTGGATATTTATAGTCTTTTTACTCTGCTAAATAGCCATTTTCATGAGATCATTTGTGTATCTTGCCTTTTTTTTAAAACTCCCAGTCCTTTGATGTTTTAATGTCCTTTTCCACTGGGACATCACTAGTTTATGTCTTCCTTTCGTCAAAACGATTGTTGTTGCACGTGTGAATTATCTGTACTTAATTCAACTGTCCGCTCAGCCTAATCCAGTTCAGGTGCTGGTCCTCTCATCAGTAGGTCACATACAGTACTGTGCAAAAGTTTTAGGCAGGTGTGAAAAAATGCTGTAAAGTAAGAATGCTTTCAAAAATAGACATGTTAATAGATTATATTTATCAATTAACTAAATGCAAAGTGAGTGAACAGAAGAAAAATCTAAATCAAATCCATATTTGGTGTGACCACCCTTTGCCTTCAAAACAGCATCAAGCATCAATTCTTCTAGGTACACTTGCACACAGTTTTTGAAGGAACTTCGGCAGGTAGGTTGGCCCAAACTATCTTGGAGAACTAACCACAGTTCTTCTGTGGATTTAGGCAGCCTCAGTTGCTTCTCTCTCTTCATGTAATCCCAGACAGACTTCGATGATGTTGAGGTCAGGGCTCTGTGGGGGCCATACCATCACTTCCAGGACTCCTTGTTCTTCTTTACGCTGAAGATAGTTCTTAATGACTTTCAGCTGTATGTTTGGGGTCGTTGTCATGCTGCAGAATAAATTTGGGGCCAATCAGATGCCTCCCTGATGGTATTGCATGATGGATAAGTATCTGCCTGTACTTCTCAGCATTGAGGAGACCATTAATTCTGACCAAATCCCCAACTCCATTTGCAGAAATGCAGCCCCAAACTTGCAAGGAACCTCCACCATGCTTCACTGTTGCCTGCAGACACTCATTCGTGTACGCTCTCCAGCCCTTCGGCGAACAAACTGCCTTCTGCTGCAGCCAAATATTTCAAATTTTGACTCATCAGTCCAGAGCACCTGCTGCCATTTTTCTGCACCCCAGTTCCTGTGTTTTCGTGCATAGTTGAGTCGCTTGGCCTTGTTTCCACGTCGGAGGTATGGCTTTTTGGCCGCAAGTCTTCCATGAAGGCCACTTCTGACCAGACTTCTCCGGACAGTAGATGGGTGTACCAGGGTCCCACTGTTTTCTGCCAGTTCTGAGCTGATGGCACTGCTGGACATCTTCCGATTGCGAAGAGAAGTAAGCATGATGTGTCTTTCATCTGCTGCAGTAAGTTTCCTTGGCCGACCACTGCGTCTACGGTCCTCAACGTTGCCCGTTTCTTTGTGCTTCTTCAAAGAGCTTGGACAGCACATCTGGAAACCCCTGTCTGCCTTGAAATTTCTGCCTGGGAGACCTTGCTGATGCAGCTGCAAGCCAGAGGCCCCTTCTCAAGACACAGTAGTTTGCACTGTTTCTCAAGACACACAGTTTCATTAATGAATCCAGTTACATTTCTAATACATGTTCATGTATTATCATATTCAGGGAATATGTCCTACATATTCAACAGTTCTTGTTCAATTGTATATTAGTGAAGATTTTTGTAAACACAGGTTGTCATGCTTTCATATATTTTTACTTTCAAAATTAAAAAATATATTGTAACGACCCAGACAATTACTTTGTTGCAGAACTTGTTGTCTGTTCAGTTTGTCTTGTCTGTATTGTAAGGGGAACGGAACGGGTCATGCCATTAGTGAATGGGGAGAATGTGTGTTGTTGTTTACGGGGGTTGCACAGCATTTGAGAATTCAACACCGTCTCCTTTTCTTTGACATACATTAGTTGCTTAAACGATTTCCACTTATTTAGACTGTTTAGTACTGATCTGTACATTCTACTTTGTCCCCAGCATTTGAATAATGCTGAAGACAACGAACATATCCACGTGATGTAAACAATCCAAGTTGCAGTCACGTGACCCCAACAGGTCCTAGCAGGCTACATACTGTCGATATTTTTAGTATTTTTCTTACCTTCTGTCACATGAATTAGAAAGATATAATTTATGATGTGCCAGATACTTGGAATTTGTGACCCCTACTGTGCACCACCGGTGAGCGAGCACACTTTGACGTGATTTGTCCAAGATTATTTTTTCCTTTTAAGAAAACGTACTTACCGGTACATGTAATATATTTTCAAAAGTTTGTTACAAAATACAGTACTAATATGAATTATATACAGTATTTCTGTGTTGTTTGTATATAAACGTGTAACATCTTTCGTTAAATACTCACAATTAAAACAATGTATATAGCATTTTGTTCTATGAAGCATCAGTAACTAGAATCTGTATATTTCCTGTAAAATCAGCTTCAGCGAGTGACAGCTAAACAGTTAAGATAAGCCAAGGAGGCTTCTGTTCAGTTTTCAATTTGTCTACGATTCCAGGTAGATGGATGCTGTTTGCAATTATTGTACTTTTAAATATGTTATAAGTGATGTTGCCGTGATTTCATATTAGTTCAGTAAAATAATACATGTAGCATAATGCATTCTGTTAATGGTAAAGGCATATTTTATGTAAGGACTGGGAATCACCAACCTGTTTAATTGTGTTAAACTGTATTACAGTATACTGCAGTTTTGATAGACCAATGCTGACTGAGAAATATGTCCGGGTTTGGTCTGTGGAAAAATTGGCAGCCCTACCCTGAATACTACTTCCTAAACATGAACACGTTACAATATACTAAATTAACAAATCAAGCTTATTATGATAGTTTGCAAAATTAGATGAAAACGTTCAATACAGTCGGGATAATACATAATCATTATTTACAAAATCTTATCTCATTACTTGTTATAAAAACTGTAACTTTACTGCTATACTACTTGCAAACTTGCATACTACTTCGTGTTGTGAAAGCTACCTCATCTGCACTACAACCTGCATTGGAAGCATGTCGTGGGTTCGATTCCCACATAGGGTTTATATTGCAAACTTAAAAAAGTATTTTATTTATGTGTAACAAACAAATGTAGTTGATATGAATGACACTTTCATTGAACAAACATACTTTTGCACACATAACTTTAACATGCATTGTGAAAGGGTGACTGAGCGGTGACGTCACGGCAGAAGCAGGGACGGACAAACACTGACACCACCAGGCAAGTACTGCAGTTTAAAGTTGGCGTTTGCCGTTTTTATTAAGCAAAAACCAAAATAAATCAAAAGTTTAAACAAAAGACTTTTGCTCAATGAGCGAAACAAAAGGTTCAAACACAAACAAATCTCGAACACAAAAGTAAATAATAATATAGGTCAGGCTGGGCAGATTGCCTTCACTGTTCCTATGTTTAATTTTTAAATAAATTTCTCTCGTCTCAGTTCTCTCCACTCTTGCTCTCTCCGCTCCTAAAACATCCACCCCGAAGCTGGAGAGCTGCAGCCTTTATATCGTGGCGAGGGGTTTAACTATCTTGCAATTAATTATTCTCTTACCCTCGGCCACAATCTGCACGAAGTTTATTAATTACCGTGTGGATGGGGCTTCCCATCCACGCTACTAAATAATAAACAAACGGCTACGCCGTCATTTAAAATACAAAACAACCGGCGCTTCACCATCATAAATATAATACAATAAAATCAATAAACAATACAAAATAAACACAGGGCGGAGGGGAACCCCGCTCTAAACTAAAATAAACAAAACAATGTACAGGGCTGCTCGCCCTGTTACATATCCCCCTTGTGCAACGCACACATGGCCCTAACGGCCACCTCCCCTCAGTCCCAAAGTCCCGGAAGAGGGGAAGCAAGTTGTTTCTGGGGTGGCCATGGTGGAATGTCTGGCACCCCCAATTCTTCGTGGCTGGCAGCTCCCTCTTCCAGGGCTTCAGCCACACACTATCCTGCTGCAAAGTGCGGCTGGGGAGCTGGTCTCCTGACCTCCCCCCTTCTTCATGGCTGGCAGTTCCCCTCCGTGGGGCTCCGGCCACCCATTTCCGGCAGCGAAACTGCTGCGGGGAGCTGGTCTCCTGACCTCCCCTCCTTCTTTGTGGCCTGCAGCTCCCCTCCGTGGGGCTCTGGCCACAGTGTTTCCTGCCACAGAAATGCGGCTGGGGGAGCTGGTCTCCTGACCTCCCCCCCTTTCTTCATGGCCGGCAGCTGCCCTTCATGGGGCTCTGGCCATAGTGTAGCGACCCCAGGCGAAGCAGAGTGCCCGGCGACCCCAGGCGAAGCAGGATCCCTGGCGACCCCAGGCGAAGCAGGATCCCCGGCGACCCCAGGCGAAGCAGGATCCCCGGCGACCCCAGGCGACGGCAGCAGCAGCAGCGACCCCGGGAGGCGACGGCAGCAGCAGCGGACCCTCGGGAGGCGACGGCAGCAGCAGCGGACCCTCGGGAGGCGACGGCAGCAGCAGCGGACCCTCGGGAGGCAGCAGCAGCAGCAGCAGCAGCGGACCCTCGGGAGGCGACCTCGGAAGGGGAGCCCCTGGCCATAGAGGCGGCAGCGGGAGCTCCACTTCTCCCTCGTACCCTGTATCCTGTGCGGAGCAAAAGGCAGCCCCAGGCGATGCGGAGCAGCAGGCAGCCCCAGGCGATGCGGAGCAGCAGTCAGCCCCAGGCGATCCAGGCGTGGCATCCCTGAGTGGAGCGGGCGTGGCATCCCTGGGCGATGCGAGGCTGGCATCCTTGGGCGGTGCGAGGCTGGCATCCTTGGGCGGTGGTGGAGGCAGAGGCAGCTCCTGCTCCTCTCCCTCAGGTAGTGGTGGTGGAGGCAGAGGCAGCTCCTGCTCCTCTCCCTCAGGTGGTGGTGGTGGAGGCAGAGGCAGCTCCTGCTCCTCTCCCTCAGGTGGTGGAGGCAGAGGCAGCTCCTGCTGCTCTGCTCCTGGCTGGCGGCAGGGCTCCTCCCTTCTGGCTGCGAAGGCGGCAGGGGCTCCTCCCTTCTGGCTGCGAGGCGGCAGGGGCTCCTCCCTTCTGGCTGCAGGCGGCAGGGGCTCCTCCCCTTCTGGCTGCAGCCGTGAAACCAGCAGGCATGCTCCCTCTGCTGGTGGAGGTGGGGCGGCCAGGAGGTGGAGGTGGAACCAGCAGGAACTCTCCCTCTGCTGGCGGAGGTGGGAGCGACACCCAGTCCTCCCAGGGCGGTGGAGGCGGAACCAGCAGGAACTCACCCTCTGCTGGCAGGTACCTGGGCTGTGGATGTTCGGCCTTCCCCCTTTTGGGCTGTGGACGCACTGGCTCCTCCCTCTTGGGCTGTGGAAGTTCGGCCTCCCCCCTCTTGGGCTGTGGACGCACTGCCTCCTCCTCTTGGGCTGTGGACGCCGGCCTCCTCCCTTTGGGCTGTGGACGCACCGACTCCTCCCTCGTGGGCTGTGGACGCTCAGTCTCCTCCCTCGTGGGCTGTGGACGCACCGACTCCTTCTCCAGGTCCGTGTCCCTCTCTGCCTCCTTCTCCTCACCTTTTCTCCCTGGCCTGTGGAGGTGATGGGGTCGGGACCAGCAGGCACTCTCCCTCTGCTGGTGGGAATGGGCGCAGCAGGCCCCCCTCTGACAGGAGAGGACAGTTGAGTGGGGAATGCCCCTGCTCACCGCAGATGGGGCACCAGCAGTCCTCCATGACCGCCCGGATGATGGCATCCCAGCTGCTCTCCCGCTTTGTGGCCGCCGCTGGTAGCTCCCGCTTCTGGGGTCTCCCCCGGGGTACCTGGTCCTGGCTTGCTTTGGCAGCCCACTCCTCTCCCTGGTATTGGGTGGGGCAGATGGCCACAGTGTGCCCAAACTCCCCACAACCAGGGCACCACTCATCTATCATGTAGATAGGGCCAACATCCCCTGGTGGCAACTGTTGCTGTTGCTGCCGCTTTTGCTGCTTTCTGCAGCTCTTCCTTCCTCCCATCCTCTTTCCTCCCATCCTTCTTCCTCACCCTCCTTTCTCCACAAGTAATAATCGAAAAAAAAATGAAAAACAAAAAACTGCAGTACCCTACTTCTGCCGGCGTCCAGGAGGCGCTGGTGATCCCACGCTGGACACCACGTGTGAAAGGGTGACTGAGCGGTGACGTCACGGCAGAAGCAGGGACGGACAAACACTGACACCACCCGGCAAGTACTGCAGTTTAAAGTTGCGCTTGCCGTTTTATTAAGCAAAACCAAAATAAATCAAAAGTTTAAACAAAAAGACTTTGCTCAACGAGCAAAACAAAAGGTTCAAACACAAACAAATCTCGAACACAAAAGTAAATAATAATATAGGTCAGGCTGGGCAGATTGCCTTCACTGTTCCTATGTTTAATTTTTAAATAAATTTCTCTCTCGTCTCAGTTCTCTCCACTCTTGCTCTCTCCGCTCCTAAAACATCCACCCCCGAAGCTGGAGAGCTGCAGCCTTTTTATATCGTGGCCGAGGGGTTTAACTATCTTACAATTAATTATTCTCTTACCCCTCGGCCACAATCTGCACAAGTTTATTAATTACCGTGTGGATGGGGCTTCCCATCCACGCTACTAAATAATAAACAAACGGCTACGCCGTCATTTAAAATACAAAACAACCGGCGCTTCACCGTCATAAATATAATACTAAATCATAATACAAATACAAAATAACACAGGGGCGGAGGGGGAACCCCCGTTCTAAACTAAAATAAACAAAACAATGTACAGGGCTGCTCGCCCTGTTACATGCATATATATTGTTGATACTTTCTATTGTATACTGTTGATGAAATAATATGAAATCATGATCGAATTTGGATATGTCAATTGCATATGCTGAATCAATTATTATATTTATTAAAAAAAAAGTGCCAATGCCATTTAGCAAACTCCAGGTGCTTACGTTTGTTGGTTGCTCTCAATAAAGGCTTTTTTTCTGGCAACCCTCCCTATTGGCATGGAGGTGGCGTCTAATTGTAGATTTGGAGACTTGGTGACCCCAAGATGCAACCAAGTTCTGTAATTCTCCTACTGTGGCCCTTGGATTTCCCTTTGCCTCCCGAACCATCTGCATCACTGTGCATGGGGGCAAGATACACTTGCGTCTTCTACCATTCAAGTTTATTATTGTTCCAGTGGTTTTGAACTTCTTAATTATTGCCCTAATAGTGGTAAGTGGTATATTTAGTTTTTTAGCTATTGTTTTGTACCCATTGCCTGATTTATGAAGGTCAACAACTATTTGTCTCTTTTCATTTGTGAGTTCTTTGCCTTTCCCCATGGTGATGGATGACAAATGGATTTCATATGCGTGTTACCTCATTTTTATACCCCAGTGAAACAGGAAGCCATGGAAGGCCACAATATAGTTCCTTAAGACTGAGATGAACTTAAAGAAGTAGAATGTTAATGCAGATTTAATTTTGTTTGATTTTATTTATAAGAATCTTTAGGGTGCCAATAATTTGACACCTATCTTTTGAGAAAGATTTTATTACTTGTTAATAAAAAACTTTCTCTGAGCAATTGTATTAGAATAAAAGAATATAGTTTTCCATATATTTGAGCATAAAATATAGCTCATTACCTGTGTTGTTTATTTTATACAGCCTTTTTGCTCATCTTTATCAAGGGTGCCAATAATTTTGGAGGTGACTGTATATTTATTTATATATATATATATATATATATATATATATATATATATATATATATATATATATATATATATGGCAGGATTTGCGCCCTTAATAGTCATACTTTCACTCCAACTACATAACCTCTATGCTACACAGATTCACATCTTAACCCTTTCAACAGACTACTACATTTACCCTATCCAAACGGCAATATATTGCCTCAATATAGGTTGAACAATTTTGCTATTGCCGTAATGTGTGTGTTATAAAGTTAAAAAAAGTGATATCTGAAACAAAAACACATTGGAAATGTGAAAAAATGCCAAGTTATCAAAAGTGCCCAGACATTTAAAGTGGAGATATCAAAAACACAAGCCAAGTTTCAAGAAACCATTGGGGCAACGTTTGGCCAACTTTTGATAACTTGTCGTTTTTTCACATTTCTAATGTGTTTTTTTTCTTAAATTATTATTTCTGATAAGAAAAAAAAATAGCGACTGGTTATATATATATATTCATTCACTATTCATGCTGTGAGAAGTGTGAGATGTTCAGAGCAGATTTAGCAGGGGCCTGATAAACAAGCATTGGGTGCTGGATAAGAATTTCAATCCCTGACAAAGTGTCGATTGAGGAGACATTAAGATTTTTCTGCTAGTTTACAGTTAATGAAAGGAAAGGTGATTCTCTATTAATACAAATGGACAATGGAATGAAATAGCAATAGTAATTTGTAATAATAATCTGACTCTTCATCACAGTCGCATATTTACTGCTAGCTGATTCAGATACATACAAACACCTGAATAGAAAAAACCCCATTAGTATAAATAGATAGAAGGTTTGCTTTGCTTGGGGAGACCAGCTGTCTCTGGGGATATCTGGTGTTTAACTCTGTTCTTTGACAGCTGCAATATTTTTTTTTTTCCTGTAACAGTTAGGATTTTATAGGATGAGCGGAATACACCAAACCAGCTGCCTCAAGGTATAATGTTGTTTCCTGCTGATGTGACAAGCCTACATATACCAATCTTACATGAAAATCAGTTAATCTTTTTTAGGTGCAAAGGCAAATACACATTTTCCATCCTCAGTGTAAGTGAAGTTACAAGGAGCTTGTGCTACTTTTTGATTTTGGAGCTTGTTTTTGTGATTTTAAACTTAGTCTTTTTTTATATATAATTTGTTAAAAACGGGAACAAAAACTACTGTGCTACAGAGCTTCAATCTTTCAGGCGAATAGCAAACAAGAGGTAAAACAACTGACTACCAATTCAAATAGTGTTCCCTATAATAAGTGGAAAAATGTAAAAAAATATATAGATATTGCAATGCAATTTATTATAAGTAGCTGCTATACTTCTCAATAACCACAAGGTGGTGAATGTGTCACGGTTTTTGATGCAATCAGAACTAGGAGCTTGTGCTTGCATCTGGAAAACGATCTAGTTATAGTTTATTGGTCATTATGTTATTATTTTCCCATGATTTACATTAGTGCTGCTCACTTTTAAGACATGGATTATTGTATTTGCTGGATAATTGTTGCTGTATGAGTTAATGTGTCAGTTTTACATAAATTAAATACAAAAAGAACATACAGTAAGCAATGTATAGTCTGTGGTTTCAAAAAGCATGGCTTATCTATCCAAAAACTTTAGGCATCTAAACGTCACATTTTCATGTGATAGCAGTGTGGGCAACCCAGCTTTCATTAGGAAGCATTATTAAATACACCGACTAGCTAAAGAAATAGCACATTTAAGTAAAATTTGAAATTGCATTATCCTGCAACTGATGCAAATATGTGTGGTTATGTAACGTGCTATTTCCATGCCATACAGTATATAGGTCTCACATTTTCTGCTTTGAAAGAAACATGCTTTAGAAAACATGCATTTTCATTTTTATAATATATCTTGTACTACACAAGGTTAAAGAAATCTCTGTTTGCAAGCCTTGCTTTCAGATACACTTTCCTGTCCGTGACCAACCAATTGCTTCCCCTAATGACACTGCTGGGATGAACTTTTTTAGCCTCCAACTCTTGTTTAATGTAAATCTGCAACTTGAATAATTCTGTGCACTTTAAACCATTTGCAAAACTTGCAGTTTTACATATGCCAGGGTCACCTACTCACCAGGATTTGATAATATAAAGTACAGTAATCCGTCGCATATCCAACTGTGGTGGGACCAGAGTAAAGGCGGATATGTAAAATGTTATATGAATGAATCCTTCTTTTAAATACCATTATACACAGCTGTAACAATTACTATATTCACACAATAATTGTTTTGAGAATCGGCTTATTAGGGAGCTCCCCTTAATCCCTTCTTTAGAAAGATACAGGGTATTAATGCTTGTGACAGAGTAGCCATCTGCCATGTGGGTGTGTGCATTCGCTGTTGAGTGACAGGCAGGAGATCGAGACGGAGGTTGAAGTTGATATGTCCCACAGGTGAACATAATTTATTTACATATCAAGTCAACACACTGAACAGCTCACGTGAACTAATCTTCTATGTTCAATAATAAACTAACGTTGCTGAAGAGGTTGATCATGGCTGATAAATGGTTAGGGTGGATATCTGACAGGCGGATACGCAACGGATTAATGTAATTTAAAGCAAATTTGGTAATTTTTAATAATATCTATAATATTTATTTAACACGGATAGCCATGTTTTTTTCAATGTGGGCCTGCATTTACCATCAGTTCACTATGCTTTATATATTCATGGCTTTACAGTGCTAGGCTTTTACCATAGTTTACAACAGTAAACTTGTAAGAGACAAACGCCCCCTCCTTCATACAAGTGAATACTATTCCTCCCTTTACTCACATTTATCCCAGATCTTTTCAACATATTTCTAACAATTGTCAGCTATGAATAACGGTGGCACATGCTGATAAAACATGCTGATAATAATGATACTGTGCTGTAAATGCATACAAAAAATGAATTGATTTTAATCAAGTGCTTGGGATAATTAACAGCAATGAATTCCATGGTCAAGCACATGATGATCAGACAAGCTCAAATGATAAGGTTGATGGCATATGCACATATTTTAAATAATACAGACTGTATAGGCTATCATCTGGAGAACTGGTTAAGGTAACACAAACACTAAATATAAAGTATTGGTGGTACCATAAATGATGGGACTACATGACCCAATTTACCTTCCGTGCATACACTACAGAAGATAAAATTAAACCATAAAATTTCACATGAATAATGACAGTAGTCTAAATAATTAAGGGGCTTTAAAAGGGTAAAGCAACTAGGACAAAATGGCAACAAAGAAACTGATAGAAGAAATACACCGCTGGCCAACCCAATAAAATCAAGGGAATTTATGGCTTAATGTGGCATGTGGTAAAAAGAGGTGTCAGGCATTATAATTTTCAGTAAATTGTATTTGTTAGTTTTCCCCAAAAATGTTTTAAAAAATGGTGTCAATAATTATACAAGAAAAAAAAAGATAATTTACTCAGAATGCAGTGATTTTTAAGTTATTGTATAAAATGTGTATTGTTGAGCTCTCATTAAATATAAGTTATTTATATCCAAAATAACAACATTTTAATTTACTACTCCCCGTTTGCGTGAATGTCAGAACATGATACGTCCTTATGGCAGTTTGTGTTAATGTCTGTACTTTTGATTGATACTGTAATCCAGCATTTTTAAAAGTTTCATATATATATATATATATATATATATATATATATATATATATATATATATATATATATATATATATATATATATATATATATATATATATATATATATATATATATAGTGAAATGATTTCACCACTCACGGGTTCGTGCCCCTTTAAAAACTACGACCCAGCACACAGAAATGGATTTTCAAGCTGGTTGCGCTTAATATTTTAATAAACACAAAAATAAACACAGCAAAACAAAACAAACAAACACCTAACTCCGATTTGGAGCACTTACTACACAGGTAATTTCCTGACTAACTTGCAGGACGGCTAAGCCGCTTACCTGGCATACAAACAAAAACCACACAGGTTTACACAGCACTTACTTCTAGGACTGCTCGGAAGCAGAGCACCTTCCTTCTGCCTCCTTCTACTCAGCAGCCTTGAGCAGACTGACTGCTTCCATTAAATACCCTGCACCTGGCTCTAATTTAATAATAAGCACCAGGTGCAGGGAATGATTCATAATAAAACAATTACCAAATCAATTAAACAATAAAGTAAAACAATTAAACCATACAAAAGGTGCATTTTTTCCCTTCAGGGAGGTTTTAACCCCTCCCTGCTGTCTCACACATCCCGCTGCCTTACACATCCTTCCCCCAAGTGTGCAACACTGACGGCCATTCCAAGGCCACCTCCCCTAAAACATAACCACCCACCCTCGAGTCCATAAATGTCCTTTTTCACCCTCTTCCACGGGCGGACTTGAGGGTGGATTGGTCCACGCCCCGCCCAGCCAGGTAGGGACCGCGACCGCGACGAGGGACCCCAACGGTTTGTCAGGGGCGACCGAACGACAACCGGGCACTGGAGGCTGCAGCAGCGGGCAGAGGTCTGCAGCTGGGACCCAGTGTAGCGACATCCGGTCACCAAGGGGAGTGAAGCAGTGACCAGGGGAGCGTAAGCGACATCTGGGAGCAGTGCAGCGACGCCTTTGTGTCCGTGAGGAGCGGAGCAGGGGACCAGGTGCAGAACTGTGACTGATTCTGCCGACTCCTGGGCTCTAGGTCAAGTGAAGGGAGGTCCAGGCCAACCGACAGGGTGTCCAGGAGCAAGGGCGAGGGACCGCACGCAGCTGTGCCGGACTGGACCGCAGGGGTGGTGGTCGGGCTGTGGTGGAGGTATGCTCTTCACCTCCTCTCCTCTGGGCTCCGGAAGAGGCGGCTCCTCCCTCTGAGCTCCGGAAGCGGCGGCTTCTCCCCTCTGAGCTCTGGAAGCGGCTTCTCCCCTCTGAGCTCCGGAAGCGGCGGCTCCTCCCTCTGGGCTCCGGAAGCGGCGGCTCCTCCCCTCTGGGCTCCGGCAGCGGCTCCTCCCTCTGGGCTCCGGGCGGCTCCTCCCTCTGGGCTCCGCAGCGGCGGCTCCTCCCCTCTGGGCTCCGCAGCGGCGGCTCCTCCCCTCTGGGCTCCGCAGCGGCGGCTCCTCCCCTCTGGGCTCCGCAGCGGCGGCTCCTCCCTCTGGGCTCCGGCAGCGGCTCCTCCCTCTGGGCTCCGCAGCGCGGCTCCTCCCTCTGGGCTCTGGCAGCGGCTCCTCCCCTCTGGGCTCTGGCAGCGGCGGCTCCTCCCCTCTGGGCTCTGGCAGCGGCAGCTCCTCCCCTCTGGGCTCTGGCAGCGGCAGCTCTTCCCCTCTGGGCTCTGGCAGCTGCAGCTCTTCCCTTCTGGGCTCCCACCTTGTAGCAGCAGCTCCTGTGTCTGCCTCTCCATCCTTGCCGCCTGCTCTATTTGAGCAGCAGTATTGCGGTTGATCATTGCGATCAATTCTTTAAAATCCATTTTCTGGGTCGTAGGGGCCCACACTTTCTGACACCATATGTGAAATGATTTCACCACTCACGGGTTCGTGCCCTTTAAAAACTACGACCCAGCACACAGAAATGGATTTTCAAGCGGTTGCGCTTAATATTTTAATAAACACAAAAATAAACACAGCAAAACAAAACAAACAAACACCTAACTCCGATTTGGAGCACTTACTACACAGGTAATTTCCTGACTAACTTGCAGGACGGCTAAGCCGTTTACCTGGCATACAAACAAAAACCACACAGGTTTACACAGCACTTACTTCTAGGACTGCTCGGAAGCAGAGCACCTTCCTTCTGCCTCCTTCTACTCAGCAGCCTTGAGCAGACTGACTGCTTCCATTAAATACCCTGCACCTGGCTCTAATTTAATAATAAGCACCAGGTGCAGGGAATGATTCATAATAAAACAATTACCAAATCAATTAAACAATAAAGTAAAACAATTAAACCATACAAAAAGGTGCATTTTTTTCCCTTCAGGGAGGTTTTAACCCCCTCCCTGCTGTCTCACACATCCCGCTGCCTTACAATATATATAAAATTGCGTCTTAGTAACACTGGCTTGATGCAGGAATCTGTTTGACTCTGCACATTGGTGTGTCGTTTTCAGAAACCAATTTTCTGAAAACTTGATCTCATGTCAATGTACTTGTCGGTAAGTTTGTTATGACGGGTCCACAAAAAAAGATGGAGAAATTGAATATTGCAAAAATATTTTTGAAGTGTGTTGTCTTCATTAAATTCACAAATTGTTAGAAATATTGCTTTTGATTTATTACAAAAGACAAGATACCTTTGACACCACTCTGTACTGGAGACTTTTTTTTTTACTGTTAACAGTACAGTGTAGATTTATATTGTTCAGAAGCAGCTTCAGCTACTTGCTCTCTATACAGTATAAATCTCATTAAGTTTTTTTCATTTCCCGTGTGTTGCATAAATCCAACATTGCAAATATTATTGTCTATGTATTTAAATATCTTGAATTATTTGAGACTGAAGCAAAATAAATAAATAATACTCACTAATTAATAAATAGATGGGTTGCCTTGGAAAAGGCAGCAGCTAAATAAATAATAATAATATGTTGTCAAGTTACCCATTACAGTATACAATGAGAGTAATAATATGCAGCTAAATTGAGAAATACTAACATACTTATGAATAGTTTCATTATCAAAACATAATCTCTGAAAGACAATATTTAAACTATTGTTGATTATATATGGGTGTTTACGACATTCTTCCATAGTTTAGCTAACTGTGCACGTAACTTTTTAGAATGTAGACTTTGCTTACATTCCAGTTTGTTTATAGCTTCCAAAGGTAATTTTTAGTGGGGTGGTCCCAATGTTATAAAAATCACAGTACAAAGTATCGCATTATAAAATATCACATTACAAGTTATCACATTATAAAATATCACATGCCAGAATATCAAAATACAGATAAGAGCATTTATGAAAGTACAATAAAATCTAATTTAAGAGCAAAATAAAGAATACAGTAAGATATAGGTAAGAGCAAGTCTGACTAAGAGCAGTTATAACTTATAGTAAATATTTGCTTACATCAGTAAAGTCCACTAAGAACATATAGTAAGTATGATAAATGGATGATTTCCCAATGAGAGCAAATACAAAAAAAAACATGGGTACGGTTACCTATAAGAGTAAAATCAGACACAAGATAAAGTTATAGTTAGGAGCAGTTCTTTATTCTTGTGTGTAATCCCCTGCAGGACCAGGGATTACACACAACAGGTAAGTAACACGTTTAGGTTTTTGTTTTTTTCCTTTTGTACAGTTACATATTTGTTTAAAAATCACAGTGTTTAAATTAAAAGCACAATTAAAATGAAAGTCCAAACAAGTCCATTGTTGGTTTTACAATGTGAGGGACCTTGTTCCATCACAGGGGTTCAGATACACCCGACATGGGGAAACCTTCGGCAGAAAAACTGCACTGAAACAAATGAGTCTGCATCTTAATAAGAGGGATCCATCGCCGTAGGTAAGCGCATTGACTTGGAACTGAGGAATTGTTTAAACTAGGACAGAGGGCAGCAGCATACAGTAGACAAGGCACTGTTGGACCACAGGGAGAAACTTGTAAAGAGGTAGAGACTCGGCAAGTCACGGTGCACAACAATAATAACATTTTAAAAAGTCTATGTTTTAATACAAGTTTTATTAAAATCAAACTACTATCGTTAGAAGCTACAGCAGCTGCCAAAAACATAATTAGGATTACTGAATATTGGCTTCCCCAAGCAACAGACAGGAATACTCAATTAGTGGGTTTAGGTTGTATAAGAGGGGCAGACAAGACAGAAGAGGAGGAGGGTGGGGCAGTATATCATAGCATAGAGGTAATACCAATGGACACAGGTGGAACCCCAAACCTATGCATTACCCATATGAGATATCAGATAAAAAAAAGGTCTGATACAACATAATACCAACAACATATCTTTTTATACAACATTAGAGATGCATGCAAGGAAAGGGACACCATAATCTTGAGGCACTTCAACTTCCCAGGTATCAACTGGAACAACCCCATTGGCAGTGCAGCGACAGAGCTTGCAGTGGGGGAAGTGGTAAGTGATTTCTTCTTAGCACAATTTGTAAATGCCTGTGACAGGATGGCTTGCAGTGGTGAGGTGTGGTGACGTCACGGACCAGGAAGTAACTGAATCCAAACAATGGATGGGCGGGTGAAGCTGAATGCTACGGCACTCAGCTGGATTTATTAAATAAACAAACCAAAAACAAAAGATTTAAACAATACCAAAACACAAAACAAAAAGGCGCGATGGCCAAACAAATAGAAACAAGTATACTTTTAAATATAGCAATTGTTCTTTTTATATTCTCCTCGCTCTCTCTCCGCTCTCCCGTACTCTCCTCTCTAGACTCTACACTCAACCTTCAGCACGGACAGCTGCAGGTTCTTATACTCTGGCCGAGGGGTTAACTAGCTGTTAATTAATTATCTTATTACCCCTCGGCCACAGTCTGCATGCGTTTGGTAAGGATGCGTGACTGTCAGCTAGTTAAATAATCAGTAGCTGATCAGTCACGCATCCTCACAGGGTTTTAAATTATAAATAACAAAAGGCGCGGCGCTTGTATCAGCGTCGCAAACAAAAATACAAATAATAATAAATCGGGGCGGGACACTCCGCCACACATGCCCCCCATGCGCAGCACACATGGCCTTTCGCCACCTCCCCCTTATTCCCTAAAGTCGCGCTAACAGTCCCAGCCCAGGAAGAGGGGAAGCAAGGTGTCTCGAAGCTGCCACGGGCGGATGTCCTCCTCCCACCTCAACAACTGTAGCGCCCCAGTGGACCACGCACAGGCCGCTCCTCTGGCCAAAAATTTGGGGTGGTCTCCAGACCTGCCCCTTCTTCATGGCCGGCAGCTCCACTCCGTGGGTCTCCGGCCACCCTTTCTCCTGCAGCGAAATTGCTGCGGGGGAGCTGGTCTCCTGACCTCCCCCTACTTCATGGCTGGCAGCTGCCCTTCATGGGCTCCAGCCACAGTATTTCCTGCCGCAAAAGTGCGGCTGGGGAGCTGGTCTTCTGACCTCCCCCTTCTTCGTGGCGGCAGCTGCCCCTTCATGGGGCTCCAGCCACAGTATTTCCTGCCACGCAGTGCGGCTGGGGAGCTTGTCTCCTAACCTCCCCTTTCGTGGCCGGCAGCTCCCCTTCATGATGCTCCAGCCACAGTATTTCCTGCCGCATGGCAGGACTGGTAGCGACCCCAGGCAAAACAGGACCCTCGGGAGGCGACGGCAGCAGCAGTGGATCCTCGGGAGGCGAACTCGGGAGGGGAGCCCCTGGCCATGGAGGCGGCAGCGGGAGCTCCACTTCTCCCTCGTACCCTGTAACTGGTGGCTCTCTGGGCGTGCGGAGCAACAGGCAGCCCCAAACGATGCGCGAGCAACAGGCAGCCCCAGGCGATGCGGAGCAACAGGCAGAACCCCGGCGATGCGGAGCAGGCATCCTTGGGCGGTGCGAGGCAGGCATCCTTGGGCGGTGCGAGGCAGGGCAGGAGCAATCCTTCCCATGACGGTGGATGTGGAAGCAGGTATTCACCCTCTGCTGGTGGAGGTGGAGATGGAACCAGCAGGTATTCACCCTCTGCTGGTGGAGGTGGGAGGGGCAAGCAGTCCTCCCACGGCAGCTGAGGCGGAACCAGCAGGCATTCACACCTTGCTGGTGGAGCTGGGTGCGGCAAGCAGTCCTCCCACGGCGGTTGAGGCGGAACCAGCAGGTATTCACCCTCTGCTGGTGGAGGTGGGAGGGCAAGCAGTCCTCCCACGGCGGTTGAGGCGGAACCAGCAGGTATTCACCCTCTGCTGGTGGAGGTGGGAGGGGCAAGCAGTCCTCCCACGGCGGTTGAGGCGGAACCAGCAGGTATTCACCCTCTGCTGGTGGAGGTGGCGGAGGCAGAGCAGCTCCTGCTGCTCTGCTCCTGGCGGTGGTGGAGACAGAGGCAGCTCCTGCTGCTCTGCTCCTGGCGGTGGTGGAGACAGAGGCAGCTCCTGCTGCTCTGCTCCTGGCGGTGGTGGAGACAGAGGCAGCTCCTGCTGCTCTGCTCTTGGCGGTGGTGGAGACAGAGGCAGCTCCTGCTGCTCTGCTCCTGGCGGTGGTAGAGACAGAGGCAGCTCCTGCTGCTCTGCTCCTGGCGGTGGTGGAGACAGAGGCAGCTCCTGCTGCTCTGCTCTTGGCGGTGGTGGAGACAGAGGCAGCTCCTGCTGCTCTGCTCCTGGCGGTGGTGGAGACAGAGGCAGCTCCTGCTGCTCTGCTCCTGGCGGTGGTAGAGACAGAGGCAGCTCCTGCTGCTCTGCTCCTGGCGGTGGTGGAGACAGAGGCAGCTCCTGCTGCTCTGCTCCTGGCGGTGGTGGAGACAGAGGCAGCTCCTGCTGCTCTGCTCCTAGTGCTGGAGACGGTGGCGAGGGCTCCTCACCCTCTGGCGTTGGAGATGTCAGCAATGGCTCCTCTCCCTCTGGCGCTGGAGACAGCAGCAACGGCTCTCTCCTCTGGCGCGGGAGGCGGCAGCAATACTCCTCTCCTCTGGCGCTGGAGGCGGCAGCAGCGGTTCCTCTCCCTCTGGCTGGAGGCGGCAGCAACGCTCTCTCCCTCTGGCTGGAGGCGGCAGCAGCGGCTCCTCCCTCTGGCGCTGGAGGCGGTGGCGAGGGCTCCTCGACCTCTGGCGCTGGAGATGGCGGCGATGGCTCCTCTCCTTCTGGCGCTGGAAACAGCAGCGGGGCCCCTCCCATATCTGCAGCCAGGTAGTTGAGCACCATGGCTGCGATGTCTGGAGGGATGCTGGAGTGGTGTTTCTGTTCCCAGGCCTCCCAGCGCTCCCCATCTCTGCCTACAGGAGGTTGATCACAGCAGGGAGGGTGTCCACGATATTCCTCTCAGGTTCCGCCAGCCAGTCCCAGATCCCCTCAGAGTAGACAGGATTCTTCGCCTCGGAGGATGCGGGTCCTCTCTCACCCTTGCTGGGCGCTCAGTCTCCTTCCTCTCCTGCCATGGAGGGGGTTGGTCGGTGCCACGTGCCCGACCTCACCAACCGCAAAGCACCACTCCTCTCCCTTCAGGCAGGTGAGGCAGACGTCCAGCGTGGTAAGGACCCCACAGGACTTGCGACCAGCCCCGCGCTGCTGTTGCTGCGGCGCCTGCTGCTGTTGTTGTTGCTGCTGCTGCTTTCTCCTCCGGCTACTTTTTCCCATTATTTATTTGAAAAAAAAAACGAACAAACAAAAAAAACGCACTTTTCTGTCCTGGTCCGGCTCCTGGAGGCATTGTTTGTCCCACGCAGGACACCATATGTGACAGGATGGCTTGCAGTGGTGAGGTGTGGTGACGTCACGGACCAGGAAGTAACTGAATCCAAACAATGGATGGGCGGGTGAAGCTGAATACTATGGCACTCAGCTGGATTTATTAAATAAACAAACCAAAAACAAAAGATTTAAACAATACCAAAACACAAAACAAAAAGGCGCGATGGCCAAACAAACAGAAACAAGTATACTTTTAAATATAGCAATTGTTCTTTTATATTCTCCTCGCTCTCTCTCCGCTCTCCGCACTCTCCTCTCTAGACTCTACACTCAACCTTCAGCACGGACAGCTGCAGGTTCTTATACTCTGGCCGAGGGGTTAACTAGCTGTTAATTATTATCTTATTACCCTCGGCCACAGTCTGCATCGTTTGGTAAGGATGCGTGACTGTCAGCTAGTTAAATAATCAGTAGCTGATCAGTCACGCATCCTCACAGGGTTTTTAAATTATAAATAACAAAAGACGCGGCGCTTGTATCAGCGCCGCAAACAATAATACAAATAATAATAAATAGGGGCGGGACACTCCGTCACAATGCCCCTACCAGACTTAGGAAGGAGGGAAGAGACATTTCTTCACACAGAGTGGTGGGGGTATGGAATGGGTTTCCTAGTCATGTTGAGGGAGAATCATTTGGATCTTTTAAGACCCAACTTGACAAAGGTTTGAGATCAAATGTCCTCCTCTCATTTGTATATTTTCTTATGTTCTTATGGAATCAGGGAGGAAACAAGGGAAATTTAGCAACCACGTTACGCACGTAATGAAAAGGGAGTTCTGGATAGATTCCATTTTTGGGAAAGTTGTGGGATTCAAAATTACTCTCCATGAATAGGTCTTTAACATTACTTCTATACCAAATGTGAATCCTCATAGGGTTGAAACTAATTATTCAATATGCAGGGATGAATACTGACATTGTTTACAAGTCAAAAGTCTGCATAAATTGCATGTAAATCCTGAAACAATAAGAGCGGTAACAATAAGAGTAACAAGTAAAGTACTGCCTAGTACTGGGCCAAATTACATTTAAAGATGTTAGAATGAGTGACTACATTTTTCCCATAACCTGACTACCCCTCATATTTAATATTGATATAAGTTTGTGTCATCTTTAAATAGTAATTTGTTACAAGACAGCTATGAAAATACAAAAAAACCTAAATAGATGCATTGTGTTTCGGTTGCAATATGTGTTCTGGAAACTATTCTATACTATGGTAAACTAACCTATGCCGTAAACCAAGACATAAATGAAAGTTAACAACTTACCTATTTTATTGACCTAAATGTTTTCTTCACGATCGCCTGTACTGTCCATGAATTGAAGTTTTGAATGATTTTGGCCAATTGAAATGCTAGATAAATTGACGCTAGATATGTGTTTGGGTATTCAGACATGCACCCTCCTGAACCTCCAACTACCCAGTGCCTAGGAGACAGACGGATAATATCTATGGTACCTAGGACCCTAACTTTATTCTGTTAGCATGAACCATGTGTAACAACCTTGTAGTGCTGCCAAAATACAAATCCGCTTTATTTGTTTTTTATTTTTTCTTGTATTTTATTTCTGACCTACGAAAATAAGTGGTCAAATATACAAACATTGACTCTCTTTATTTCTCCAATTATCAAAAAAGGACAGACTGAGAGCACCCGTAAAGAAATCTGACTCCCCATGGAGGTAAGATAATTACTGCATTTCATCTGACTGGATTGCTTAAGGGCATGCTTCAGTCTTAACTAGATAACTCTTACAGACATCCAGGCTTTGGTCAGAATAATTAAAGCTTCATGTGGTATGCCTGAAGCCTTTTGATGAACACTTCATTAACTACAGTTCACAATGTTAAGGTAATATCTTTAATAGAACGAGTAACATACGCTATATTAACTTTATCATTAATAATACAAAAATGAATGTGTTGTTTAACTTGGCCGTTAAATTAAATCCCTATATAGCTGATTTCTCTTTTATTCTTTTTTTATTTAAACGTTGCTGTTTCTGCACATGTGAAATGTTTTTGTCTGATAAAGCTAGACTTGTAATTAGAGGAAAACTATAACTAATGCAAATCAGTTGTTTAGGAGATGGAAATTAGTTTTTATTCAGAACACAAAATGTCTGTTTCAAAAATGATTTATTGGGTTATATTTTTAGTGCAGCAGAACTTTTCAATTAAATATACTGAACTGTTTTCATTTAGTTTGTCGTGCATATAAAGATCAGCATTGACTATGTGCCAAAGTGCCCCACTCTAGAATTGCAATTGGTTGCCTGAAGTTTCAGACTTTGAAGGCTTGGTAAAGCAGATTAAACGCTTTCTCAGTGTTGCACAAGGTAAATATAAAGTCTACTGTAAGTTTCATGTGGGCCCAGAACCAATTTAACACCTTTTTTTTTTACTTCATACCCAAGGTGCCTACCTAAACAACTTGATGATTTTTGTGAGATAAATCTCTTTTATTAAGATATGTAAATCATTCTAAAAGAAATACACTACAATCTGCATATGTTAACATCAATATAATGGATGCTTTTTATACAAGTTCTGAAAAACCTTATATAATTTATTTGAAACAGCTAAGCTCATGTTACAAACTCAGCCAAAGAGAACCTGCACAATTGCATTTGATTGGAACAACATGCATTCCATATGCATTTCCATATAGTATTTTATATAAGGTATCCAAATTTATTAAACCATAGTGTAGTACAGTCTAGAGCAGAGGTTGTCAAACTGGGGTCGCGTAACAAGTTTATCGGGGGCGCAAGACCTGACTGGTAAATATTTTTTTCTGACTTGTGAAACAAGGTGCATCGTACCAAAGCTTCACAATAATATTCTGACACACGTCATCGACAGCAAACAACTGGAAAAAATTGAGCATCTTTTTAAATGTTAAGTTGAGGGTATTGATCCAGATGAAGGAGCAGATAAAGCCGGGCAAAAAAGAACAGGAAATACCAACCCTCTTACTTGGACTTTGGATTTACACGCATTGGTTCTGATGAACATCAGCGACTACAGCTGTTGTTTGTGCGGATGTTCTTGCCAATGATAGCATAAAAAGAAAAAAAGCGCCATCCAGAGAACAAACATCCTGCCCTCAAAGATAAGGCACAAGATGTTTTCGAACAAAAGCTCTTTCAACTCAAAGGACTGAGGAGGTTAATCGAAGAAAGCAGCTCTACACCTGCCAAAGCACTTGAAGCATCGTACGCGGCCTCCAACCAAATAGCAACAAGTGGAAAACCTCATACGACTGGTGAAGATCTTGTGCTGCCAACAGCAAATAAAATGGCATTGATGGTATGTGGAAGGAAAGTTGTTGATCAGTTAAGTCTCATTCCACTACTGGTATCTGACAACACGGTTAGCCACAGATTTGCTGACATTAAAGAAGACATTGAGGAGCAGCTTGTTGAAGCAGTGAGGCAAAGCCCCCTTTTCACATTACAAATCGACGAGAGTACAGACAGCTGCAATGCAGCTCAAATAATGGTTTATGTTTGATACAACAGCTCAACTCAGATTAAAGAGGGCTCATCCTACTCACTCACTGGAAGTCTGGAAAAAGTATGGAAAAATGCCAAACTGATTTCCAGGGCTTGAAAATGCTTGAGAAACTATGTGTCTGTTATGAAAGTCTTGAAAAAGGCTGGAATTTTACTAGTATCACAAGAGAATGAAAATAATTCTGCATTTTTTTTAATTTATTTATTTTTATTATTAATATTTGATTTCGAAAGCGGGTCAGCAGCTCTAGTGACAACTGTCTAGGTAATTTGCTAGTAGTAGCAACTATAATGTGTGCGTACCTAAATTCAACGGTACTGTTGAGCGTTGACTCAACAAAAACGTCACTATTGTCACAACACTTCCGGGTATTTAGGAACCCTTCGTTGCATTCCTAAACTAAACGGTAAAATTTAAAATGAACAACTCTGCATATCGGCTTGCAGCTTCTAAAAAAAATTGTACAAAATCTTAAATATAAGTTTGTATTAAATGTGCTGCATTACTTCGTAATTATATCATATATAAATATATATATATATATATATATATAGCTCAAAGAGCCAGTAGTTACGTTGTCATATTTGCTGTGTTTTATTTATGTTTTGGGTGGGAGGAGGACATCCTACCGTGGCCGCCACCTTTGGCCCGTTGCTGCCTCTGTTCCTGGGCCAGGACTGCTAGCCGGGACTTTGGGGACTAAGGGGGGGAGGTGGCTGAAAAGGCCATGTGTGCTGCGCACAAGGGGGGGCATGTGTGGTGGAGTGTCCCGCCCCTATATTTATAGGTGCACTGTTTATTATTATTTATATTATTGTTTATGGCGCAGATAAAAGCGCCGTGTATTTGTTATTGTTTTTATATTTTAAAAACCTTGTGAGGATGCGTGGCTGATCAGCTACTGATTATTTAACTAGCTGACAGTCACACATCCTTACTAAACTTGTGCAGACTGTGGCCGAGGGGTATTAAGATAATTAACAGCTAGTTAACCCCTCGGCCAGAGTATAAGAACCTGCAGCTGTCCGTGCTGGGGGGGTGTATTAGGAGTGAGAGCGGAGAGAGCGAGGAGAGAGAAAACTAAATTTAAAAAAACAACTGATAAGTATCATGCTGGTGGTAAAACCAGCACGCTTATTTGTTTGTTTATATGTTTGGCCAACGTGCCCTTTTGTTTCTGTTTGTTTAAATCTTTTGTTTTTGATTTACTATTTAATAAAAGGAGCTGAACGCCGTAGCGTTTCACCTCTCACCTGCTACTTCCTGAGTCTGTGTTTCTGGTCTGTGACGTCACCACACCTCACCACTGCAAGCCATCCTGAGGCAAAGCCCCTTTTTCACATTACAAATCGACGAGAGTACAGACAGCTGCAAAGCAGGCCAAATAATGGTTTATGTTTGATACAACAGCTCAATTAAAGAGGGCTCATCCTATTCACTGAGGTAAATGTGACTCATTAGGTGTTCTTTTATATTCCAGTGTATTAAGTATTTGAATAGGGGTACTGTGCTATGTTGCTTTCTGTCTTGAGAAAAATATATATTGGGAAAATCATCTTTTTCTAAATACTGTACTGTTTATTTGAAGGGGGAAGTGTACTTGGGGTATGCATCTCGGAAGGGGGCTGCAACAAAAAAGTTTAGGAACCTCTCATCTAGAGTTAAGCTTTAGAGACACCTAATTGGCAACATGGTTCCCTACTGTAGAACTACAAACTAAGTACCAACCGTTAATAAATTATTGTTTTTACCAACTCTAAGCGAGTGGTTTATTAAAAACACACCACACCAGCAAGTTATCTTAATTGCATCTCCCTGCTCTCCATAAGAATACTGCATATTGATTTATTAAGCAGCCCTTAAAATATTGTTGCTTCATAATTGGGATTTCAGTGCAATGGGATTTAGTTGATTATATGGCAGTGTTATTTAGTTGTTTGACTGTCTGTTAAATTCATGTAACAGTATTGTTGTCAGTTAAATGTCCCAAGCAAAACAGAAATACAATAAACTGTCAATGTGTTAATAGAAATAAAGATTTTATAGGTTTGTGATCAGGTGGCTTTGTGTAGCGTGTGGGTCGCAGTGGTGTGTCGTGACAAAATGGACTGGGGTAGCAGAGTCGTCGCAACCCCCCCCCCTTTTTTTTTTAAGTGGCAGCTACCTGTAGCCACAGATACCTTTCATAATTTGAATTCTGAAAGTGCCGAGTATATCCTTTCCCTTCCCGTGTCAGCTCTGGGATCTGTGGTGTACATCTCCCTTTAACAATCTTCAATTTTTCAGAGAAAGTTCTCCTGGAAAAAGGATTCGTAGCCAAATCAACTATGATTTCTCCGTTTTCTCACATTTTTATTTTAGTGTAAAATAAAATTTGAAATAATTAGATGTTGTAAAGGTATTTCTATTTATCAATGTATATTTATAAGCAATATCGTGCGAAATCCAGTTATCCTCCTAACTGCAGTGCTAACCAAGGAATATTCATGTTTTGGGGTTGCTCACTAATGATTGGTCAACTATCAGAGCTTTGACTTTCACATTGGTTGCTAAAGCAGGCCCTTCAAGTGAGGCAGAGAATACCCTAGAAGATTTATGGCCCTCCTCTGCTCACTCTTGATTGGTCGTCTGTCTAAAAAAAAGGACATTTTTCGACTCGTCTATTGGTTAAACTCACTCAAGCCCTTCAACTGAAATGGAGAATACCCTCCTGTTTCTTTTTTTTCAAGCGTCTGGTCGTTGTTTTAGACCTATGCGGGGAAAATGCAGATCTCTTATTGGCTGATCAACGAACAAATAATAAATTAGAGTAGTATGCCTCATAGTATAAGCAAGCACACTATACGCAAGTGAGTGAGGCAACGTAATGTCATTTGACTGACGGTTTACTTGGCACTGTCTGGTCAGCCGAGAATACCTTGAAGGTCCTGACGGCACGCCACTGGTGGGTGGTGACGTCAGACCAGGGGAGGAAACATAAACACAGGTAGGTACGGGGCAAAACGGCGCTGTGTGACCGTATTTTTAATTAAATACAAAATAAAGATTTGAACAAAAAATACTGCTCACAGAGTGAAAATAAAAAGGTAAACAAAACAAAGTCTCAAACACAAAACAAAATATCTAGGTCAGGCTGGGCAGTCGCCTTCACTGATCCTATAGGGGTAAGTGTATCTAGTTTTTACTTTCAGTTTTGTTGTTGCTCTCTCTCTTTCTTGCTTGCTTGCTTGCTTGCTGTGGTTCGCTCCTCTCAAACACCTTCTCCTAGAGCGCAGAAATCTGCAGGCTTTTATACAGGTGACCATCTCCCGATTAGCAACAATTAATCAATGAATTAACTCGGGAGATGGTCACCTTCTGCATGAGGTTTTTAAAAGGCACAAAACAATAACAAACCGCATGGCTTTTCGCCGTCCTATTTTAAACAATAAATCATAATAATAATACAAAAATATGCACAGGGGCATGGAGTACCCCATTCTAATATATTTAAAATATATATTTTATAGTAGGGCTTTTCCCTGCCCCCTTTTATATGTGCAGGGCTTTTCTACCGCCCTACTACAAGGGTCAATGGGATATTTTCGTGTGTTTTACTATTATAGCAGAATGCCTGGCAAGGACACAAGCGAGAAGATCGGCTTCTGTATGTGAGCAAACACACAGAAAATAATCCAATAAAACTATAATATTTTGCTGCCAAAGTAAAAAAGATAATTGTATTTTTACCTTTGTCTGGTGTGAGATGAAGCAATGTAGCCTCAAACAAATATTGACTCCACCATTTCATAAAGTAAATATTTAATGAAATATTTACCTCAGAAAGAGTTATTAAGTAATATTTACTCATTTAATAAATTGGCTAATAAATTAAAGAGCTTAAACAGATAACAGATTGCCCGAAAATAAATACATAAATAAATTAATACAAATCCAAGCCTTTTTAAAACAGTGTTGTACAGGGGAGAAATTCTCACAGGGTTCGTACGCTAGTCTGGAAGTCTGGAAAAAGTATGGAAAAATGCCAAACTGATTTCCAGGGCTTGAAAATGCTTGAAAAACCATGTCTCCATTATGAAAGTCTTGAAAAAGTCTGGAATTTTACTAGTATCACGGGAGAATGAAAATAATTCTGCGTTTTTTTTAATTAATTATTTTATTTTTATTATTAATATTTGATTTTGAAAGCAGGTCAGCAGCTCTAGTGACAACTGTCTAGGCAGTAGCAACTATAATGTGTGCGTACCTAAATTCAACGGTACAAAAACGTCACTATTGTCACAACACTTCCGGGTATTTAGGAACGCTTCGTTGCATTCCTAAACTAAACGGTAAAATTTAAAATGAACGAATCTGCATATCGGCTTGCGACTTCTAAAAAAATTATACAAAATCTTAAATATAAGTTTGTATTAAATGTGCTGCATTTAATACATATATATATATATATATATATATATATATATATATATATATATATATATATATATATATATATAGCTCAAAGAGGCAGTAGTTACGTTGTCATATTTGCTGTGTTTTATTTTATTTATGTTTTATTTGTTGTACAACACATAATAATACATAAATAAAATAAATAACGATATATGTGTGTGTGTGTGTGTGTGTGTGTGTATTAACAATTACCGTTTTGACGGCGGATTGCGGTATCAGTATCTACATTTAAATCGCATTCATAATTTGTGTGGGTGTCGCCATCTTTCTGTTGATCTGTTCACCAGCTCTGAGAGTCGGTGAGTTCGTTGAGTCAGCGTTGAGCCAACGCAGCACGTCACTAGCACTGAACGGTGAGTTCAGGAACGATTTTAAGTGTTGCTTCTCAGCGTTGAATTTAGGAACGCAGCCATTGCTTGCGACCAAAACGCACAAGGATTGCACCGTGTATCACCCCTGACAACGTCCTGACAACTCAAGCAATCCTATCCAGTCAGCACACTGGTATATGTCACATGACCCTGTCTGCTCCAGTGAAACGAAGGGCAAAATCGACACTACGACAGCCAAAATATATCAATTTATATTTGAAGGCTATGATTTTTAAACAAAGATACAAACTGGAATTACAAGCTACTGTACTCGGCTCACCCAGATTCACATTTTGTTATCTTGTTGTTACCTTCATTAAATCGTTAACCTTATTTCCCTACCCAGGGGGGAAAAAATACGAATACAAAACAAGTTATTATCATCACTGACTGGGATTTTTTTTAAAAACACACTTTCTGTAGCCCCTATGGTGTGTATAAACATAGCATGTTAACATCGCTTTTTTCATTTCTTTAATGTGATTAATACAATGTACCGGTAATTGTATTTTAAATGTATGGTGCTTGCTTGTAACTTACAGTCTCGAGTGCAGCAACAGTCTCGGGTCCAAACCGTCAGCCGAGTGTAGATATACTATTTACATCCTCGCTCTATGGCCTTGTGGCTATGTGCTCCGCCCCTGTGTGCGTTTCTATGTTGTATGTTGCGTGTGCTGTGTTAATGTTGGTGTATAGGCATTGGTACACGGGATATAAACGGGTCTGTGTTTCACGTGTGTTTAAAGATGTAGAATTGTATTTAGGCACGAGGATGGCACATCACTTCACGTGCATTTAAAGTATGTAATATGTGAGCACGAGGTTGCACTTAATTAATTCATGTGCTGGGATTCAAGTGAATAATTAATTAGTAATTGAATCCCAGCACAACAGTATATATAGATGCACGTTTCACTCACTCGGGGTGGTGTGTTCGGTGAGTGGAGAATGGGTGTAGAGAGGAGGAGAGCGAAATATTTATAACAATTGCTATCGCGTGCTGGTAGGACCAGCACGATACTTGTTTGTTTATTTACTCACAGTGTTTGTGTGTCTGTCCATCCACTGTTTGTTTAATTGTTAGTCCGTTTTGTTCGTCTATTTATTTTGGTGCAAGTGCCGTGTCCTGTTTCTGTTTGTTTAAACCTTTTATTTATAATAAACCGCGCAACAGCGCTTTCATCATTTCACCTCATCTGTCCTGTCTCTGTGTATTCATTTCCTGGTTCTGACGTCACCACTCAGCCAGCCGTGTGACAGGCCTACATTATACAATTTAAATACTGATTTAAGAAACAAACAAATAAATAAATAAATCAAACTGCTGCTGATGTTGGCTGGTACAGCTCTATGCAACCACCACGGCAAAGCAACATTGATGTGTGTGTTTTATTATTTTTTTTTTTTTGTTAATAAGGAAGGTTCTTCAACGAATAGGATATAGCCAGAATACTGGATGCAGTATGCCACAAATAGGTACTGTACTTGTAATTCTACTTTTATTCACACAATCTCATTGCTATTATTATTATTATTATTATTATTATTATTATTAAGTGGTAGTAGTGACACATACTGTAATAATAAAGAAAATCAAAGAATAAAAATAGTACTAATATTATTACTAATTTAGCTAATGCCTTTATCCAAGGTGACTTCTTTAACTTACTCCAGCAGCTTGTTCGTTTTGGGTTGTCCTTTTACTATAGCGAACAAAAGGCTCTGGACCCAAACAGGGTTGTTATAGCGAGGGTGTACTGTATTTAGTATTTGACTTGTATGTTTAATATACGACACTTGCACATTTTAATATATAATGCGTGCACATTTGTTATTTCATTTTTGTTATTTGTCTCCTCCCACAGTGTTCAATATTTAACAGAGGGTATAAAGAAGTTTGGATCAGAATCCAATATCATGCCTTACAAAATAGTAGCATACTGCCAAAATGGTCTGGTTTTAGTATACTATTGTTACTATTATTCTATCCTATTTTGGCACAAGTATACTTGCAGTATACAACTTTTTATATTCTCTTTGTAAATAATGGAACATAGTTCTCAAATATTGGGCATTTCTTAAATTGTATCTTACTTCTCTTTTGCATACCTGCATTGTCTTTTGCTAGATATGCATCTCCAGATTCTGACAAATACTTTCAGAAAACCAGGTGCAACTTCTGCTCTGGATCAAAAAGATGTAATGCTCTGCGGCTGCCCGCCTATGTGGATAACTATCAAAAAACTAGTCTGAGAAAAACAAATGGAAGTCTGGAAAAAGTATGGAACTTTGATGTTGAAAAAGTGTATGAACCCTGTTCTCAATAAAAAAAATAAATTCAGGTACTCATATGCATAGGTGGGTGTAAAAATGTAAAATACAATTTGAGCGCCAGTGAATAAATACTTTTAAAATGTATACATATTGGTACACGATACATTTATAAATATAAGCCTTAAAAATGGTTGATCAATTATAACCAATTCACTATAAACAAGGAAGCTGAAAATACTGAAAGCTTTGTATCCTATCGTTCAGTCATGTACTGTAATATAACACTTAAGTTAAACCTTAAATTACACTATGCAGTAACTGCTGTAGAGAGGGTTTTGTTTCAAGATACCCTAAAAAAGGGATAATGTTATAAAAATGGTATAAAAAAACAACAGTGCTATGAAAAAAATTATACAAAAAAGGTCTAAATCAAACAATGTACAATAGGGGCTAAAATACTCCTCACATTTGTTATGTAATAGGCACTACGACTACTAATGATGTACTTGGCCATTTTAATCTCCACAGTATTCTCTGGAATTATCCTCATACTTTCCAGACCCTGGATACTCACCTACAACAGGACCTGTCCATGATACAATAATAGCTTTGGATTATAACATATATCCATGTTTCTTTTATTTATTTTGTACTTATTACTTATCTTACAATAATATGTGTGCTTCTCTTTTGTGTTTCTGTGTAGATTAATTACCATGATCTATTTCAGAAAAATATTTTTCAGGCAGAAACAGTATAATGATTTCCATTACATGAGAGTAGATGTTAAAACATCATGTTGATTTGAACTCAGCTCTTGCCAAGATAAGCATCAACTAAGACGTAGCTTTATAGTAAACTAATGTGACCCATCTCTGTCTCCATCCATTTGCGTTTCATTCCATATAAAGATGTAGATATCCTTCTGCCTGGTGTTGATGGCTGAAGTGTAATGCTGGCTCCAGGGATCAGCTTATTTTGCCTCCCTAGTGCATCAGCACACACAACGGCTGCGATGCTGGCTCCGGGGATCAACCACAGTGCGGTCTCCCCAGCGCATCAGCATGACAACCGTCTGGATTGAGCTAAGTAGGGTACATCTCTGGGGTCTTCAAGTGGGCACCTTCCATTCTCTGTGTTTTGTCGACTAGCCCACGACACCTCAAGAGGGCTCGACGGTGATTCTGGCATCCTAGCATCACCCCCCTCCGTCCCCCACTCAACTCAGCCCAGCTTACTTACCTGTACATCAGCGTTTCTTTTCTTTCTATTGTGTTTGAGATCCCCAACCAGAATCTTTCCGTCTCAACCACAGCCAGTTGCTGCTCCTCTCTGCTGCTTCAGATAAGTTCTTCACTCTGTGACGCAACTCTTGGCCACTGAATCCGACGTCTCTGAGAAACCGGGTTGTAGAGTGTGCCACAAATCCTCGACAACCCATCATATGTTGACCTGATGAGGAAACTGATCCTGCTCTGTTCCATTGTCTATAGGTCTTGCCACCTGATCTTGTGTTGTTCCACACTCTCCCATCTCATCCATTCTCCCTGCTTGGCCTGGGAAACAGCCTTTACGCGCCTCATACTCTCCTCCTGCTTTTGCACATCGTTGACTACCAGCTTCCTCTGTTGAGCTAGGGCTGCCTCGTGCCATGTAGGAGGAGCTGAACTGAGACCAAGACCCCCTCTTCCATGCTGAATTTGCCCCATGATATCACCGATTCGAAGGGCAGCCTTTGCATCTTCCACAGCTTTCTTTGCCACCCACTTTCTTCCAGTTTTCAACACAGGTGCTGCCTCCCTTACGTATTTGTCGCATGACTCTACTAATGTCATTTCCAGTTGGTCGTTGGCGCACTTAAACTCCTTGGTTAGAGCGGAGACTGGTAGCTGCATTATTCCTTTACCATAAAGTCCCACTCTGCTGAGGCAGCGTGGAACTCTCAACCATTTCCTGATGCATGAACTGATTAAAGCTTCTAGCTTCTCTACTGTTGTCAAATAAATCTTGTACACAGTCAGTGGCCACAGGAGCCTCGGCAGTAGACCAAACTGAAAGCTCCAGAGTTTTAGTTTGCCTGGTAAAGCGTAGCTGTCTATGCTCTTCAACCCTTCCACTGCTTGTTGTCTAACTTCTCCTTCACAAACTGTGTGCATTAGATCCCCGTCGTACCATCTCCCAAGACTTTTCACTGGCTTCTCAGACACTGTTGGTATTGCCTCACCATTAATGTAGAACATTTTATCTACTACTTTACCTTTAATTATAGAGATGCTCCTTGATTTAGTGGGCTTAAATTGCTTTCATGCCCATTCAATGTTATTGGTTAATTTGCCCAATAACCGATTAGTGCAAGCTACTGTTGTAGTCATGGTTGTCATGTCATCCATGTATGCTCGAATTGGTGGTAGTTGCATTCCAGAAGCCAAGCGCTCTCCTCCCACACCCATTTTGATGCCCTAATGATTACTTCCATTGCCATGGTAAAAGCCAGTGGAGAAATGGTGCATCCTGCCATTATTCCAACTTCTAGGCATTGCCATGTAGTGCTGAATTCTGAAGTTGAAAAACTAAATTGCAAATCTCCAAAGTAGGCTTTCACTAAATTTGTTATTGTCATCGGTACACTGAAAAAATCAAATGCTGCCCAAAGAAGTTCATGTGGCACTGAACCATATGCATTAGCCAAATCCAGGAATGTCACATGGAGCTCCTTCCTCTCCTTTTAGCTGAATTTGTTGCCAGATCACATTGATGTGTTCTAAGCATCCTGGGAAACCTTGAATGCCTGCTTTTTATACTGAAGTGTCAATGAAGCAGTTCTTTTAATAGATAAGTTGACAATCTCTCAGCAATAATGCTGAAGAAAATCTTGCCTTCTACGTTTAATAGGGAAATAGGGCAAAACTGACTGATGCTTGTAGAATCTTTTTCTTTAGGTAGACTTTTTTATTTATTTATTTTTTATTCCTAGTATTGTGGTTTCTGCACAAGAAACAAAGTGGCAAAAGACCCATTTTCATAAATTAATGTAATTATTATGGTTTACTTATGCCTTTTTTTTTAGATGTATTCGCAAGTGAAAACTCACATTTAACATAAATAAACACTTCATTGTACAAAGAAAAAACACCTCACCATTTTGGTTTACATTTATTATAGTCCTCAATAATAGAAAATACTAGGATCACAACAAACAAAAAGTTGATCACTATGTTTAACATGTACCTTGCAAGTCGGGCCAGTGTTTGAAAAGCGTGAAGCACACCTCCATCTGTATCCTGATCACTTACCAAATCTGAAGCAGCACTTTGTTGATCCTGTTTTGCAAATTCTGGGAATGTGGTAAATCAGGAAAAACGTGTTATGATAATTATTTCTAATATTTGTCAACTATGTCATTTATGGCAAACACTGACATGGATTTTTTGTCATTCGAATATTCAGATAGTTTCTCTGCCATACTAAAGAAAATAATTATTACTTCATAATAATGATAATTACTCCACACCGCTGTTTCCACGTTGCACTGCTAAGGTCTTCTCTCGTTGATCAACGAATGAGCACTGACACAAAGCGAAATCGGCGGAGATTTGTGACTCATGGCAAAATGAAATCTGATCAGAATGAAAAATCTGTCAACTCATCAACATCTTCTGAAAAGAAAAATATATATTTTTGTTCGGCAAGCATTCTTGATTATGTAAAGCAATTTAGTATGCTGTCCGGTAATGCTGCGCTTTATAATCATGGTATATACTAGGGTTGACAGTGCTCCTGGTTTGCTGGCTCCGGCTCTAGAGTGGCCAGTGGTTCAGCTCCAGCTCCAGGCTGGCTCCAGCAGCCTCTGCTCCAGCTCCGGAGCCACTCCGGTGCTGCTCCACACTGGTGCTCCAGCTCCGGCTACACAATAACCTATGTGTGAGTATCACCGTATCATATTATTTAAGATTTTATAATGCTAATTGTGAGAAAGTGGTTTGCAGTGCTCAGGAATAACAGACACAAGACAGTTCATGGTGAAAACAGCTCTTTATTTGGCTGGGTTGCGTGCTCACAACTCTTAAATAATAATAACTGGCTGCACACACCAATGTGTATCGCTCAGTTAAACCACAGGGTTCAGTCCTGAAATAATAAGGCACTATGCAAGACACACACAAACACAACACGGTCACAAGTCCAGAGTGAGTGCTCTTAGTGAAAGTGGTGATTTGCAGGTTTATACGTGCACAATGGTGAAGTGTAGTCCAGGTTTAATTGCTAGCTGTTTAGCTACAGCTCCCACACACTATTAACTACTTTGCCACAATTGTTAAACCACTCTCAAAATAAAATGTGGTGTGGAATTTTTGCGACTTATTTCTTGGGAATCAACAATACTACTCAAAATTCCAATTCTTTATTAAGCAGAAACAGTCATACAAGTACAGCACAAATGAGGATGCTATATTTGGTATAAAGAGATACAAAATAAGCCAATGAAACAAAAATGTGATACAAAATAAAAGTACACCATCTGGTTACAAAAATAAAATAGTGCATCTCTAATAGCAGGACCCTCTTCATATCACTGTTGTGCAATTCTTGCTGGAGGCTGAGGTAGCTGTTCCTCTGCTTGCCTGAACACCTCCTTACGGTCCTGGCACAGATTGTGCAGGATACAGCAGGCAGTAATAAAATAGGGGATCAAGCTTGTGGTTCACTTCATTACACTTCAGCCCCCACAGATGATGTGTGAAAAGCAGTGTGGGCGACAACACTAAAACAAAGTATTGAGAGGAACGGTAGTTCCTCGTACAAGTTAGAAAAACTTGTTTGAAACTACCGAGTGTCTCTATACAGCTCAAAGAGTTTAGCTGTTTTTACCATGTTGCAGCAGCAAAACACTTAGAATTACCATCTGTACCAGTATCAAAAGTCTGAAACTTTCTTACATCAAATATGAAAAAAACATACATACCTCTTATACACAATGAGATATATGTCATCAAACTAAGGTAAAATTGTTATTCTCCTTCTTCTTCTGTCTACTTTCTAAGGGTGTGTAGTGACTTTTCAAACAGAAAAGCTAAATAACTGGACATCTACCAATCATGTGATTCCACATGTTGGTCAACGTCAAAATAAACCAGGGAATGCAAGCAGTTTGATATCCACACCATTTATATTAAACCATTTATTTATGTTTTAAAACAGCACATATCGCAGGAAAAAAAAATACCGTGGTTTGAACTTGCAACATGACGTTCTTGAAGAGCACACGACCTTAGACCTTAGTTCTGCGATTCTAGAAATTTTCGATTTCCTGTTTGAAAATTTCTAGTTTCCTGTTTCTTTGGTAGATACCATAGAATGGAATTGTACACAAGAGTGGCATGTAGCTTCCTTATCTAAATCTCTGATCTCTGATAAATTGTAGTTCCTTGTTTAATTAAAAATAAAGGAATAATTTATTTGGTAGAAATAAATAAATTATTTAAACAAATGCATAGAGGAATAAATACATTTATAAATAAATATTTTTAAATAAATAAATGTAGAAATGAATATATGTTTATATTATAAATGTATAAATAAATTAATAAATAGCAAGCTAGAAAACTACATGTCATATTAATTGATTTGGCTGATGCATTTATCCACAGTTTCATGTAAAATATATATATATATATATATATATATATATATATATATTGAGATGAACGGTAGTTCCTCATACAAGTTAGAAAAACTTGTTGGAAACTGCCGAGATTTAGTTATACATAGGGCCACAGAAAATTCACGGTACTTTGGTAAGTTTCTATTGCAAGTTGGCTAAAATTTATAGCGCATCAAAGAAAGTCACCGAGGTTGAAACATTTAATGGTAGCTACTGAGTCAGCATTTACATTGTAATGTTTAAATCAATATTTTAAAATGTAACATACAAAGGTCATTTAAATGTGTTGGCTGAAAAAAGTAACAAGCAGACAAAACTTATTAAAACAAAACAAGTTTGAATGACAAATTCAGCAACATTGTCGAGTTTTGTAAACATTTAAAACTTAGGCTATGTTCATATAGTAATTAAACGGACTGTGTTGCATAGCGTTATGCTGACTTTGAAAAACAAAATGTTAAAAACAGGGTTAAGTGCAAGTGACAAAACCAAAACTTTGTGTTTTTCTTTACACACACTAAATCATACATGACGTTTTAAACCACATAACATTGTGCTACTTGAGCGAATCAACCTATACAAAATAACTGAAGAACAGGAAAAACAAGAAGAAATCGTATGTGACTTTTTATCGCAAGCACGCTCACACACACACCACACACACATACACACACACAATTATCTGGCCCGTGAGCAGAAAACTAGTTATTTGTTGAGAGTGTGAAAATAAATTGGACCTGACGCGCTGAATATATGGACCGCAAAGGGTATTAATCGCTATTGAAATAATTGCATAAGAGAAGTTATAAATATATTTATTTCACGCCTCCACCCACTGTTTTAATTGCATTTGGATCATTCCAGACACCACCTGATACGTGAGCGCAACAAACTCAGCAATGCATTGATCATTAATACATTTTAAAAACAAAACATCAAAGTCACAGCATGCATTATATTCGGGTCGGGACATTTCAATTAGATGAGAATAATCAGAGTGTGACATTAACAGAAGTGACATTAAATTTGACTGTATTATGGCTACGTCTGTCTTCTTTTTCATACATTTACACTGTAAAACACGAGGCTGAAGTTGGCTTCTTATTCGCCAGCTTCTTATTCGCCCAGCTACTTATTCGCAAGCTTTTAAGTGCATAAATGTATTTGTCTACGTTGAAGAAGTAGCCTTGCATTTAAAGGGTTAAATCACTTTGGGCTGCCGATTTCTCTACAGGTACCTGAAGAGGGGTAATCCTCCTCCAAGCCCCACTTGTATTTAGCCTGGCCCAACGTGGTTTACTGGGGCAGAACAGAGGGCAAACAGGCCACATATGCCAATTGCACAGCTTCTTCGCTGGAAAAAGCCTTGCATTTAAAGGGTTAAATCACTTTGGGCTGCCGATTTCTCTGCAGGTACCTGAAGAGGGGTAATCCTCCTCCAAGCCCCACTTGTATTTAGCCTGGCCCAACGTGGTTTACTGGGGCAGAACAGAGGGCAAACAGGCCACATATGCCAATTGCACAGCTTCTTCGCTGGAAAAAGCCTTGCATTTAAAGGGTTAAATCACTATGGGCCGCTGATTTCTCTGCAGGTACCTGAAGAGGGGCAACCCTCCTGCAAGCCCCACTTGTTTTTAGCCCAGCCCAACGTGGTTTACTGGAGCAGAACAGAGGGCAAAAATACCACATATGCCAATTGCACAGCTTCTTCGCTGGAAAAAGCCTTGCATTTAAAGGGTTAAAACACTTTGGCCTGCCGATTTCTCTGCCGGTACCTGACAAGGGGCAACCCCCCTGCAAGTCTCACTTGTATTTAGCCCGGCCCAACGTGGTTTACTGGGGCAGAACAGCGAGTACACTTGCCACATATGCCAATCGCTCAGCTTCTTATTCGCTCTTTATGTATCTACGTTGAATAAGTAGCCTCTCAATTATTAAATTGATCCCCCAATTGAACTAATAATTAGTGACTTAATGCAATGTTAGAAATAACTTGAAATATCCAACTCTTTTGGCTGCTTTCACAAACCCTGATCAGCACTAATCTTGGACTACCTTACCTGAGTTAACATTAGGTAGTCCTAGATTAGTGCTAATTGAGGCCTGTGCAGCCAGCCATTTCTACAAATAATTCAAATGCTCTGATTAGACATTTTTTTCATTCAATTGAGGGTTCAATTCGTAATTTAAAGCTCAGTTGGAACACAAATCAGCAAACACTGGGTCCTCAGGACCAAGATTGGGATACACTGTTTTATGTAACTTGCTTCATATATTGGTACATACGTGTTAATTATTATGAACTACGTGATTACTGTGTTTATGTTGTTATTATAGAAACTGTTTTTCTTGTATGTCACCTTGGATAAATGCCTCTGCTGAATGGGAAAGTATTTGAAGTCCATTTAGTATTTGTCACATATTTGCATTTGTATTTAGTTTGGTAGTAAATGTATCACATTTGCATTTGTATTAAGCAAATTCACAAGAACATTGACATTGCCACTGGTCTCATCAATGGGGCAATAGGGAAGCTTCAAGCTGTTTCCTACTATCTGGAAAACACAAGTATGATCAAAACCATAACCATCAAATTTAACAATGGAGTCACCCATACCTTTCAACGTTTATGCTCAAAGTTTGAAATTGTGGATAGAGTCTACATTGTTGAGAGCAGTTCCCAGTCATTGGTGCTCATGCAATCACCATTCACAAATGCCAGGGGATGACTCTAAAAACAGTTATGATAGATCGTGGTAACTCCATTTTCTCCTATGGACAAGGTTTCGTTGCACTTTCCACAGATACTTCCTTAAGCGGTATCCACATTATCAACTTTGACCCCACCTGCATCTACGCATGTCAAACTGCAGTTGGAGAGTACCATCGGCTCAGAGGGATTTATTGTCCGAAGTTGATAAACTTGAAGGAGACTAACACGCACAAGGGACACAAGGTAAAAGATCATGCGCATTTCATTCACCGAGCCATCATTAATGTTCAGGAACAGCAAAAGCCTCAATCTTTTAAGAGAACATTGCACTTACACATCCATTCAGAGGCTTGAGCAACCCCAATTTCACCTCATGCTATGCAAATGCAACATTGCAGTGCCTTCTTCACTTGCAACCTCTGAAGGATTCATTAAAACACAGTCAACAAGAGGCTATCGGGAGCTTTGCTCACAAATAGGATCACTTGCCATCCACTGCGTCTCTTTAACTACTGTGGATATTTGTCACTTCTTAGGAGATCCTTTCAATAGAGGTGAGCAGCAACATGTTGCAGAGTTTCTCACCAAATTGTCTGAAATTTGTCCTGAAGTATCTCTCATGGTTTCAGTCACAATACGTCATGACATTCTATGTACTACATATAACTACTGCTCATCAAACCAAGAGGTGTTGCATGTTTATCCTCTACATGTACCTGCTGGTAGAGATTCCATGTGTTTGGAAGAACTCATTTATAGAAATGACAAATGGGCAATGATTCCTGGTAGCAAATGTAGGCAATGCAAAACTTCTGCAATCATGAAACATGAATTTATTCAATCAGCAGGGAGACTGATTGCAGTCCGACTTATGCTTTGGGAAACCAAACCAGACGGGACCGTTACAAAGTGACACAATTTTACTGCTGTGCAGAAGAGCACAATTACTGTGGACAACAGGAATTACCAATTAGATTCCATTATATCATACACCAAGGACAGGATGTTACTTCAGGACACTATGTGTCTGTTCTTGCTGTGGGTGCTACTGGAAAACGGGTGCATGCAAATGATGCACTTATTGGAGTCAAACCATGGTCAAGAAATGCAAACAAAATGTATATGGCCTTTTATGAAGAGATCTAATGCTTTACAAATGCCTTAGCCTAAGTTCATAACACCACTATATCAAGGAGAATAATGTTTTTTTTTCAGCATTAAAATGTGTTAGTATACTACCCTTTAGCACCGACATGCATATATACCTTTTGAACCATTCATAACATTGTAGTTTTGTACCTACGTAAATATCAATATATCAATACCTACCAAAATAGACATATTGTTTTCACCACTCATGCAACTATAAGAATACAATGTTTACACTTTCAATACTGTCCAAAAGTCCCTTCTACCATTATTTTACTTTCAAATCTTTTTCTCATTTCTCTTATTATTTTACATATTACTATCTTGTAATGTCTGTCTGTCTATTTACCAAACACATTCTCGAATATCTTTCCCTCGCTTTATTCATTATTTGATGAAGGAAAAAAAGAAGTGATATCTATAACAAAAACATTGTCAATGTAAAAAAACAAGTTAGAAAAACGCAACAGCCGTTTAAAGGGGTGATATCAAACACAAAAGTCCAAGTTAGGAGAAGCAATTAGGCCAATCTTGTCAAGCATCAAGCAAATAGGCACAATTGGAAAGGTGCTGGGGCCCAAGATTCACACAATTCTTGCTTCTAACTTGGCGCCTTTTTTTGATCACTTCGCTCCACTTTATCGCTCCACTTGAAATGCTCTTTGTATGACTTGAAGTGACTGAGACACACACTCACACACTGAGACACACTCACACACACTGAGACTGTGTGTGTTGTAGTGTGTGTGTTTCTTAGTGTATGTGTGTCTCAGTGTGTCTCAGAGTGTTTGTGTCTCAGTGTGTGTGTGTCTCAGTGTGTGTATGTCAGTTTGTGTGTGTGCCTCCATGTGTGTGTGTCTCAGTGTGTGTGTATGTCTCAATTTGTCCGTGTGTCTCAGTGTGTGTGTCTCAGTGTGTGTGTGTATCTCAGTGTGTGTGTGTGTCTCTGTGTGTGTGTGTCTCAGTGTGTGTGTATCTCAGTGTGTGTGTATGTGTGTGTCTCAGTGTGTGAGTGTGTCTCAGTGTGTGAGTGTGTGTCTCAGTCACTTCAAGTCATACAAAGAGCATTTCAAGTGGAGCGATAAAGTGGAGCGAAGCGATCAAAAAAAGGCGCCAAGTTAGAAGCAAGAATTGTGTGAATCTTGGGCCCCAGCACCTTTCCAATTGTGCCTATTTGCTTGATGCTTGACGAGATTGGCCTAATTGCTTCTCCTAACTTGGACTTTTGTGTTTGATATCACCCCTTTAAACGGCTGTTGCATTTTTCTAACTTGTTTTTTTACATTGACAATGTTTTTGTTATAGATTAAAAAAGCAGGCACTATCCATCAGCAAATCAGATGTTTAATAACCGTTTACGTCACACATGATGACACGTGGATTCTTTCTCGTAAAACATTTCTCTGCTCATGTAAACAGTATTTTTGGGACTTTCATGGTTAACAGCATGAGAATCTAGGAGGCTGTGTGGTCCAGTGGTTAAAGAAAAGGGCTTCTACCCAGGAGGTCCCCGGTTCAAATCCCTCCTCAGCCACTGACTCATTGTGTGACCCTGAGCAAGTCACTTAACCTCCTTGTGCTCCGTCTTTCGGGTGAGACTCTGCAGCTGATGCATAGTTCACACACCCTAGTCTCTGTAAGTCGCCTTGGATAAAGGCGTCTGCTAAATAAACAAATAATAATAATAATAATCAGCATGGCTAATTTATATCACACATCCCTCCCACTCTCCTTCATTTCCATAGCGTTCAGGGAAAAGTAGGCGTTCCAAAGGGAAATGAGAGGCTTTACATGTAAACACAAAAAGGCCTCATGTCCACGTTTATTTCACGAGAAACAGATGTTTCGAGAAAAGTCAAACACTCATGTAACGTGGCCTATTGACACTTTTTTGTCCCTTTTAACTAAAAACAACTTTTAGGTTTCAAACTTTTGTTCTAACTTGGCATCTCAAACTGTTTAAGAGCTGAAAATAATATAAAAGCCATGATTAGCAAATTATTAGTTCAATTAAGGGTTCAATAAAGTAAGTGAGATCAGCTGAAAAACACAGTGGTACACTTTGTCTTTTTTAACAGGTTTTGTTGATCTGTCAGTAACAGCACACATGACTTGCTTTAAATCATAGGAGTCAGAAACGTTTTGCACTGAGAAGGCAATGTTCTCTCCAGTATGGCCTTCATCAGCAGGAATGCAGCCAATGCATTTTGCAATCAAATTCCACTTCTGGTCAACAAAGTGGCACGTTACTGCTAGAAATTGCTTCTGATTTTTGGTACAGGTCCACAGATCAAATGTAATGGCAACATGTGATGCAGACATTAGTTCTTGCTTTAAAGTAGCTACAATGCCTGAGTATGTAATGCTTCCTGAAAATGTCTTTCTTGAGGGGGGTTGCTTGGACAAAGCAGATTCAGGATCTTTCTTAAACGATTAAAGGTTATGTCAGTAAATGTTTAAAAAATGTTTTATGCAATATTACTGCTAGACAAACGGTGCCTTTACTATTACAAATAATCATGAAATTGATGCTTAGAATTTTTTTATTTTATAACTTTGGTTAAAAATATTATAGTTATTGCTCAAAATCTTTGTACATTTTAGAAAATTAAACTACAGTACACGTGATTTTAAATAAAATGTTATGATGAACAAATTAATCAATACCTTAATAGTTTGATTACTTTTTTGCAGTACCAAGTTGTCAAACCTAATAGCTTTTAATATATTTTAACCCTTAGAGGTCCTATGTCGGACCTGGTCCGACATTGCAATTATTCCTATCCGGTCCATCAAAAAGATGCAAAAAGCCATGATTAGCAAATTATTAGTTCAATTAAGGGTTCAATAAAGTAAGTGAGATCAGCTGAAAAACACAGTGGTACACTTTGTCTTTTTAACAGGTTTTGTTGATCTGTCAGTAACAGCACACATGACTTGCTTTAAATCATAGGAGTCAGAAACGTTTTGCACTGAGAAGGCAATGTTCTCTCCAGTATGGCCTTCATCAGCAGGAATGCAGCCAATGCATTTTGCAATCAAATTCCACTTCTGGTCAACAAAGTGGCACGTTACTGCTAGAAATTGCTTCTGATTTTTGGTACAGGTCCACAGATCAAATGTAATGGCAACATGTGATGCAGACATTAGTTCTTGCTTTAAAGTAGCTACAATGCCTGAGTATGTAATGCTTCCTGAAAATGTCTTTCTTGAGGGGGTTGCTTGGACAAAGCAGATTCAGGATCTTTCTTAAACGATTAAAGGTTATGTCAGTAAATGTTTAAAAAATGTTTTATGCAATATTACTGCTAGACAAACGGTGCCTTTACTATTACAAATAATCATGAAATTGATGCTTAGAATTTTTTATTTTATAACTTTGGTTAAAAATATTATAGTTATTGCTCAAAATCTTTGTACATTTTAGAAAATTAAACTACAGTACACGTGATTTTAAATAAAATGTTATGATGAACAAATTAATCAATACCTTAATAGTTTGATTACTTTTTTGCAGTACCAAGTTGTCAAACCTAATAGCTTTTAATATATTTTAACCCTTAGAGGTCCTATGTCGGACCTGGTCCGACATTGCAATTATTCCTATCCGGTCCATCAAAAAGATGCAAAAAACGGGTTTCTAGTCGTTTTTCTCCGGAAAAGCCAAGAAAACCATTCAATAGCCGAAAGTGGGAGTGACAGGAGCCGAGACAAGCCGAAAAAAAGGGCGTATATCATTTATGCTTGTTTACTGATTCTTACATTTTTGACCAGGTTTGCCCCCAAAGAAGACTCCTTGCTCCCCCACCAATGTCACAAATGCAAATGATCTTTATTTTTATTTATTTATTTATTTATTTTTAATGATTATATCTCACCACTCAGTGAAGAGGAATGATCCCTTTTGGGAGGAAAACTCTGGTGATCCCAGCAGAGAGATATCCCCCACTCCAGGAATAGTATCAATGTTCTGTTGGGCAAGAAATGAGCAACCAGGTTTCTTGATGAGATGTTGATTGGTGTGTGGTTGAGTTGCTGATGTCGCCGCCCTTACCCAGAGAGTGTGGGGTATAAACTAGGAAAGCAGTCCTGCTCTGGAAACAAGGAAAGAGAGAAAAATGTTTTATGTGATGTGGCTGGAGCTGATGAACTGGAGGGTCTGAGGATTGCACCAGAAGAGGTAGGGAGTCAGATGAGTGATGCAGCAGAAATTCAAGCACAGATAAATATGACATTGGTGTTCAGGGATTAATAAATAAGCAAGTAGGAAAAGATACCTGGGAGCGGCTGTGGTACTGTGTCGACCTCTATGAATATGAACACAATTGTTTTGTATGTTTGGAGAAGCCCTGCAGTACCTGTATGTGAATTTGGATTTAATAATGTATTTGCTATAGTAACTGAGTTTTACATTGTACAGTATGTGGCTGTTAATTTAAAATATTTGAGTATGAGGCAAAATAAAGCAAACCTGATTCACAGGTATAGAATAAAGTAAATAGCATGGTCAGGTGTGCAAATTGTTTTGAAAATTGGTGTTAAACTGTTTTGAAAGTTTAGCACCAAAGAGTCGATTGGTGCTACATTACCAAGCCCTCTCCCCCCACTCGTCAATTAGTTTTTAGGGTTTGTGTTACTGTAAATATTTAACAAAATGTACTCACCCATATCTGTAATCATGCTTACCTGCTTTATATTTTGTAAAAAGGAAATTCTGCCACATCCCACTCATCCACGGCAAGACTCATAGCAGCATTTAGATTTCTGTTATTTCAAAAATGTAAAATGCATTTATCATTATGTGGTAAGGTAACAGAGGGCAGATACATTAGTCTTTGTTTGAACAGAGTATTATTCCCTTATGGAGAACTTTCTGGATGCTAGCCTTCAGTTTCAGCGAGATGATTGCTGGAGGTCGCTGGTGTGCAGTGAATCCCAGCTCTCAAAAAAACACCTGTTGTTAATTAGATGTACTGGTATATTATTAGTTAGAAAAATAGTAATATGATAATTGATTTGCACGTGTACGTATAAAAAGAACAGTCTGAGGTGTGTTTGCTGTTGGGGAGAAGTGAGGAGAGTTGGACATGAGTGTCGGTGAGAAACTAAAACTAAACAAAACTAAAGATTACAGGCAAAGGGCTTAGCAGTCCTGGTTAGAGAGGATAAACAAGACGAGAGAATTAGTTTAGATCTCCGTGTGGAGTTAGGTTTTCTTTTGTGTTTTCAATTGTATTATATTTGTAAATACAAATTTTAAAACTGAAATTACTGTCTGGAAAGCATCTTCCTTATAAGAGCAGCCTGACACTACCAGTGTCACCCTACTACAATTACCTTTTGAGTCTACTATTGCCCAAATACCTTTTTGACATGCTGAACAACTATTCTATTTGATAATTTTCACACAGTAGGCAGAAGAGAAGGAGACAACACGCTGCTTTCATATTCAAAGCTTTATTTAAGATGCTATCTTTCAGCACCCTACAGAGTCCACTGCTCTACAGGCTTTGCTGTTTGCCCCTCTCTCCCCACAATGAGCGTGCAATGCTCCCTTTTATAACTTAGCTCTGCCCCTTATGCTAATCGGGTGCTGGAGCGAACAGCTATCCCATTGGTCCCCAGCCGCACACCAGGACCAATGGGCACACACAACTAACAGCCAATGACAGGGAACAGGGCGCACCATGCGTGCAGGATAGCTCGCACAGCAACGGGGACAGAGCGAACTACAAGTAATACAGACGGGAGGGGGAGGGACACAATGCACACAATACAGCGGTAATAACAGCACAAAGACAGTGGAAACAAGAGGGAATACAGTACACAAAACATAAATACACAGTTTGCTACAGTACACACACTACTGCCAGAGAAACCGGGTCTTTCGTTGACTTTTTCATTATTACATTTACAAACAAAACCATGGCAGACGAGATTCAAAGATGGCGAAAAAAATAAAACTACATTACAAATGAATTCGCATGCGCATTGACTACAAATGTGACACGATTTGACATCGATACCATACTAAGACCAGTGCAGTGTGGCGCCACATGGTGCTTATATTATATTCTGCAAGAACTGCAATATCATATAATACTATTGATCATTTAAATAATGCCTTATTTACTCCAATCAAGTAAAGGGTGAGCTGTGTGAATGATATTGTTTTTAAAGAAAACGATAGGTTGCGGATGCAACCCCGGTTCCCTGAAAGAGAAAATAACCATCAAATATGGGGATATTGCCGTCAGGCAGTAGCGATTGGCTGAGCTTTTATAGCAAAGCTGCCGATAGGCCTCTGCGCGAGCTGCCACGTAAGCCCGCCCCCTTGGGAGCTTACTATACGCAGCCGCAGAGACTCACGCCCTCTTTGCTCTTCAGGCCGTGAAGACCTCTGGAGCGACCACGAGTTGATGGTTATTTTCTCTTCAGGGAACCGGGTTGCATCCGCAACCTATCGCTCCCTTTCAAGTCGAAAATAACCATCAAATATGGGGACAGTGTACCCAAGCTGTCGCGAGGGAGGATTCTCGGCAGTAGGACAGACTTACGCCATAACGCAACTGTGTAGGGAATACATCTACGCATATGCGGAGCTGCGCCGCAGCCGCCTATGCTCGCAATGACACCTGTCCTAAGGTGGAATAGTCAACACCATGCTGTCAACCACTCTATACGTCCGCATCTTGAGGGATCATAGAGTGTAGTACAGATGTTCAACAGTGGAGCAGAGGAATCCAGTACGCTCAACCGTAAAACCTCATAAAAGTATGCGGTGTAGCCCAACTGGCTGCAGCGCAAATGTCAGACACCGCACCCCTCTAAAGAGGGCCCAGGATGTCGCCATACCCCTAGTGGAATGCGCCTTCAACTGCCCTGGTGGTGGAAGGCCTGCAGATTCATAAGCTAATTTAATAGCATCCACTATCCAGTGGGAAAGGCGTTGTTTAGACAACGGCTGACCCAAAGTCCTAGAACCATGGCATATGAACAATTGTTCAGTTTGCCTCACAGCCGCTGTAACGGTCAATATAACATCTCAATGCCCGCACGGGCAGAGCCTGTGTAACCGCTCTTCCTCTGGGGAAGAAAAAGGAGGAGGATGGAACGCCATCAACTCGACTGGTTGGTTCATATGAAACGGGATATGACCTTGGGTAAAAGGTCGGGTTTGGACGCATGGAGACCTTAGAACCGCCTCCCGCTAAACGAAAGTACATGAAGAATGCACTGACAGTGCGTAACTCGCCCACGCCGCTTTGCTGAAACCACTGATAGCAAAAACGCAGTTTTTATAGACACGAAGCTTCATGTCCACGCTGTGGAGAGGCTCGAACGGTGCCTTGGTAAGGGCTTCCAGCACCACATCAAGGCTCCATGACGGTAGACTGGTCGTCCTAGGAGGCCGCAAACGCCTTGCGCTCTTTAGGAACTGCGATGCCAGAAAATGGCAACCTGGTGACAAACCGTCAATACGCATACGGCAAGCCGATATGGCGGCTAAGTACACTTTAAGTGTAGAGGGAGATTTCTCATCTAACAGTTTCTGTAGAAACTGTAAGATCACTGCCATAGGGCAGGATATTGGGTCATGGCCTTCCGCCAGACACCAACTTTGAAACAACTGCCACTTATAATGCATACTGCGACCTAGTAGAGGGTGCTCTAGCACTCTGAATGGTCGAAATAACCGCCGCCGAGAGCCCTAAGGCTGACAGGCGCCCTGCTCAGGGCCAAGCCCATAGCTGCATGAGCTTGGGGTTCGGGTGCCATAGCCCTCCTTGGGCTTGGGACAACAGGTCCGCCGCAGAGGGAGCTCCTCGGCCGACCGTGCAACAACTGCACCAGGCTCGGGAACCATATCCTCCGAGGCCACCGAGGAGCGATTAGAATCACTGTCGCTGTTTCTACCCTGACCTTCTAAGAAGGCGGGAGCATCGGAATCGGTGGAAACGCGATATAGGAGCCCTGGCGGCCATTCGTGAGCCAGTGCATCGACTCCTAGGGGCTGTGGAGATCCTTCACTGAGAACCATAGGGGCAGTGCGTGGTCTCTTGCGAAGCAAAGAGATCCACCTGGGCTGTGCCGAACCATTCCCAGATGCGCCTACCACTTGAGGGTGGAGACGCCATTCGCCAGCAAGAGGGCCTCCTCTGGATAGGAGATCCGCTATGTAGTTGACTCTGCCCGGTAGATGAACCGCGACGCAGAGAGGTTAAACGCGGTTGTGCCCATAGCAACATCCGTGCTACCATCCGTGAAGACCGGGGACCGCAAGCCGCCCTGGCGGTTGATGTACGCCACAACTGTGGTGTTGTCTGACCGCACTAACACATGCTTGCCTAGAAGCACTGGCAAGAAGTGCCGGAGGGCGAGGTCCACCGCCTGAGCTCCAGAGCATTGATGTGGGCTGACCTCCAGGGTCCTGACCACACTCCACGGGTCCCTGTCCCGCTCCAGACTGCTCCCCAACCGTGGTTGGAAGCGCCGGTCGTGATGACCTGCCTCCTGAAAATGGGACCCAAGCCGCACGCCTTGGCGGAGGTTTGATGGAACTTTCCACCAGCGAAGCGCTTCCCAGCAGGCTCGGGATACCCTTAGCCTGCGGTGTTTGTCTCTCCGCGGATGCAACGCGAAGGCATTGAACCAGGCCTGCAGAGGTCTCTGGTGTAGTAAGCCCAAAGGAAGGGCTTGTGAGGCGGCAGCCATCAACCCCAGCATGCGCTGACACAGCTCCATGCTGACTGTCTGTCTCAACCTGAATAGGGAGAGACACCGCCTAATGAGGCAACTCTTTGTGTCGACAGGGTCGCTTCCATGGACACTGAGTCCAGATGCAGACCCAAGAATTCGGTCTGTTGGCTCGGCACTAGGCGGCTCTTTTCTGAATTGATCTTCAGACCTAGCCGCTGAAGATGGTCTGTAACCATCACTGTGTGCTGTGCCACCTGCTCCTTCGACTGCGCCGCAGACGAGCCAGTCGTCCAGATAATTTAGCAGTCGGACACCTTGAGCCCGCAAGGGAGCTAGAATGGCATCCATACATTTCGAAAAGGTTCGAGGAGCTAGTGACAGGCCGAATGGAAGGACACAAAACTCGTGATACCCTGCTCTGAAATGCGAAACGCAGATACTTCCTGTGACCCGGCAGATGGGAACGTGAAAGTACGCATCTGTCAGGTCCACGGTGGTGAACCAGTCGCCGTGCCGGACTGACTGAATGATGTGCCTGTGCGTAAGCATCCTGAACGATAACACCCGCAGGTATTTGTTCAGTACTCGCAGATCTAAAATAGGACGGAGCCCGCCGCCCTTCTTGGGCACCAGGAAGTATTTGGAATAGAACCCTGGTCGATCAGAGCAGGGTCTACTTGTTGAATGGCACGCTTGCTGAGCAATGCCTGTATTTCCACATTCAGAGCTGAGGACTGAACCGAAGTCTCTTTACTGCAGTTATAACCACTCCCGGAAGGGGAGGTTTTAACTGGAACTGAAGGGTGTACCCGTGGATATAGTTTTGTGCACCCAGATGTCGCTGGTGCATTGTTGCCAGAACTGGAGCTGGGAGACAGTGTAGGGGCGGGTTAACAGCTGCCTGGTGTTCTCAGGGCTGTTTAGGCTGGGCTCGCTCGCGAGGGGCATGGCCAGAGCCCCGAGGGCGTGGCCTGCCACCACCTCTAGGGCGCCACCCTCCGCTGCGGTCTTGAAAATGAAGGTTGACCGCGCTGCTGTGGTTGAGGGAGAGGACTTAGTACCCCTGGCCGTGGCTGGTGCTGCAGTGGTGGTCTACGCCACTGGTGCTCCTGTTGCGCTTTGGCTGGAAGGGCTTATGCGGCCACATTTTAGCCAATTGTTGAGATGCCTCCCGGCCTTAACAGAACGTTGGAGCATCTCCTCCACCGCTGGGCCAAACGTGTGCCCTGGCGTAATAGGGGCATCTAACAAAGGAGCCTTGTCAGACTCTTGAACTCTCGCCTGCGAGAGCCAGAGCTGCCTTCTGGCGACCACCAGGGAAGCAATACTCCTGCCTTGAGCCCGTGCGCTCAACTGGGCCATTTTAACAAGGAGTTGTGCGACCAGCCAATTCCGCCTCAGAGACGCCGACGGGTGCTCTGGGAGATCTTTCACCAGGGACGCCTGGTAAACTGAAAGGAGGCTGGCCACATTGGACAACCGAACTGCCTCTGTAGCCGCTAAGTAGCCCTTCTTCAAATGGATCTCAGTGGTCCTGCACTGCTTGTTAGGACAAGCAGGGTCCTTAACCAGACCCGAAAGTGTCGGGTCTTAACCAGGGCTGCAAAAGCAGCATCGACCGGTGGAAAAGACGCCAGACCAGCCTCACTCGCCCCTGCATGGCAAACGCCGAGGCCTTCCGCCGGTTGCCGGTGAAGAAGCAGGGGCCCCCAGGTGGACTGTACCTCCTTGATGAAATCAGGGAAGGCAGGGAGCTCTGGGCAGTGGAGACCGCATCGATGGCGACTCAAACAGCGACCGCCGAGGTAATTCCACGGCTGGCCACTCAAGTCCCAGGTGACGAAGTTGCCCGCCCACCAACGACCACAATGGATCACTGGTGTCCAGCACCTCCGAAGTCAATGTCCTGCTCGGAATGCTGGGATGCCAGGTCAGTTTCCACACTGTCCTCCTCAAGGAGAGGCTCCCTTCAGAAGCATCCCTGGAAATGGCATCTACATCCCATACCCCTTGGGGTTGTTGGATAACAGGGACGGCCAGAGGCTGTGGCTGAAGCGCCGCTGACTGGCAAGTGGTTCGGCCGGTGGTGCCCTGCTGGTAAGGGACATCAGCAACGCATTGCTGGCCCATCATTACATCCATAAACTGGGACATCTTGGATGTGAGCTCTGCCACACCTGACTTGTCCCTATAGCGCCTGTCCCGCCGAGGAGAACGGGAGCGCCCCTACGGCGGGCTGACAGGGAGCGAGACCGTGACCGACGGGAACGCTCCCTGCGAGGGAGGAGCCTCGGGCCGAATAGACGGGCTATGAGAGCGCCATGTTCACGGTCTGGAGACCTTTGGCCAGCTGTAAGCTGGGAAGGGCTACTGGATACCCGCAGTGCGACGGTGGAGTCGCCGTGGATGACGGCGGGCAGACAGGGTGTAAGAAGACCCTGAGGAAGGGGAATGGCCACCCACCGCTTTCCTCGCCCTCTGGCTAAGAGTGCGCTGTTGAAAATTAGCGCAATCTGCGCAAAACGATCTGTCTGCTAAGGCAGACGCGGCGCGCTCTGGTCCCAGGCACGCTACACAGTCGCCATGCGGATCGCCGCCGGCAATTTTGCCTGGCAGGTGACGCAACGGTGGAACCCGGACATGGTTGCCACTGTTGTAAAGGCGCCGACGCGACCGAAGCGCCGGCGCCAAAGCCGCCAAGCGCCGAGGTGCGTGCACCGAGCGCCGAGCGCCGAGCACCGAAGCGCCGAGGTGCGTGCACCGAAGCGTTGAGCGTCGGCGCGACCGGCGTCGAGCGCCGGCGTCGAGCGTCGAGGTGCGTCGCGCCGAAGCGTCGACGCGACGGCGCAGCGCCGAGCGTCGAGCGCCGAGGTGCGGCACCGAGCGCCGAGCGTCGGCGCACGGCGTCGGCGCCAGCGTCGAGGTGCGTGCACCGAGCGTCGAGGTGCGTGCACCGAGCGCCGAGGCGTGCACCGAAGCGCCGAGCGTCGACGCGCCGCGCCAGCGCCGGCGCCGAGCGTCGAGTGCGCGCACCGAGCGCCGAGCGCCAAGCACCGAGCGCCGAGGCGTCGCACAGCGCCGAGGCGCCGACGCACCGAGCGCCGAGCGCCGAGCGTCGAGCGCCGAGTGCGCGCACCGAAGCGTCGAGCGCCAAGCACCGAGCGCCGAGGTGCGGCACCGAAGCGCCGAGCGCCGACGACGCGCCGAGCGCCGGCGTCGAAGCGCCGAGGTGCGTGCGCCGAAGCGCCGACGCGCCGAAGCGTCGGCGCGCCGAAGCGCCGAGGGTCGAGGTGCGTGCACCGAAGCGCCGACGCGACCGAAGCGCCGAGCCGAGCGCCGAGCGCCGAGGTGCGTGCACCGAGCGCCGAGGCGCCGAAGCACCGAAGCGCCGAGGTGCGTGCACCGAGCGCCGAGCGCCGAGGTGCGTGCACCGAAGCGCCGACAGCGCTTAGCGCCGAAGCACTGAGCGCCGACGCCTAGCGTCAGCGCTAAGCACAGAAGGTGCGTGCGTCGAGCGTGGAGCACGGAGTCCCAGCGCAGAAGCGCTGCACCAAGCGCCAAGCGCTGCACCAAGCGCCGGGCGCTGACACCACGCTGAGTGCGCGAGTACCAAGCGTAGAACGCTAGCACGAGACGCCTGAGCGCCAGCTGACCCGCAGAGCGGAGACGCTAGTGCTGGTACAGTGTCTGGTGCTGTATATACTTACCTGGGTGCTAGGGAATATGTGCTTTGGTGGTGGTCGTCTTCCTAACGGTGAAAAAAAGGGGATTTTTTTTTTTTTGTGTGTGTGGGACGCTGCAGCAATGCTTATGTGACTGTAAGCGTACAGCTACCACGCGGTAGGGATGGAACACACCGCAGTGGAGTAGTATAGAGAGGCTGCAGAGCAGGCTCTGCACACACGCGGTCTAGCCAGGCAAGACCGAGGCTGCAATGGGCGCGTGGCCAAAGGCCAACGCAACGCGCGTCCTAACAAATATATATAAATATACACAACAAATATAAAATATTACACAAAAAACCCCAAAAACACACGATAACAATTACAAGGTAATTATAAGTAAAGGAAAGACGGAGACCACGAGTAATAACAAAACGCGATGCAAGCAAAGCGTGAAGGAATATAATGTAATATAAAAATATATAATACAATTATATAACCAAAATTTAAACAATTACAACTGAAATAAACTCGAGAAGGGGAAAAACCAGCTTCTCAAGCCTAAGCTTAATGAGTACAATGCAGTTGCTAGCTCTAAGTACCTACCGCTACCAAGGCTGAAGACAAAAGAGGACGTGAGTCTCTGCGCGCTGCGTATAGTAAGCTCCCAAGGGGGCGGGCTTACGTGGCAACTCGCGCAGAGGCCTATCGGCAGCTTTGCTATAAAAGCTCAGCCAATCGCTACTGCCTGACGGCAATATCCCCATATTTGATTGTTATTTTCGACTTGAAAGGGAACCGGAATTTAAAGAAATTACAAAATTCTAAAATCGAAATAGGGTCAAATTGAAACCCGAAAACACACAGCCACACATGATCCTAAATCTCATTTCCAAATCTACGGTACCTTTTCTGTAGAGCATACATGTATAAATAATGTTACCTGGGCATAAGCAATATTAATAGTTTCTTCTGCAAGTCCTCCTTGCTGTCGTTGCTTTCTACCTGCTGTGGCAAACAACACATTTCCCTTTGACTCATCATGAAGTCAATAATATTTAGGGCTTCTGTTTTTTGGGTTTTATTAATTGTATTTTTCGGAGCTTATTTTTTAGCTATTTTCGAGTTTTATGTAAATCGTTTTTTTGGGGGGCTTTCGTTTTTGATATACTGTATGAAATTAGTGTTTTCGGATACTTTCCAAAATGCTTGAGCATTTTTTTTTTGTTTTTTTTTCTGTCAAAATATGTATAGTAGTAACTGGACAGTACTTGCACTTAAGTACCTTTTTTCCTTTACAACGAAATCCCCATGGTCATGGGCACATTCTTCTGGGGGTTTTGTGTGTATGTATTTTTGTACATTTCGCCACAATTCTAACAAGCCTCCATCCTGATTGTAATCTCGTTTTAAATCTCGCAAGCAGAGTCTCCAATAGAAATGTAGGAATGTGCTGTCACTCAGTGTTGGGGCGGGTTTAAACTATTGAGAAGGAATGATAGATAAAAGTCAGGAAGGCGGGACAATGCCCAGCAGCACTGGGAAATGTATGTATTATTATTTTTGTAGTTGGTTTTATTTTTTAATAGAAAAGGGGTAATGTCAACGGGAATTGATTAACCATTTCCACAGGTTTTCCGGTGTTTTTTGGCTGTCCACCGATTTCATTTATTTTGTATCGGGGGTGTTTTAACGGTTAAAACCAAAAATCAGCATAACTATTTTCCTCTCAATTATGTTTTACTTAAAACTGGTTGTCACGAACAGGTCTGCACAAGGACCATGGAAACTCATAACATTGCAGCTGCCTCAGTCTTGGCAGCTGGAGTGTTTGAAACACAGACAGGCAGTTGGTCACTGGCAGCTAAGGAAGGAGAAGCAAGAATCGTCCAACTAGCGAGCTAAATATATGGTTTTGAAATACAGTTAGATAAATGAAGTCCATAGTTTCACTGCTTTAAATCTTAAATGATATGTGTGGACAAGATGAGCTAATTGTAAAAAGTGGTTGTCTGTACTGTTAGTGTAAAACAACGAATTAAGGACATTTTTTAAAAACTGATTAGAAAACTCACAGATGTTTGTTTTCGATTTTGGTGAGTTAGGAACTGGTTTAGCTAGCTGTTTTGTAAAAGAACAGATAGTTCATTAATATCCCTGATATCCCCCAAAAGGACCCTTTATTTATTTATTTATTTATTTATTTATTTATTTATTTATTTATTTATTTATTTTCAGAATGCGCTCTCTACATGCTCCTAAAGTTTTATGCCTGGGAACACTAGGGCACAGGGATTTTACATCCATGCAAAATTAAATGGTATTCTCTGGAAGTTTAACCTTTATATTATTAATCAGTTTCTAAAAATGTGTTGTGTCTTTAACATAACTGGGTAACATAACTGGGTAAGCTTTCAACATGTGACTGCAGCTGCCTTTCAGCTATTTCCACAATAACATATGGTGAATAATGAATAAATGAACAGTCCAAACGATGATTTCCCAATAAAATGTCTGTGTTTATTTAATATATAAACAAAAGGAACCACCCCTCTACCAGCAATGGTATCGGGGGGAACATGGCTGGCTTGCAGACCAAAACAAAACAAACAAAACAATATTCAACAATCCCCAAACGTCCTGTGCACGAAAGTGTGCTCTTCAATCCGTGGGTGGTGCTGGTGTTGTGAGGTGAGGGTAGTGCTCCGGGTAGTTGGGCTGGCTCCGTGGCTGCAGCCCTTGGCTCCTTACTCCTCCTCAATGAAAACACAAACACAACAAAACAGCACGTAACAAAAAAAGAAACAGAACAGCTCCGGCTGGTCACTACTTTCTCAGCGCAAGGGGCCATACTGACGTAGCTGCTTCCCCTTTGAAACTCCTCCCTGTAATCAACCTGTCGCCATGGTTTCTCCAATAGAGGGCCGTCCCGCAGCTGATTGCAATGGAGTCGTTCCAGGTACTTGCAACTACACGCTCCCCCTAATATGGTCACCTTCCGGTTTCCACCTACAGTCAAGGCAGTCCATCTAGGAGGCAGCATACCACCATCCTTACACAGCGCCCTTTCTGGTTGGGAGGGAGATTTACAACATTGATCCTTTCTCTCTTTATCACAGTTGGGTTATCAATTGTGCTAACAATCATTCGCATTGGGTGTTTTTCTTTGTGGATCTTTGGGTTACCTCTAACCAAACCTGTTCTTGGATTTTGCAGCATTTTTTAATTCTTTCGATACAAACCCATTTTTATGTAATCTATCTGCCAAAATTCTCACTACTTTTATTATGCTGTTATTATTATTATTATTATTTATATATTTGTTTTACTTCTCCATATCTATTTATATTTTGCAGTTCAGTCCCTACTGCTTTTGTATAATCATCTTTGTTCATTACGACCACCCCAGAACCTCTATCTGCTGGTCTTATAATGATATCATCATTCTCTATTAGTTCCTTTTGCGCTTCTTCTTCATTCTTAGTTACATTTAGTTTACCTTTAGACCTGATACTATTTTATTTCTAACTACTTCAATATTCATGTCTAACCATTTGTTTCTTCCCTCTGGAGGAGTTCAGGTGCTTTCTTTTAATTTTTTTCCATGTTCATGTACATATTCTGATTCTGTCTGTGTTTCATCATAAAAGTATTCCGCTAGCCTCATTCGTCTTTCCCATTCTTTTAATTCTGTTATTAACTTATCCTTATTTATGTATTTTCCTGCCGGAACAAACTTTAGCTCCTTGCATAGTAATGCTTTCTGTGAAGCTGTTAATGTTTTATCATATAAATGAAATACTGTGTCCACTTCATGACCCTTAGTGATCTTCTCTTTGTTTGTTTTAACTTTGATTTTCTTACTTTTGTACACACGGTTTTTTAGTTACTTCTTCAATTCTAATATTATTGTATGCTTTTCCTAAATCCCTGCTCCACATCTTTTTCCTTTTTGTGTGTATGTATTTGTTTTTTATTTTGATTCTGATTCCTTGCAGTTGATATACTTGATACGTATCTATTGCTATTACATTTAAGTATAATTAATTCAAAATGATTATTAAATAACAGATTAATTGGTTCTCCATTACACGGAACTGAAGTTTCTGTTTCTTTATATTTAAAGCATTCCTGGCCTACAACGTTTAAGTAAACATGTATTGGTCTATTTATAATATCTGCAGCAGCAACTTCTGCCTCTGTAGCCCAGGTCTTTCTGCCACCACTGCTTAGTTTCATTTTCTCAATGTGTTCTTTATAATCCTCATCAAGGTAACATTTGTATCTATTTTCATTTCTGCTCTTGCGTTCAGTAATATTCCCTCTTAATAATCCCCCCAGTTTAATGCTATAGTGCTACTTTGGATGCTATGTTAATGTATTATTTTGTGTTGTGTTTTCACACTGTACACTCCAATTTCTTACAGAGATTACAGAGATTATGTAAAGCCATTTATTTTAGTGGACCGAAAATGTCACATGTTTACACATTTTTTAAATGTAGTGACTTTTATTCTAGTGTTTTTTCAACTGCAAATGTGGGTTTTCATGATGTGTTTTTGCACTGCACACTGTAGCTTTAAAGTTTAATGTTTGTTTTGTGAAACTATTTGAAATGATAAAACAATGAACATACTGCAGCAACTCTGAATTGTATTTCATCAATCAATAAATATGTTAACTGCACTTCTTGATTCTTTAGCGAAACTGTGTGCTGTGCTCTACCTAAGCATGCCTAATTGTAAACAAACTGATTTTTGTCACTTGTCACTCGTCTCAGGAACAAACAATTCTTCTCACAAACAAACCATTCATCTCGTACTCTGTTATAATTGTTATAGTTATAATTTTTCTGCACTGTGTTTACTTTTCTTTCTACACAGCTGAAGAAGGGCTTTTGTCCGAAACATCCTGAAATAGATTATTTTTTAATCCATTTAAACCTTTTGTGTACATGCAAAAAAAAAGAAAAGAAAAAAACCTGTTGTTTCATTTTTGTACACTGCAGTTATACCTCCTTTCAAATTCTCAAAAAGGAAGGTCATTAATTCATCAGTTGAGGTTAATATCTAAATGACAAAAGTAGGGAAATGCGATGTTAGGGTTTTCAAGCAACCACAGACAACATAAATAATTAAGACGAACAACATACAACTCTCTGCAGATAACGGGGGCACTGCATTTATATCTGGGCACTGCTTAGGCAGGTCTAGTAGGAGACAGATGACCTGGGAATCCCTGGCACTGCTCTGGCCTGGTTCTCCTACCTCTCCAACCGCACTTACCAGGTAACCTGGCGTGGAGCAACCTCCACACCTCTTCCTCTCTCAAAAGGAGTCCCCCAAGGATTAGTCTTGGGTCCTCTCCTGGTCTCTCTCTACACCCGCTCCCTGGGCCCCCTCATCGCATCCTATGGTTTCTCATACCATTTCTATGCTGATGATGCTCTGGAATGTGATCAAGAGGAAGATGGATGGTCACAAGCCATCAAACAAAGCCGAGCTGCTTGAATTTTTGCGCCAGGAGTGGCATAAAGTCACCCAACATCAATGTGAAAGACTGGTGGAGAGCATGCCAAGATGCATGAAAGCTGTGCTTGAAAATCAGGGTTATTCCACCAAATATTGATTTCTGAACTCTTCCTAAGTTAAAACATTTGTATTGTGTTGTTTAAAAATGAATATGAACTTATTTTCTTTGCATTATTCGAGGTCTGACAACACTGCATCTTTTTTGTTATTTTGACCAGTTGTCATTTTCTGCAAATAAATGCTCTAAATGACAATATTTTTTTTGGAATTTGGGAGAAATGTTGTCAGTAGTTTATAGAATAAAACAAAAATGTTCATTTTACCCAAACACATACCTATAAATAGTAAAACCAGAGAAACTGATCATTTTGCAGTGGTCTCTTAATTTTTTCCAGAGCTGTATATATATATATATATATAACAAACTTGTATACTACCTTCCACGTGTCCTATTCTCTGCTTTCTTATGATCCACCTAAAATCCAAACTATTAAATAAATGGATTGATTCAGTGAAAGAAAAACAGAAATCAACCAACAAAAGGTATAAATATTCCCATTTACTGAACGACCACATTGTATGCAAAGCTGACAAGTACTAATCGTACTCATCTATTTAGTGATTCATTTCCCCAAATTCTTCAAAACAACCAAATCTCTCACCCTAGATCAACAAATCCTGCCTGCTCCCAGAAGCACTCGAGGTGGTGAGACCTCTGGAAATTGCTGGCAGCGCATTTAAGTATTAATAGCCAACACAGCTGACAGTACAAAGACAATTAAGAATTCGATGTCAATGGCAAGGGCATTTATTAAAAGAGCAATGATCTAGCCAGTAATACCTGCTGCAGATTGTGTTTTTCCATGTACTGTACATGAAAAAGTTCTGGTAACACTGTACTCCAGTGTACATTACTATTGACTGGGATTACAGTTTTTTCAACGTGTTTAGTTCAATCTTTAAATAACTTCTATTTTTTTTAAGGAGTACATGCTGAAACTGTTAATGAAAGGCTGGAGTAAATTCAAGCTTTATATTTTTTTTTCTTGTTTGTATGTGCTGACCAAGGTCTCTCAAGTGTGTTAATTGCTTATTGACCCTCAACACTGGAACTGAGAAAGGCCCGAGAGGCAATACAAATTATATTGACGTCAATGTCAGTTCAGTCATATGAAACAAATGTATCTGTCTTTCTGCTGCGTGGTTCTGTTACTTAAATATACTTTACCTTTCTAATTAATTGCCATGTGTATACCAGTTACACTTACCAGGGTTCATCCATTAGGTCAGCTTCAATTTAAACAGTAATTTATTTAGTAGGAAAGGTCTCTGAGACAATTAATCTAATTAAGGCTTGTTTATTATTATTATTATTATTATTATTATTATTATTATTATTATTATTATTATTATTATTATTTATTGCTAAACAGACACCCTTATCCAGGCCGACTTACAATTGTTACAAGATATCACATTATTTTTACATACAATTACCCATTTATACAGTTGGGTTTTTACTGGAGCAATCTAGGTAAAGTACCTTGCTCAAGGGTACAGCAGCAGTGTCCCCCACCTGGGATTGAACCAACAACCCTCCAGTCAAGAGTCCAGAGCCCAGAGCCCTAACCACTACTCCACACTCCTGCCCTAGCACTAGAAGCCCTGCGGCAATCATTTTGGTGGGTTTTGGTTTTAAAAAGTACATTTTCTCCAGTCGTGTAACACATATGGGGCTGCATGTTCATGTAAATCTGACCTCCTTTTCTTTCCCTTCTCCTCCTCTGATCTCTCTACCTCCGTTCCTCTGGAATCTACCACACTCTCTCCCTCCTCCTCAGCTAAGAACCTCAGAGTCTCCCTGGACCCCTGCCTCTCTTATTCCCAGCACATCTCCACTCTGGCACACACTTGCCGATTCTTCCTGAGCAACATACGAAGAATCCGACCCTTCCTCACCAACTACGCCACCCAGCTCCTGGTCCAGGCCCTGGTACTCTCCCACCTAGACTACTGCAACTCCCTCCTGGCTGGCCTCCCTGCGTCTGCCACCCGTCCGTTCCAGCTCATCCAGAACACTGCTCGCCTGGTGTTCTCTCTGCCTCGCTTCTCCCATGCAACTCCACTGCTCCGCTCACTCAACTGGCTCCCTTTCACCGCTCGCATCCAGTAGCCTACAGATGCCTTGACCAGACTGCACCCAGCTACCTCCAGACCCTCATCTCTCCCTACACCCCCACTCGACCTCTTCGCTCCTCCTGCACTAGAAGACTGTCTGTACCTCCTCTACGCTCCCCTGCCTCCAGAGCCTGCTCCTTCTCCACCCTCGCCCTGCAGTGGTGGAATGACCTTCCTACAGATGTCAGGGCTGCCCAGTCCCTGACCACCTTCCGGCACCTCCTCAAGACTCACCTCTTCAGACAGCACCTGAAGAACTCCTCTTTTTTTCCCTCTGGACACTTATCACTCTCCCTTAAATGCGCTTTACTTGCTCTTATCTGCCTCCTATTTTACTGCATTTAATCCTTTACTTTAGAGTACTGTAATCTGTCACAACTGTTATTTAATCTGTAGTATTTTGTATTTAATTACATCCTGATGTAACTATCACTGACACTGTTATCTGCTCCGTTATTGAATCGTATTTTGTCATATACTTGTACTTGCTAGAACCAAAGTCATTGTATTTTTATCTTGCTCTTAATTGTATTATTACTTGTACTGTGATTCTTGAAATGTATTCTTGTTTACGACTGTAAGTCGCCCTAGATAAGGGCGTCTGCTAAGAAATAAATAATAATAATAATAATAATGTACCTTTCTGTCCGTATGTATTAAATATTCTCACAAAGCATGAAACGCGGGAGTGCAGAAATAAAGAAGATATATTACATTATACCTAAAAGCCCTGGGAGCAGTCACATTGACGGCCACACAGAAAACAATTGTATTGTGATTATATAGAACGGTATTCTACTTTATTATTTTAATTTACTAGTCCGCAATGTGCTTAGCTGTAATTAGATTAGTCTCTACTCTCTGCCTGAGTGAATGATTGACAGTCTATTATTTTTCAATCAGACTTTTCAAAGGCTGGCGCCTGCTTGCCAGCTGTGCTGTTTTGGTCAGTCAATTAGCATCGGGACTAGTGAAAATAAATACCAGAGACTGTGGAGTTTTACAACGCAACAAAATATGGAGTTGATGTTTTGGATCAGATGGCACGGAAGTATTTTGTGAAAGCTGGCTCCCGACGGTGGCCTTTTCAGGTGTTTTACAATGTATTGGACCTAGCAGCCATCAACTCCTGGGTACTTTACAAAGAATGCACGGAGAAGAATTTACCCAGGAGACAATATATTTTACAATTAGCACAGGAACTTCACAAGAAGCATTTGGAACAGAGGGAGACTGCCAAGCATGTACCCACAGCTGAAGCTGGCAACCCCGCTGAGAGCCGCAAGAGACGCCAATGCCAGGTTGGCAAGTGCAATAAAAATAAAACTTCGAGCAGCTGTGCCCTGTGCAGAAAGGCGGCGTGGAGAAGCGCATTATCTGTATGGATTGTGAATAGCCTCAGACTCAATGTAAAGGAATACCATTTTGTCGAAAAAAAGAACAATAATTTAGACTTTTTTTTAGAACTTCTTGTGCTGTGTGCTTTTGTAAAATGTTTTCTTCTAAGTTTATTTATCTATGTTGTTCAATTGCTTTTTGCACATCTGATAATAAACCTATTGCTGTTGAAAAGTTAAAAATGTATTGCTATCCTTCCAGTTTTATAAATATGTATGCTGTAAACCGATGTCTGTTCAGATGTTTATTTATTTACATTTTCTTGTTTTGATTTGTAAAATAAATGTATCCTCACCCAAGTATCCTGGAGCAAGATGATCAAGGACAGCACCCTACCAAGTAAGTTCGGAATTAGCTCACAAAACAAGCCTCTATTTATACTGATGTCACATTTGCCAAAGTAATGTCATCAGTTGCCAAGGCAATTTCCTTTATCCACACAATTAATGTGACCTCCTACTGTAACCGCAGACAAAAAAAACAACCTATAATTACACATTTAAATAAGAGGAATTAGTCATGAGGCACACGCTGCACTACACGCTGCAACATGGTCTCATTTGAAGTACTTTATAAAACCCAAAAAGTAATGACTAAAGCTAAGGTTTACAATTTTAAAAAGGCAAACTATGACGGAATGAAAAGGGAGACTAAATGAACTAGATTGGAGTAGATAGAGAAAGGATGGCTATTTTTCAGAAATGTAGTACTAGAGGCGCAAAACAAATACATCCCAAAAGTAGACAAATCAAAATTTAAAACAAAATGGCCAAAATGGTTCAATAGCTCAATTTTTAAAAAAGGCACTTTACAGAGTGTTTAAAATTGACCAAGAACAAAGTGCACAGAAAGAGTACTTGAAACTGCAAGAACAAGTCAAAAGGAAGTTAGAAATGCCAAGAGAAATATAAAAATGAACATTGCCAAGGGGGCTAAAATCAATTCCAAAAAGTGTTCCCAATATTATAACAGCAAAAGAACATTCAAGGAGGAAGTAAAATGTCTAAGAGATACACATGGCAATATCATAGATGAAGAGAAAAAAACAGCAAATATATTAAATGATTACTTTTCACAAGTTTTTTACAAAGGAGGATACGGACAGCATGCCCCAATGTTGACCTGTTCCTATCCAGTTTTAAATAACTTTAGCATAACAGAGGCAAAAGTGTTAAAGGGACTAGGAGCTCTTAAAATCAACAAATCACCTGGGCCAGATGAGATCCTCCCAATAGTACTCAAAGAAATGAAAGAAGTTATTTACAAACCACTAACCAAGATCATGCAACAGTCTCTTGACGCAGGGGTTGTACCGACAGACTGGAGAATTGCAAACGTAATACCGATCCACAAAAAGGGAGACAAAACCCAACCAGGTAACAAACAGCATTCAGAACTGGGCAGACACATGGCAAATGACATTTAATAGAGAAAAGTGTAAGGTACTGCACACAGGCAATAAAAATGTCCATTATAAATACCATATGGGAGATACTGAAATTGAAGAAGGAATCTATGAAAAACATCTAGGCGTTTATGATGACGCAGAAATGTCTTCATTTAGACAATGTGGGGAAGCTATAAAAAAGGCCAACAAAATGATCGGATATATAGTGAAAAGTGTTGAATTTAAATCAAGGGAAGTAATGTTAAAAGTTTACAATGCATTAGTAAGACCTTATCTAGAACATCTACAAAAAGGATATTGCTGCTCTAGAAAGAGTGCAAAGAAGAGCGACCAGAATTATTCCTGGTTTAAAGCATGCCATATGCAGACAGGCTAAAATAACTGAATCTATTGAACAAAGAAAACTACGGAGCGATCTGACTCAAAATTCTAAAAGGTACTGACAGTGTCGACCCAAGGGACTTTTTCCACCTGGAAAAAGAAACAATCTGATTCAAGCACAGGAGGCACTTTTTTACACAGAGAATGAAATTCTGGGATCGATAAGCTACAAACAATGAAACGAGCAAGATGGGCCAAATGGCCTCCTTTTGTTTGTAAGCTTTCTTATGTTCCTATGTTCTAAACTGTCATCTTGTTCCATGTCCCTGAGGGTAGGTGAAGGGTTATGGGATATTAACCCCATATTGTCCCGTTATAGCTGCCATCAGAAGGAAGTTTGCTTGAAGCAGAAAAATTACCCCAAGCACAAACATTCTACTAAGGATACTTTTCTCTCATTAAAAAGATTCAGAATACTGGCCAGCCCACTAATAATTCCAGCTGCCTAACTCTTAGAAAGGAGGGGGTTCTATGAAAGCAAGCACTGGAATGCAAAGGCTGTGGATTATATAACAATGTTCATACTGAAGGCAAAGAAATGAACTCATTAGCCAAATCCCTAAAGAAGCATCTTTTTTTTTTATTCTGGGCAAAAGCTTCAAAAATAGTGCATGGCCATTTCTTCAAATCTACTCATTGACCCCTTAAATACAGATGAAATGCCATGCCAAAGGTTGTCACTCGAAATCACAAAATCATTTTAAATTAATTTCTGATCTGATTTTACTGAATCATCCCCAGCCAGCCACAGCTAAAGGATATGACCTTCCCTCCAACAGCTTTCTTTTTGCCTTACAGTATATGCTGTAAGAATGTCGGTTATAAAGCATGCAATTAGTATAGGATAAAAAATATATATATTTCTTGCATGATTAAAGGTCCTTGAATATGTGCAAAGTTAATTTGAATTTTGAGGAATTTTATTCTAAAAAACGATTTAAAAAATGCTTTTGCATGATCTTATATGTCTAATGAGTTTGTTTTAATTCATCTGACAATTTAAAATAAAGGGATCAAACGAAAGGGATATGTTTAAAGCCACAGTGCCCATTTTCACATAATTTATTTTGTGCTATCTAACTGAGCTGAATACATTTTTAGGCATGAATTACAAAACAAAAATGACAAATAAATCCTGAACAAGGCTAGGGAGAAACCTGTAATATATATATATA